>JARDWC010000450.1:6085140-6671297 GCA_029032895.1 Troides oblongomaculatus
AAGCAAACTAAATGATTAAACTGTAAAGGGAATGAGAAAGAAAATAATTTTCCAGAGGCGTTCAAACGAATTGAAAATTGCATTTCAGGCAAATGAATCAGCAAGTGTGCTCTGTAATAACAAATTAGGAAATAGGTATTCATGAAACGCAAATCCGTGGGAATTAATGTGCCGTAGAGTAATGACTGAACAACGGATGTGAAACCACTAGGGCTGGCCCCTTCCTGATTTGATATCAAACCGGCACATCCGTTACGTGAGGACTTTCCGGTGGCTTTTATATGTTAATACCTCTCATATTTATCATGGGGCATTTGTTCTTGTTTTAGGTGAGAACTTTTGTGGGAAAGAACAAAGCATTAATTTTTTCAATCTGTTTACAAAACATTAGTTTGAAGAAGACATCATTTATAGCTTCCATATCTAATACCAAGCAGTAATCTGAGAAAATTACTGTGTTCTAATCGAAAAAGTACTTACAAGAGTAATAACTCGTATAATTTAAAGCGATGTGCGTAAGTTGATTGTATATAGACATCTTAACAAGTGTACATGTATAATAACATATTACATGTTGGTGTAACCGAATATTTCGAACGATTAATATTAACGTTTTAATATATAACCGAAGCACGAGATGTTTTATTAAACATTCGTATTTACAACGAAAAGCAAATAATAACACACCTGTGGCTGCGCTAATGTACACACTTGCGTAATCATACTCTTGCTATTTCGTTTTAACAGGCGCTTTGTATAAAAATGAAAATATTTTTCGCCGGCATTATTTATTATATATTTACAGTGAAAATATATAGTACTCGGTTTTATTCAAGCTTTTTAATTATAAGTTGGTCGAAATTAAAACATTACATTGTTAATAATAATTTGTTTTTAACAAAACATGTGTTTAATCGACTTTTTATGTATTATTCCAACTTAAAGTACACATATGACGAAAAGAGTTAAATGATTAGATTATGTATTTTTTTAATTACATGGAATTTTTTCTTTACACAAAGCCTTATGCTTATTGAGACTTATGCTCCTAAAACTTTAATGAATACGTACCCCTATTCTCCTTGGCTTCTCGGGGAAGATAAGGTTACGTGGTATTTGTATGTCATTAACACACATTCTATCATGTAGATGGTCATCCTCAATCCTAATCATGCTCGTTGCAATGAAACACAGGATCTTCTACCGAAGGCAACGGTGCCTTTCTGCACTACGCCTAGTAACGTTGCAGGAACGGTCGTGATCCTCTCCAGTACTTCGTATTTGTCGTCCGCCTTGGGCTCAAATAGTATGCAATGAAGACTCTTCACCTTCAAACCTTGTGATCCTGGGGTTACTCTCATTCGCCTTATACGATAGGCAGGGCTTTCATTAGTCCTATTTTTAATAGCCCGAGATTACATGCGGGCCGATTTGAAATTAGTAACTCTTCAGAAAGGCAGAGTAGTTTAGCATGTTACGGTGGTAGATTAACAATATAATGGTATAGCTTGACGACTAGATTCCACTTGTAGCTTCGAAAACAAGTACCTGTGTGTCCTTGACTGTGTGGATCTATATGAATTAGTGACCTACTAGGCACGTTTAGACACGGAGAAGGTTAAATATGAATGTTGTAAATAATATTGAAGTGCTACAGTTGCAGCACCCCTGCGTTTAATTAATTGCTTTCATTTGCCAAACGCTTATTAAACGCTTCTCTTCACTCCGCGCGGGCCATCAGCCATTAATGTATACAGTTTCAATCATAACAGTTATCTTTCTGTAACCTATGTGTCTTTGTGCCTTTATTCACAATTATATGGAAAGAATAATAAATTTACTTTCCGGAATTAGTTCACAGCAACATATTATATTATAGAAATATATATCAATATCTACTATAATGAAAAAAATCAATTTAGATATTTTGTTCATACGACAAACTTCATGATAAGTACATTGCCTGCGTGTTCAATTTAAGTTATAGAGCGACAAAAAGAAGTATTACAAGTTAAAGATACTTAATGTTATAAAATTAAGTATTTAAAGCTAGCGATTAAACATAGAAGTTATGAAATATTAATTTGGTCTATGTTGAAAATTAGACGCAAAGCGACCTCGACCAAGTTACCTGATAGCAATAGACATTTCGAATTTCCTAAGGAATTAAGAATCTCACGCAGACGTTGTTTAGTGTATACACACAGACACTTGATATATTTATGCCGTGGACTGGAATTGGCTTTTAAGTTTATATGAAGCGGTGTTCATTATCTCTTCGATCGAAGATAAACAGTAATTTGAAGCGTACTGTTTGTTCATGTACGAACGAGCATAGAATTTCTGCGTTATTCAAACAGTAAAGGAGCTTTGTAGTGCTTTTAATAATAAAACTTTTTTTATATTAAATATTAGTATTTAAGAATGTTTATTAGGCTATGTTTTCCAGATAATAGTGGGCGTCTTCCTCCTGGGAAATCTACGGCCACCCAGCGTCTTATCTCCACCCGGTCGGTAACTTGGCGTCTCTTGGGGCAACTATAAATTTAATAATTATAAGTATATCTACGAAAAAAAATTAACCTACAGCATTAGAAACATATTTAGCATCTATTAATAACGTCTCTGGAGGCTGTGTGTATTTTTTATTTTTCAGTATTTATTTGTTAAAAAAAAAATAGAAAGTTGATAATAAAATTGCGTCTTTCGCAATAAGTTGCTCAAAGTCGACCTCTGTACAAAGGCAGGCCCAAGTGAACACAATTACGAGTACACCAGAACAAGAGGAGTTTTACTTAAGTTGTCTACTACAGGCTTCTCAGTTCATTAACAAGTTATTTTTGATAAAGGCCATCTTCCACAGCGTGCTATGATGTATAATCCTGGCGAGCTCCAGTAATAATGAACTTACCTGCATTCTGTACATACGTACCGTTTTTAGCACCATCACAATGCAATGGGGGATTCTTTTTCATAGTTTTATATATACATACTTTATATGAATTATTCGTCCATCTTAAGAGAGATAGGCAGATTAGCAAATAATGCCATTTGTAGTCATTTTCATCAGCAGAAAGACATCCAATGCTGGACATGCTGCCCTGGCACGGGGCTGTAGTGGCGCCCCTAAAAGTTTCTTACACGATCATATATCATTTCTCATCACATTGGTCCAATGAGGGTTGGTGGGAGCTAGAGCCACGTTTGTTGATTAGCAGGGTGCACCACGAGCTGGTGGGGTTGGCTTGGATCCCATTAGTTGTTGTGCGGGAACCCTTTACACGATATTTACAGATGCATTTTCTTTAATAAATGTTCAAGATATAAATGTAACAGTAATAAGACTACACCCATCATAATATGTCTTTCATCATCATCATCATCAGTCGACAGACGTCCCCTGCTGGATATAGGCCTCCCCTAAAAATGTCCACATCTATCGATCCAGCTGCTCCCCGCAACTTTCACCTTATTATCGGAACACCTCGTGGGGGACCTGCCAACACTATGGCCACTGTCAAAATGGATTTATTTATAATTTATTGTATTAAATCTTATTCCTACATATCAGTACACACATTCACTGCCGGAAGTATGATTTCCACGAAGGTCTCCACATATTTGGGTCTTGCGTCGCTCGCATTCAGCAGATTTTAGATACCCAGCGCCTTTGGGACTTATATCAGATTATTCTTCTATTTTCGTGAGACCTTCGACAAATGTCCCCTACCCTTCTACTAAAGGATCTAAAATTTATGATATACTATAAAAATACTAAGTGTACATATATGTGTGTATATTGTTTTCTATATATATTTCACGTGTATACTCTTAATATAACTGGTGTGCAGTTCGCAGTTCGGTTCGCTTCCGCTGAGCTGGCTGTAGATCACCAGCCGATAAAGTCCTGTACTCTTTACAATTGGAATCGTTTGTGGGACGCTTGAGCAAGCTTTATTTGTTTCTAGGACATTAACAAGGCCTGTTAGGAAAGTCTAAATACATTGTAAACAACTTGAGATAATCCTGGAGGGTATTACATTTTGGAGACTGTTAAATAAAGTATATAAATATATACTAATAGTATTATTTTCTTTAGACTATTTCGTGTGGCAGCAGCAAGCTGTGACCTTGAGGTTATAGTACATAATGTTCTCAATATGGTTTGTTCATTGCTTGCAGGTTTTCCTTTCCGAAGATCGTCTATACCACATCATCAGGGCCAATTTCTGCCGCTGTGTTCTGATTTGCATCATACTTGATGTTACAGGAGTAGAGACTGAGAGAATGTAAAGATTTTGGGCCTTAAGACGGTGAACGCAATAACTTGATGTGTAGACACTTTAACTGGTTATTTCTATATATATATAGAAATAACTAGTTAAAGTGTCTATATATATATATATATATATAGTCAGGCGTACTGGTATAAATTTCCACCTACAAAAAAACCTCCTTTGTATGTTTAAAGCAAAACAAGTTAGTTCTACTATTTAGAATTATACATCATCATCATCATCATCAGCCGCTAGACGTTCACTGCTGGACATAGGCCTCTCCCAAAGAATCATTATGAAGACTAACTTAATTTTTTTTATTTAACTGATTTTCTTTACCGTTAGTAACACATACGTTAGTATCTCCTAGGTGCTTTTCACTTTCGCACTTCGGACAGCATCATAATCATCAACAGATAACAATCCACAGTTGGTACATGACCTTTCTAAATGTACTACACCATTCATTAGTTTCTGCTACCCTTAGTCAGTTAAATCTAACATAATACCTAGGTATGTTCATACTACACGCTGAGACTAGAGCAAAATGTCGTCCCTTGTGAGAGGCTTACGTCCCGCACAGGCCTGCCGCCGCCCGATGTGGTGCTCCACACCTGACTCGGATACTAAAAATACATATGTAATTCTTAACGAGTTGTAAATATAAAATATATGCAAAAATAGTGAATTTTCAAAAAGAAAGGTTTCATAAAGAAGTTTTTATTAATAAGAGGGAGCCGGGTGGAAGGTCGCCCTGAATTTAATTTCGGAGGATCTATTGTCACCCGCTAAACTTTAACCCGGACTCCGTAAAGAATTTTATCAAGTTCAATTTACTTCTAAAGGCCATTGTTTAAGTCAATTTCCAAAAAAAAATTAAACAAAATTACATATATATATATATGTAGTTACAGGAGCGTTACACCTATGTAGAGACTCATCATGATGTCTCTGGGAGACATGAAATTTGGTAGAAATATACCTTTTGCCGAGTGTAGGTCAGGCAAGAATTATACAAAATGTTACCCTCAGAAGGGGATGCTGGGTGTTACGGCCAGAAAAGCGAGCGGGGAACAGCTATTAAGTTATATAAGTTTGGTTTGCGTTTAATCAGGAGGTTACTTCAAAGAAATATAAACTTTTAAAGCGTCGAATACTTTGCCTAAGACGTTTTCGCATACAAACGGTAAATTTCACGAGGGGGGGGAAGTGGCGCCTTATCTTGTATGAATTATAGCTCGCGATTTAACTGATGTTGTGTAATATATTCTGAATCTCAGTTCATTTACTTACACAAAACGTTATCGTGTTTAAGGATGTGCGGTGACAGGGATTTTATCGTCAAAGCTAATATACAGTGGTATGTTAATTATTCATATGGGAGGGATGGGGGGCCATTTCGATCCAATGCGAGTCCCATAACACATAATGAAACGGATGGACAAAGTGAGGAACAGTGTGATAAGGAAGCGGTGCGGTGTGGTTGAAGATGTAGTGACAAGGATAGAGAAAGGGATGTTTAGATGGTTCGGCCATGTCGAAAGAATGGATGAAAGAAGATTAACGAAAGAAATATACAAGGTAAGAATGATTGGAAAAATCGGTGCAGGCCGACCTAGACGGACATACTCCGATCAAATCGGAGATGTCCTAAAGAAAGGCCGGATCAAAAGCACACGCAACCGACGAGCGTGCATGAAGACGCTTATGAAAGTTGAGGAAGCGAGAGAGGTGTGCCAGGATCGTAGCAGGTGGAGAGAGGTGGTCTCTGCCTACCCCGCTGGGAACGAGGCGTGATATATATGTATGTATGTATGTATGCGAGTCCCATATGAGACCCTACCAACGACGGCTCCTCGTGCCCGGCGGTACACTAGGCCGTGCTGATTGTTGGAGGTCACGGGTAGACGCTGGATGTGGAGATCTTTGAGGAGGCCTATGACATCTATCAGCTGATGATAATGTTAATTATTTAATGGCGGATTTAGATTTTTTAGAATATGCAAAGAAAACGTTTTTGTTTAATTTTTTTTTTTACTACTAATGGAGTATGGATGGTGTGAAGATATTTAGAAAGGTTGTTCAGCTTTAACGTCTATCTGATGATGATGATGATGAATTACTACACCAACACAAGAACTACAGATACATATAAAAAAAATTTGAAGACATTTCTGTATTACTACAAATTTTTATGCATCTGCAAGATGTCAGTAGATATGTACTTAGTGCTGCTTCCTTCATCCAAGGCTAAGATTATATGTTTTCAAACGTATATAATCTTGTTATAAAAGTTTTCGAGAAGCTAAACAAAAGCTCTGCGCCAGCGTACTTGAGGACTTTGAAATAATGTATATACGAAGTAATTTAAATGTGTTTTACAATAGTTCTTTCGCTGAGTGTTATTGTTATTACTAGGAGGGATCTAAACGTAGTGAGAATAAGATAAAAAGTAATGACTATTGATAACTTAATCATTTATTTTTCTACATAGTCTTCGAGTCTCTCTGCACACCGAGTGCAGCGCTTTTCCAAGGCTTCAATTCCTATAAAAAAAAAATTTTTTCTCATGATCCTCCACAAAGCTCTCCACGGCATTCATCACCTCGTTATCGTCTTCGTACCTGTTTCCTCTTAAGTGGTTTTTCAATTTGGGGAACAAATAAAAATCGCTAGGCGCCAGATTTGGTGAATAAGGAGTGTGGTCAACCAATTCGAAGCCGGCTTGCTGAATGAACCCCGCCAGGAACGAGGCGTGTTATATATGTATGTATGTATTATTGTTTACAAATTGGAATATATTATCAAATTGATTGCTTTTCGTACCTGATGAAATATTGAAATGTATACAAAGAATTCAGGACGTAAACAGAATTTGTTTTCGTTTCAGCACAATTCGTTGATAAATCGACTTATTACGTATCTGACAGTCGTTGCGACGGATAATAAAATTAAAAGGATATAACAATAAAATCCTTCGGAAAAAGTAATGGACGCAATAAACTTTTACAGTGTATTTTACGACGCACTTATCTCTTAAAAGAAACTGAATAGGGTTTATATTAATAATGCATGTTGTATTATCTGGGCCCCAGGCACGCGCCGCTTTGCTAATTACAAAACCGACGCTTAGTTCAACTTGTCTACGATTTTGCTATTTATTTATCGCAATTTATCATACAACTGATTTTACGTCTTCTAGACATTTTTTTATATAAAGGCTTGACTACGATCTCACCTGATGTTATGTAGTGATGTAATCTGCGGTGGTAAGGCGCACTAGGGGTGTAAGGGTCCCGCATAAGAACTCACGAGAATTAGATCTTACCTACTTGTGGTGTAGCCTGCTAATTAAAAATAGAGGCTCTGGCTCCCACCAACTCGCACTGAGCCAGCGTGGTGGAAAATAACCCACACCCCCCATATGAACCTCTATAAACGACGGTCCCTGATACTCAGCGATGCGAGCAGCAAAGGTTCGATCGATATAGGGATCATCGGGGGAGGCCTATGTCCAGCAGTGGATGTCTATCTGCTGATGATTAAGGCGTACTAATCTTCATTCTTTTCTTGAAGTTACCCGCGTCATATTTGGATGGGAACACTGACGATGACAAATTGTTCCACTTATTTGCAGTTCTCATGAAGAACTAGGAGGTAAAACTCCTTGATCGCAGACTGGGGATGTCTACAACATAAGGTCTAACTCTGGTCGTCCGGTGAAGAAAAGGGGATCGGGATATCGTGCAATTCCATCGCACACTCAAAAATTTATCCTATAGAACACTTGTATTTAAGACTGTCAAGCCTAGTTGTGACAAGTTCTTGATCACCAACAAGCCTTTTAGCCGGCCGCACCACGGAATCTAGTGCCGCTAGATGTCTTTTTGGCAACACCTGTCCAGAGTGTCAGAGAGAGAGTGTATATTAACCACATAAAACCGGACATACACTTTATCTAAAATCTAAAGCTGTTCCGGTTGGAAGTATTGGCACATTTTACCTTTCAATCCTCAGCAAAAGGAACAGCGATAACATGTTATAAAAAATGACTATAGTTATAACAAAAAGTAGTTATATATAAATCAAAGTAAAGAGTAGGAGTCTGCATTGTACATTGTACTATTGTCATAACGCTCCTCTACTAACATCTATTTTACTATATCATAATATAGCTGAGCTGTTAATGCAGGAAATAACAGCTGGAAGCGGAAGGAAAGATTTTCAGTAGCAATTCTGTGATAATGACACTGAAACGGACGATTACTTCTATGTTATTATAGGTTATCTCGCAGTAACTTCTGTGAATCTCTGTGATAAAATTCTCCGGTTTTCATTTGCCGTTCAACCAGACGTTAGTTTTTCATGTAGCTTGTACCTATTTCATGTAACGTGAACCCTATATTTTCATTTCATTGTTTTACAATGAATAAACGTTCTTCAACTTCTTAACGAGCTGATGGCAAAATTGGCTCGGGATAGGAATTCAGAAACGCGTAGTCTTTACGCAATGCCTATTTACATAAATATACACTTGCTAAAAGAAAAGTCTAGCATACATAATCTAAAAGCATGGAAGTAATTTTCTTTAATAGTATAAGCTGTACGTTGAAAGCTTGTAATTTGGTCTCAAGCTGCCCCCTTCAAACTGAAGTTGGCGATCAGATTGAGAAAACTAATGCGGTGCTCAGATATTGTATTATCTGATGGTATTTAAGCCTACTCCTTTATGACGTCGAACCATTTTGTCCGCTGTCTACAACGTGTACGTTTCCCAACAATTTTACTTTTACAACTGATAAAGGGATCCTCTTTGAAGATGTCCAAAACATAACCTATAAATTAGTACATATAATGAATAGAGAGTCGCGGTACATTGATGTCTAACGTTCAAATCTCATTCAACTTAATAAGAAATGTTTTAACTGCGTCAATTTGTTTTGGAAGCATTAAGCGGCTCTACGTGGTCTACGGCGTAGGCTTTGTGTACCAGCGGCGCGCTACGCGGGCTCTACGCCGAGGGGCCGGTGTTTACTTCCCGTTTCAATTTACTGAATGTTATCTCTACGTTAGTTAATATGTAGAGGAGTTCGCGCTCCAGATCTAAGCTTTGTTTCTATTTGATTACAATAAACGCGTTATCCATCTATCTATCTATTTATCTATCTCTCGCTGTATTTAAATACGTTTATTGTGTAATTCACAATGTCTCTATACGTAATCAGAGACTTCTAGTAGTAGGTCCCTATTGGCGGAGGCTTCTAATTAGGACTGAAAAACTGATTCTCGTTAGGAACACCGAAGGCAAAAAATCCTTCGGATTAAGGAGTCGTGGTGCTCTAAATTCTACAAAATCGTAAGAAATGCGCTGGATAGGAATCGGTGGAAATAGATTGTTCGCCTCTGACATCAATCCTCAAACATGAGGGAACGACTCTAGAGAGAAAGAGAGAGTCTAATTAGGAACCAAACTTCACTGTCTTCTGGTTTGAATGGCACTGTAGTTTATTAAATTACAGAGGTAACGAGTGGAAATCTTTCATCTCAGAAAATGGTGCTGTGTATAGCTAACTAGAGCTGTTTTTATGGGCAGGTGTATTACTTACCATCAGATGAACATCCCGCTCGTCTCGTGTCTTCGAAAAATAGAAAAAATTAAAAGGTTTCCTTTTATTTAAATATAAATTAGGTGAGCAAGTAGGTAAATGACTGATACACAAGGTAATTAGAGTTTAGTATGTACTGCGTATAGCTCTCAGGTGAAACGGAGTACCGCAGAACGATGCTAAGAGTAAAACTTGGAACTTATTTTTTTGGTTAAATTATCTAATAGTTTTTTGTATGTTTATCGTGATGGTTAGATGTTTGTTTGTAACAGATCTCAGTTAGATTGCGTTCGCGTGTCTGTGTGAAATCAGTTGGTAACATTTCACGCGATGTACGTGAGTACACATCCGTCATTACCTAGTTCAATTCACATTGGAGTGGATACTCTCTTTGTATGGTAAAAAGCCCTACAGTGAACATATTTTATTATTTTACTGTATCAATAAAGAAGTTTTCGATTGGATTCGTATTTTAGTCGTTATTTGATATTTATATATTACACTCATTATTTAGTAGTGATATATGTCTGATTAGGCGTGGTTGCTTTACTTGTGGAGATCTTCAAACTGGTGTAAATAAATACAAGCAGATTATTCCTTTGAAGTAGCTTTTAACCATTTGCGACGTTATAAATAATATTAAATAGTTATTACATGTAGCCCGTTGTAACAAATCTTGGTGCAATCTTTTCATGCTAAATGTACGAAGATTAAAAACACATATTAAGCAATATATCTCGGCTATAGCACGGCATAGCTTTCGATCGCACTCGGGGGAAATCTCGAACGATGAAGCGTTCATGAAGTACTGTAGTTTACTGTTAAGTGCAGTGACCTGCGTACTGTACTAGTTGTAGAGACGTAGGTTCAATCCCAACTGAATTAAGCTTTGTATATTGCTGTTTCTTAATTCTATGATGCGATGACAGGAGTGCAACATTCACCTGGTGGTGAACCATACATCTAATTATAATAGACGGGTACTAGTTAGGTTGATACACAGCACCAAATTGCCTGAAGACTATAAAGGAAAACCTTTTAATTTTTTTATTCCACGAAGAGTAAGAAGAAAGTAAACTCTTAAGTAGTAGTCTCAAAAAATTAAAACAGAAAATAATTAAGAACTTAACTAAACTGAAGTTGATACATATTTAAGTAATCAACTATTCATATGCAGCGGTTTACTTGAAAGAAACTTAATTTTTTCTAAATGAGTAATGTTCATTAAATTATTAAAGTAAAACTTTTAATCACTGAAGTCTAGGCACCGCAGCAGACGCGCGTGCCTAGACTTCAGCGCTTAAACAATACCGAAATGATGGAATACAGATATCCTCTGCAAAGAGCGACACGCATCCGGGCAATTGCAACTATTCATTTGTGCCGCCGGAAGTTGCTACACAACTTCTTTTAAATTTACTTTTTTAGAAGTTATTTCATCGTAATACAGCGTCTAGTTTCACATTTATATGCAAAACGTGTATATTCGTTGTATTATAAGAATTAGAGATGCAACGTTACCGTTTCCTCATATTTATGTAAATGAGACAAATCAACATAACTTTTTACGTTTTCATGAGATATTTAAATTTTTTACACTTTCAGCGTTTCTACCGAAAACTCTTATTGTATTAATAAAAAAAATCTAAATCAGCTCATCGTCTTGAAAACATACGGACTGATAAACATTTTTAAGTAATATCATTTGGACGTTAAATAGTATTCATTTGACTTTAATAAACCGAGCTTACAAGCTTACAAGCTTGTAAAACGGAGGACGTAGTATTGGCAGGCCCCCCACCAGGTGGTCTGACGATCTGGTGAAGGTTGCCGGAAGCAGCTGGATGCGGGGACCGATCGATGTGGAGATTTTCGGAGGATGCCTACGTCTAGCAGTGGACGTCTGTCGGCTGATGATGACGAATAAAACGAGCTCTAAGTTTAATACTGCAATCATGTGGAATGTTGTTTTGACAAAAGTGCTTTATTAGGCTGTATAACTTATTATACTTAATGCTACCTAAATTTACTTAAGTGTAAGTAAATTACATTTTTATAATTTTTAAAGTAAGAAGAAAATTGAAAGGACACAAGGAGAGCATTTTGTGCCGATTTGCAAACTTTTTTCAGGTTTTAAGGATGCTGTAGCTGTAGAAAAAAATAGGTTAACGTAAGTTATACCTTATGTGTTCTTAACTTAGTAGATCATTATTATGGGTAGTTATTTATTATTCAACACATCGTTCCGAAAAGCATACAATTTGCCTTCATCATCTCTATATTTTTCTCCCTTCATCATCATCATCATCATCAGCCGATAGATGTCCACTGTTAAAAATAGCCCCACTTCAAAGATTCCCACATTATCGGGTAGGGATTCGTATGGAAGGATTTGATTGCCATTTCCTACTACGTTGGCCCAATGCGGGCTGGTGGGAGCCAGAGCCTCGTTTGTTGATCAGCAGGGTGCACCACCAGCAGGTGAGGTTGGCTTGGATCCCGTGAAGTTGCCCGGGAACTCTTACGCCCCTCTCTCCCTTATAATTACTTAAAAAATATGTGATTTTAATTTAATAAATAGTTATTAGCTTTAGTTCAGAACTGTGCATACAATTAAGCACGATTTCTCTAAGCACCAGTCGCAACTGTATATATAATTAATATTATTCAGAATCGGACTTCCGCCAAACATGATTTAGATCATGTACAGTCAGCTTGTGTATATTAGGTTACATATATTTAGGTATTAATATAGCGTTGCGTTACACGCTAACAGCGGCGGCGCTTTCAAAAAGCGTTTGACGCCAGCTGCAGCGACTTCTAAATGTTTCAATTTAACATTTTCACAAAACAAGTTCACTGAAATGTAGGCACAAAGCAGCCCGAATGAGATTGTGGAAATTTATTGCTCGTGCGGGACCCTCGCGGCTCCGGCGGGGCTGCGCCAGGGTCGACTATCACAAGAGTTAACGTTCTTGACAGCCTTAAGAAGGTGAAGTTAATTTACTAGTTTAAAACATTCTCTTTTGGTATATTTACTAAAATAAATATCTAGTATTTTTTACACATCGAAGCGACGGGACGACCGGAACGTTCACCTGATGGTAAGTGATACGCCTGCACATTATAACTTAGTCCTAGTTAGGATTTACCATCCTCCACACACTGCACCACATTGCGCTTGTCGTCTTGAGTCATAAGATGTTAAGTCTCGTTATCCCAGTAATTTCACTAACTATAACTCCAATCCGTAACACAGTAATATTTATTCCGTACCAAGTGGCGGTAAAAAAGCAAGTTGTGGTGCTAGTAACGTTGTGGCGCCACTAATCACAAACCGATCAAAAAGCAAATTGATATACTCTTATAGTAATAAGAACTTTCATGACATTTCGTGTAGGAAAATTGTACTTTATATACAAATATAAACTAATATAATATAGTAATCCTAAAATGCTCAGTACTAATTTTTATTTTCTTTGTACTTTAACTATCTCCTTGACGCAGGAACTCACTGCTGGCTCTGTAACGGAGTGGTGGAATTAAGACGATGGTTAAATTATCATCCCGGTGTCTATCAAGAGTATTATTGAAGTTATCTTATTGACAGTGCTTGTGCTATGTAATAATTTTTAAGAATAATTATAATCTCGTAGCCTATTGAAATTTTGTAAGTTATTCATACAAATGTAGTCTACTACATCGAAGAGTCTGAAGGAGCTGCTGAGAGGCGACGGGTTAATAAATGAGATTTGCAATTTTCGTGCAGCGTGTCGGGAACAACAGGAACGTTTCAATCGTGCAGTGAAGTCGTAACGTGAGATTGGTTCCATCTCGCAGGACTGTTCGGCGATGGGATCCTGCCGTTGCAATCCTCAATACCTCGGCGGACCGTTACCAGAACAGTAACCGCTCCGAAACTTTATTACGTACCCTTTGAAGAGATTGTGCGAATGGAAACAAGAATTGAGGGTAGATGCAATTTATCCGAAGAACTTCGATGTCTGACATCTGAAGGAGATACAGTGAAATGAAAGGAGTCTCTAAATTTAATTTATAATTTTTTTTAGACATAACATATATTAATTTTCATTAATGTATAATTTCAGTGAATGAATCTCTGACAAATAAATATATACACAAGTAAATATCTTTTAGGAGTGATTTGTTGATGTGATGTAAAGGTTCCCGCGCAACAGCTCGCGGGATCCAAGCCAACCTCACCAGCTCGTGGTGAAGCCTGCTAATAAATGAACGAGGCTCTGGATCGCATCAACCTGCATTGGTCCAACGTGGTGGGAAATAGCCTAAATAACCTCATATAAACCCTTACAAACGTGGAGATCTTTAGGGAAAGCCTATGTCCATGAATGGACATCTATCGGCTGATGATGATGATAAATATGTTGATGATTACATTTTGATTGAAAATACTATTAGGTACTTTATTATAAAAAAATTAATAATAATCATTTTCAGGAGTAAGTAATAAGAAAAAAATTTCTATGAAATATATGGTATTGTGAAGTGCTAACACAGGGATTGTTCAAGATTAAACGTCAGTATCTTGACTTATTTCCTCTTCGCATTACCCCGTCACCCCGTCACCCCGTCACCCCGCCACCCCGCCGAATCCACGAGATTAGGGAAAATGAATTGCCTCCATACTTTATCTAATACTTCCCATTTAAAATTGTATCATATAGCACTTAAACTCCGCTAAAGCTTAAACTGTTTAATGATATGATGTCGAGAGATAAGTTCATTGAACTGTAATTGTAATATCCTCTACTTAATCAGATGTACAGAAATGTTACCTAATTAACTTCCTGATAATAACCTCAACTGAAGGGAGGAAGTAAGTAGGGATGTAATCTGTGATACAAATATGTGCATAATAAAATATAAAGGTAAAAGCATAATTAGTATAAGACCTATATAACGTCGAGACCATGTGTTAAGGTCAAATGTACTAGAATATTGTAGTGTAGACTATAAAGGAGACTCTGGGAATATGTAACTTAACAGCACTAAAATATTTAGATCTATACATGAATGCTGGTCTGTTTACATTAGAAGTAAGTAAGCGAATGTATAATCATTCCTTATGAAAGTTTATTTATCTTGTAATAACTTAAACTTCATGTTTATATTTAGAAACGTGCTCTTCTAATTCTGTAATAAACTAAATTACAAATAAAATTCGGATGCCTTATTTCCACAAATGTTTAAACGTACTTAGGTTACTTATGTTATGCGAGTATATTATACGTGACACGTCTGTAGCGAGATGTTCACTTAAGTTATCGCAAGTTTACATATGAGCGGTTAGCGAATTGTTAACGGAATAGCATATCTCCCGGCGTGTATTATATTTCGTGACGATTTCTATACAAAAGCAGAATAAAATTACTATAAACGGTCGATTACATTAAATGAAAAGAAGGTTACTTGAAAGTATAAATCCAATCGATGTCTTTGACGAAGAATCTTTGGGAGAGGCTTATGTCCAGCAGTGGGTGTCTATAGGCTGATGATAACTCTTGCTAACAGTACAGTGATATTGTTAAACTAAACCACCCAGTGATAGACATTTGGTTAGTTGTAATAATTCACAATCGGGAGACAACTGGCGTCCATTTAAAATGAGAGATGCTAAGGTGAGTGAAATATATTGGTGTAACTGCTCACGTTTCATATCGGTGAGACGTTGATAAGGGTTAAGAGCTGAAATATTCTAAAGCTTCAGCGACAGACTCACTTAACTGGTAGGTACTTGAGACTACAAATTTTCTACGGGTTAATATATATTAAACGTCTGTGTCCGAAGAACATTGAGCGTGTAGGAAAGTTAAACACTGCTGCTATTACTATAGTATTATTTATTTATTTATTTATTTACTATACAAAGTTACTAAAACACATATAACCATGCGTCCTGTCGTCTGTAAAGCCACGCTTATGTGGTCTGTACTTACTAAAACCTATTAAAGTCGTCGCTCTTGATGGGTTACGGAATGCGAAGAGTTTTCCTATGAAACGCAATGATATATCTCTACAACAACTCCTTCAGTTCGCAGTTTAAATCTAACGAAAATAAATTAATAAACTGTTTAACTAAGTGCAAAATTCCCAAACAAGCAGGAAACCCAGTATTGGAACCAACGGGCGTAGGTTAGTTAACCGTTATCAGCGATAAACATAAAAAGTTATTATCAGCACAACATCATTTCGCACCTAAAGAAGTAACCGAGGACGTATCTAAAAGCGGTGCTGAGTTTTTACTGCGTTGTAAATTTTTCTATCACCGGTCATTAAAATTTTAATATCCAGTCGTTAAATCCCAGGAGACAGTGGAGGCAGTTCAAGTGTTTGCACGTTGCCGTCCCGACACTGCGGTCTACTGGTAACGCGCTTTTAAAGTGCATTCTAATTTAATACTAACCTTTATAACTATACTCATAGTGCTTACGGGTAGTTATGCAAATCATCCCTTAAAGATTTTATTTTACAAAGTACGAAGGAGGGACGAAGGAAGTTCCTTTGATGATGTTTAAAGCTAATAACAAAGCGATCACTTAGAACATGTCGACTTACCACTGCATTGTAGTTATCGCGCTGAGAAGACTTAGACAAATATTAAAAATTAGCTACAATGCAATTCAAGGTGAATAAATATGTATAGTTCTGATCGATGGTCGAAGTAAACGCTGCAGTGTTATTCATCCAGAGAACTACATCTTCAGTATCTGGTCTCACAACTTCGAGATGGGAATATTGATAAGGAATCTACACTGCGACACCATGCACTCGCTTCACCGCCGGCATCTGGCAATAAAATGAAGAGATAACACAAAAAAGAGTTTTGCTTGAAAATTTATTTTCCTGTATAATTATACAAGATCAGTGAATTTTAATGAATTTGTATTGCCAACAGAGCTCCTGTGCTGCTTAGATAAGCAGATTATGTTGAGGTACTTGTTATTCGGCCGTAGCAGGCCGCACACGGCAGGCGGGTAGTATTCCGACAGCGATACTATCAGGTAATCTAGACCATAGGTTCCCACATTTTTTTTCATAGGACTACTTTCGAAATTTAGCTGTGAATCCAATGGATCATCTGTAGTTACATTTCTACCATATTCCCAAAACCTTATGAAAAAAATGAAGTTTAGAGCAAACGTAGACCCTCGTCGAGTCTCTCGGGTACCTTCGGGGCTATCTGAACCACTTTGAGAATTAAGAATCTACTGACAGATAGAAACGGAAAACGTTTAATTCAAACCTTACAACCAATCATGTCCACACGTTATAACTTATTAGTTTATAGCAGTGGAAGGTAAGTTCATTGTCTCAGTGGTCAACAGTGTACCTTGCAAAGTTAACCGGTTCGATTCCAAAGCCTCGCAAGTCGTGGAGTTTGGATGGTACCTGATACCTGTGAATTTGTCTTCATAAAAGTGATATAGGTAATAGCTACAATGGCACATGAAAGGCAAAACGAGTGAACCACTCTCCGTAGCCGAAAACGACCTGGAGGACATACACACACACTATACTTAACCTGCCATTGCCACTTAATTCTCAGTAGTAGATTGGCAGCCTTAGTTCTTCTAAATCAAACCTGGAATATTTCATTGTAAGATATGACGATAACGTATTTTCTGATAGAAATGATGAAGGGATCGTTTTCACAAATATCGCTTAGTCAGTCGTAGGTTTTTGCACTCGGAATGAATTTACTAAATGCATTCACGTGCAACGACCGTCTGCATCCAGCGACCGGAGCGGTTGAGCGGACCTTTCAGTTAGATTATGGAAAAAATATTAACTCAGCGCATTCACAGTGAGGAGGTGGTAACGAAATACGGATTAGATGAACAACTCCTTCAACTTACTAATCAATTGCAAACGAAGGAGAAATAGGGTTTTTTTAAAAGGAATATATAATAAAACTCTAAGGATCTTCGACCGCTGAACATTGTTTAATAACGTGTGAAAGTAAGATAAAGACAAAGATATTTAACTCGTGTATGTTGGCTGTGATAACGCATGGTCCCGAGACGTGCAGTGGGCCTGGTGGAGAGGCTTCAAGTCGCACAGAGAGCAATAGAAACGGCTATGCCCGGGGTTGCTGCGTGATCTCATCATAAATGAGGAGATCCGTAGAATAATTGAGGTCACCGACATAGTACAAAAGATTGCTAGCCTCAAGTGACAATAGGTAGGACACATCGTTCGAAGGGTTGACAACCGATGGGGCACCAAAGTCGTCGAACGGCGACCGTTTGCGCATGTTGGCATGCCTTTCACCAGGTGGCCCGACGATCTGGTGCAGGTTGCGAGAAGCAGCTGTATGCAGGTAGCGCAGGATCGATAGATGTGGAGATCTTTGTGGCGAGGCCTATGTCCAGCAATGGACGTCTGATGGCTGAAAATGATGATGATGATGAAAGTAAGATAATTCATTGAAATATTAAATTCGTAATCCCTCTGACTCCTTAACTGGGAAATAACTTGTATTTCAGAAATCGTTTTCTTTTTTTGTTTTGGTTGAATTGCATTTAAATTTAAAATAAAAATTATATCAAAATCAGTCCTACCCTCACGTACACCTGATGGATGACCAGCGATAAATTTACTGGTGGTAGGTCTCTGTTGCTGGGTACCATTTAAGTACCACTGCAGTTCCTATTGCTGTCGACAAACAGTACTGTGTTCCGGATTGAAATGTGCTGTAGCTGATGAAATTACTGGGAATACGACACTACACATGTTATGTCTCAAGGCGAAGAGCACAATGTATGCAGGGTGTATCTTCCTAACTAATCAGGTGAACGTCCCGTCTTTGAATGAAACAAATGTGATTATAAATTGCAAATATTTATCACTTAGTCATGATGTATATATTCTTTAAGTGAATGCGAATTGTTACAATGATTAAGACTTACAAGGGAAGGGAGTCGGGGTGTGGTACGAATGTTTGCATTAAGTTAATGCGAAGACAAAACCACCCGCGCCCTTCAGCCACTTAGCTTACGCACTGTCCGGACTTTTTCGGGAGATCTGCTTTGTGTCTGTTTTTCTTACTTTTTTAATTACATTTAACACGGCCTGAATGTGATTATAAACTTCTACTTACTCCCCGAGATAATAAAAAAATAATTAGTAAGGAGTAACTTAATAAATTTTACCATATACACATGTACACAATAATATTCTGTGTATATCTGTGAATATTAAATAATTAGATAGTATACATATAATGTAATTAGAAAATTTTACAAAGAGCTTTTTTTATTCTATTTAGCAGCGACACGAGCGGGACGTTCGCCCGGAGGTAAGTGATACCCGTAATAACTTGGCGCTAGTTAATACGATGTTGAGTCTCGCTACTCCAGTGGTTATACTACATACAGTGCCCTTCAAACTGAAACTGAAGTAATCGTTGCACCGTGCTGTTTGTAAATAATTATATTTCAGAACTCCCCATCCGCTGGTCGCTAGCTGCTGAACAAGGTCTAGCCGCAATGATCTCTACACACCACGTGCTTAAATATTATCGGCGCTAATTAAAATATCATCAATGCTTTTTACAACTAAGTTATTTAAGTGTTCAGCATTGTTTGTAGTGTAAGTGAGCAACATGTTTTAAAAACAAAATGTAACAAAAAAAGCACTTTAAATATTTGTCAAAATTAAGTTCATAACTTTATATTTAACATTCTGACAAAATGCTTTTTTGAAATAAAATCTCTTTACTTAAAATATACTTTAGTCAAAAATATGTGCATTGTATTTGTCTTTTTAAGGGTTTTTTAAAAAAACATATATGAGACAAAGGTGTGTATACATATATTATATATATAATAATAGGTTGGGGAAAAAGAAATCCATTATTTTTATATGAACTTCAGGACTTTATTTAACATGCTTCGAATTGTCCGATTTGGATCAAATATGCACCGTTTTGTTCTATGATTTGTTGCCATTTTAAAGGTAACCTCATAATGCCTCTCTCGTAGAAGTCCTAGTCTCTATTTGCAAAAAACTCTAGTAGCCGATTTTCACAATCTTCCCTAGATGCCAATTTTTTATCACTAAAGAAATTTTGTAATGCAAGAAAAAGATCGTAATCGCTTGGTGCCAAGTCCGGACTGTATGGCGGATGCATTAAAACTTCCCAACCAAGCTCCCGAAGTTTCTGGCGAGTCACTGTAGACGTGTGTGGCCTAGCGTTGTCCTGGTGGAACGCGACACCTCTCCTGTTGGCCAATTGCTATCTTCAAACGGTCCAGTTGTTGACAGTAGAGATCAGAATTTAGTGCTTGGCAATATGGAAACAACTCATAATAAATAATCCCCTTCCATTCCCACCAAATGCACAGCAGAACCTTCCTGGCCGTTAGTCCTGGTTTGGCCACCGTTTGAGGTGCTTCACCGCTCTTTGTTCGTCGTCGCGTTGATCGTTTTCGCACAGGGTTATCGTATGTGATCCATTTCTCATCTCCAGTCGCCATCCGTTTAAGAAATGGGTCTATCTCATTCCGTTTGGCCAAGGCTTCGCAGATGGAAATTCGATCCATCATGTTTTTTTCTGTTAATTGGTGTGGCACCCAAACATCGAGCTTCTTTTTGAATCCAGCTTTGTGTAAATGGTTTAAAACTGTTTTGTGGTCCATTTTTAGCTCCTTGGCGATGTTACGACTGCTAACATGCCGGTCAACTTCGATCATTTCTCCGATTTTATCGACATTTTCGGCGACCGGCCTACCTGTGCGAGGTGCATCTTTAACATCAAAAATTACTGAACGGAATCTACGAAACCAAAATTGCACATAATTGGCTATTACAGTATCGGGTCCATAAACACCATTCACAATTTTAGCCGCCTGGCTTGCATTTTCGTCTTTGTCAAAGAAAAACTGTAAAATGTACCGAATTTTCTCTTTGTTCACTTCCATTTTTAACACCCTGTAACTCACAATTGAATGCACCATACAAAAAACAGCAAAATAGTTTTTTTACTACGAAATGTCACCTTTCCAACGAGCATAAATCTGAAACTGTTTGATCGATACTTTACGAGAAATTTATCACTACAGCCATCTACCGGAAAAATAATGGATTTCTTTTTCCCCAACCTAATATATATACTCTTCTGTTAGAAGTTACGTCATGCAGTTGCATTATTACCATGTTTCGGTTTTAAGGGCACCCATCGTAATTTTCATCACCATTAGCGGATAAACGTCCACTGCTGGACATGGGCCTCCACCAAAGATCACCATATTGATCGATCGTTCGTTGCTCGCAAAGCCGTCGGGCAAGGCAGGGTTGGTGGGAGCCAGAGCCTCGTTTATTAATCAGCAGGGTGCACCACTCGCAGGTGAGGCTGGCTTGGGTCCCATCAGTTGTAACGCGAGACCACTCCCACCCATCGCAATTAACTATATAATTATTCAGTACTTCACGATGACTTTGACGTCACTGTATAATATAAACAAACTAGATATTATTCCTGAAATTTAGTTTTATTAAAAGCACTAAGAACTATACTATTATTATACTACTATTTGTTACCTGTCACCTCGCGGTGCGCGCGCGCCGGTGCGGCGCTGATATCCTTATTCCCTGACCTAAGTAAAAATATTACTTAAATAAGTTTTGTTTCTGAGATTACTACTTTTCGTAGTATGACAGAAATCACAATACAAATGCTAAAAAATGCTTTTTAATCTTAAAGCGTGACCAATGATAACTGAACGCTTCTGCTAGAGAAGAAAGGACTCGTTTATTTCTAACCCCTTTTTTTAATCACTTTTGCTGGGGGGCGCCTTAACTATATATTTTGTACAAACATTGGTAATTTAAACGAAAAATAATACTAAACTTATATTATCGTTTCTTTAATATAAATGCAATGAAGACGACGCAGGACTTTCTTAGTGACATGCTAAACATGAATGATGACGATGAAGATGTTAGATTTCAAATTGTCTTAGTAATTTCGCACTTCTAAAGCACGCATTAAACGGAAGCCTGTTAATGTTTGCACACTGCTACCTGTCGCTGTCGGCAGAATCGCTTCTGTGGTTACGTGGACTTTCTCCAGCAGTACTGTCTGCTGTAATTATTCTGATAATGACTTGAACCATCGGCGGTTAGTTTGATTTTAAGTTTAAAATGTAGTAGTGGTTAGTTGCCATTAGCGAGGGGCATCAAGTTGGGCGGGGGCGGCTCGCGTGCAATTTCAACAGATTTGTTTCAATGTTACAGACGGAAAAGGCCATTAAGTTCCGCGAAGGGGTCCCGACCCTTGCGGTATATCTTCATTGTTTCGAACGTTAGCTGATTTATTTGTTGAAGATAATGAATCGCCTACGTGTTGCTTACATCATAAAACAAACAATGATATACAATGTTTAGGAATAGGAGACAAGGAAGGGGAACAGAACGCAAGAAAAGGGATCATACTAATTATATCAGAATACAAAATATGTCTGAAATAATCCCTGAGTGCAACAGCAATCGCAAATGACTGTCTATAGTGATCGTTACTATAGCAACCGCTTAAATAATAACGAATGAAAAGCCTATGAAAGTTAAAATTACAAGTAAAATTATGAAGTATCTATGAAATTTACAGCTTCTAATTATTCCGCGTCGATTGCTCGTATTCCCATGTCGACTCATGTTCACTAGTTTTCACGTGATTGGCGAACAAGCAAAACCAATTTTTATTATATATACATAGGTTAATATTTTTAATGTTTTGACCGTTTTCTGTAAAAATAATCTCATCTTGTAACTTGTCACCTTTTAACATTTATACAAACTTCAAATCCGTTAAACTAATTTCCATGTAGCAGGACGACGACCGGATATTATTGCTTGTATGCTGTATTTATTGAAACAGTCATTATTTAATAATAAAACACTTGTAAAAGAAGGACTGACCGCTGACAGTGATATAAAGGGTGTCTGGCGGTAGATTTATATTTTAAAAAACGAATTTCTCAATAAGTTATAAACAGTGCGGGGGTGCAGTGAAGGTGGTGTCATTAGAATCACCGATCGTGCGGATTTCTTAGTCACGATGTCGCAGTGGTGCAGTGGTGCAGTGGTGCAGTGGTGCAGTGGTGCAGTGGTGCAGTGGTGCAGTGGTGCAGTGGTGCAGTGGTGCAGTGGTCGGGTGAGCATCGCGCGTTCGCTATTGAAGCATTTTTCAAGAGTAACGATTCTTACGTACTCGCTCGCCGACAGTTTTGTTCACATTTCAATATTCGACGGATAGGCGATGGGCCGAGTGTGAATTTAATTCGTTCGTGGGTGGAGAGGTTCCGCGCAACTGCTTCGGCTATGAACACACCACGGCCAGGACCTAGTCGATCTTCAAGGACCCCCGAAAACATTGAACTGGTTGAACGCAGTTTACGTGAAAATGCACGACTTTCGATACGGAAAAGGGCAGCTTCACTGGGATTTCCAAGAGCATGCGTGCATGAAATTTTGAAAAAAGATATGAAGTTTCATCCTTTTAAAATTCAAATAATTCAAGAATTGAAAAAAAATGACTTTGCGTCACGCAAATTTTTTTGTGAAACCATGTTGGAGCGTTTTCGCACTGTGAATTCCATTTTTTGGAGCGACGAGGCTCATTTTCATTTAAACGGACACGTAAACAAGAACAACACACAAAATTGCCGTTACTGGGCTCTAAGAACTCGCAATCCTCGACTGAAGCACCAAAAACCATTACATTGCCCAAGGGTAACTGTTTGGTGCGCTTTATCCACGAATGGGATAATCGGACCATTTTTTTTGAAAATGCACGGGGCCAAGCGACGAATGTCAATGGTGAGAATTATCGGCTCATGATTTCGAATTTCTTTTTGCCGAACCTGCGAGCTCATTCATCATTCTCATCACACACGTGGTTTCAACAGGATGCGGTACAGGTGCGACCGCACACACGGCCAGAGCTTCGATGGATTTGTTGCGAGAAAATCTCCCTCAAAAACTGATTAGTCGCTTTGGGGACATCCCGTGGCCACCGAGGTCACTCGACCTAACTCCAATGGTTTTTTTTTTGTGGGGCTACCTCAAAGAGAGAGTTTACGCCAACAATCCGCGAACTGTTGTGGACTTAAAAGAAAATATTCGGCGAGAAATCAGCGCAATTGAATCAAGTTTACTGCAGCGTGTGGCACGGAATACGAGGCTCCGTTTCGAACAGTGTGTGTGTGTGCAACAGGATGGAAGACATTTGGATAACATTATCTTTAAAAAATAAAATCCGCATTTATACTCTATCTTTTAATACTTTTAGTAAAATTATATGTCAAACATATTATTTTTTATTTAAATTTGAAAACATAAATCTGCCACCAGACACCCTGTACCTTCCCGTTGTAGTGCAATGCTCATTTCATTCATATACGTGTTGCGTGCTTATACCATATACAATATATTTATAGTATAAGTTAGATAACAACGAGGCACTATAAAGGCTGCTCATTGATTTAAGACCTATCTTAAGACTCATTAGCTCAGTAATTTCACAAGTCATTAAACATGTAACTAGAGTAGTAGTATCGTGTAACATTTGCGAAGATGGAGAATCATTTGGGCAATAATAAAAGCTTTCTCAAAGTAAAAGAATAAGTTACAGAAAGGGCGTGAGCGACGACGACAAACGACAAAAGAGACCGCGGACACTAAATTGTAATAAACTTTATCAGAGTGAATGGGTATGTAAAGCTTTTATATAAGTATTATTTAAAGTATAGGACTTCGCTTTAGTAATAAACAATTTCATTATAATCGTGTAAATATTTTGTTTCCTTTGTATATAAGTAGAGTTATTTTAAAAATGTACAATATTTCAATTTAAAAGTAGATGATACATCATCGAGTATTATTAATGAATTCTAACTGAGATCCCGTGTAAATAAAATTATTAACTAAATGTGCATCGCTTCAACATGTTAGTATTAGAGAACTATGATGCCAGAGGTCTAAACATCAAAATTATAACAATTTTTATATTTTAAAAATTGCTTAATAGGAAAGAATTAAAACTGTAACAATTGTGACCATATTCGGCACGGATTTTACTGGCAAGTGTTACTATTTGTGGCAAACATTAGGTTTTCTTTGGCACCAAGAGCTATAATAATTTAAACAATACATGGCAGCCGAACATCTCGTTACAAATACACTAAAAGTATGTAAGCTTTTGTTAGTAATAAAACAAAAAAATACAATGAACGATTCAAAAAAGCTTTCAAGATTTTATCTCCGTAACAACTACATGTTTTTCCAAGATCCTCATTATGCATTTCATGGAGGAAAAGGAAACAATGTTAAAAAGAAAAACAGAAATGTCACATAAAACGTCGCGGGTTTTAAGGGATGGTATGTTAACGTCGTGGGGGTGGGTTTATCGCGCCGTGTCCTACAATTACACTCAAGGGAAATGTATTCCACCGCCGGCGCATACACTTATTCCGCGTTATGAGCGAATAAAGACGCTTTATTAACCATGATGCAAAAAAGGGATGAGCTAACTCGAAACATTTAAAATGATATTAGTCAGTAACTGATTTTTTTTTTGTTTTCGAGATTTTGGTACAAAATTAAGAAGGGTAAGTAATGGCGATGGAGGATAGGTGCTGTTAGTAGGTTTGTTCCACCAATTATTTAAAACACACATTTGCTATACAATATGATTTTTTTGCTCCGTTTATCATTAACATTGTTCCTAAGCATTGAACCAGTTATTAATTCGGTTTGTGTGAATACAAATCCATTAATATGCGAGGGTTAAAGTTAGACCTGCACAGAACCACTGTTATGCTCTTCTGTGCTTTAAAATGCTATGTGTAGTAGGCAATGAAGCTGGTATTTTTGCCGTTCCACCCAACTTGTGTCAGGCCGAAGTATATCTTTCTTTTCTTTCCCTATTTACAATATTTTTTTTTTTCTTTGCATACTTTCTCTCTTTTACTTAAACTTATCATCTTTACATATTCTTGTTTATTCTTTCATACATCACCTCTCATACTTCGAAAGCCGTTTATAATAATTTGCTTACAACTTTTTCTTTTCTTTCCATATTACATCTTTTTATTTTCTTTTTCTTATTAAATGTTTTTCTTCTAGTACTTTATTACATTTTCCATCATTTCATATTTCTATTTTGTTTTTGTGTTTTAAGAAAACTCCATTTTTTTTTAATCCTCGGTTCCAGAATACATCTCGGACCATCTCATGAAGCATTGGGATTTTAGGCATCGAAATCTCCAGTGACGTCCAGTACCGAGGGCACTTGGAAGATAAGATAAACCTGGCGTCTATCGCTGTAATTAACAGGGCGAAGTAGTACTTTACTGCGGGGCAAATGTTGTTGATATATAAGGCGCAAGTCCGGCCTCACATGAAATATTGCTCTCATCTTTGGGCGGGAGCAACTAGATGTCAGCTGCAAAAGAGAGCTGTATGTGTGTTCTACCGCCTCTGTAACGGCATGTGTTCTGATGTACTGTTTGACATGATGCCCACGGCCACATTTTATCATCGCACCGCTTGCTATCGGCAGGGAATTCATCCTTATACCCCTGAACCGTAGTGATCGCGTACGGTACGGTTCTAGAGATGTTTTCTCCCGAGAACATTCAAATTGTGGACAAGCTACCTGCCGAGGTTTTCTCTAGGAGCTACAATATAAAGTTCTTCAAAAAGGGCGTGAAAAGGTTTCTGCAGGGTCGGCAACACGCTCATTGATACCTCTGGTGTTACTGGCGGTCATAGGCTGCGGTTACCACTGAACATCAGGCGGGCCGCGAGCCTGTTTGCCGCCCAAGTGGTATACAAAAAAATCTCTTTTTATCCATTACATTTCTTGTTTATTTTATTTATTTATAATTATTAAGAATTATTTTCCTGCTTAATAATTTTTATATCTCCCTATTATATCTTTGATTACTTTTCTGCAGAAATTTTAAACATATGCGGCGACTTCCGTCTTCATTCATCAGAGAGGTATGGTATTTATATTCTTCTGTAACAAAGCGATCAGCGCAATGAAAGTGAGATTGAAACAATCTTAACCGATGTTTCATCGTTATAATCAGGTGTATGACCACTAGCGGGGAGCCAGTCCCAAGTGGTGGATTTGTAAAAGAAAATTCCACCGCTAACAAGAGCGATTTCCTCAAACAGAACAAATGAAGATAACATAAGCGAACATTCTGCGTTAGTAAAGATACGGAAATAGGATTCCTTTCCGCGTCGCCGGAACGTCGGCTTCGTATCTACCAAGATTTAGAGCAAGACGACTTGTTCTCCGCAGATTTACTACGTTAAATATCTAAAAGATATAAAACGTTTGCTAATATTGCGAAATTCGGGCTATAATGCAACAAAATATTCATTATGCAGTCCTTTAAACAATTTCGGTTCAAAGAATTAATTCCAGTCACCAAGTAGTAAAGACGATGTAGTTAGTGAAATTGCAAGTGTGGAGAGACAACGTCTTATAACAAAGAGGTAACTCAATTGTTAAACATCGTTTAGGTTCCTACTAGCACAAAGTCTACTTTTGAAGGCAAATAGTAGAAAGCTAAATGTTGTCTTCTAGCTCGAAGTGCGCTATAGATAGTAAATTTACTGGGGCAGAAATAGACTTAAGATTTTGCCCCCAAACCGACAAGCGTAATGGGTGATGTGTTAATATTCTTACTTGCACAAGTTGTGTCAAACGCAAAATGCTAATTTGGGCATAAATAATAGTAAATACTTTACCAGTAAGAACATTTCTTGTTTAATGTACAGTTCCTTTCGTATAAAAAATGGTATAAGCTCGTGTTAAATTTTACATTCCCATTCTTTTCGAATTGTATACATAGCCTGTTAGCTTTATATGCTTTGTCTTGTAATCAAATGGGAACGGAGGATATTTCCCTCGGGCGTCTTCGCGGCTCGCGTAAGCAATAATCTTTTAGTTATAACAAGGAGCTTGTTTTTGGTGTAGAGATTGTGTCACATATATTTGGTATTATTTTCCAGAGAATCTTTAAATCTCATTACTGTTATACATTTTTTATATTACGTTCATATTTTCATTCATTATTAAAAAAAAACCTTAATTCCAAATGCTTAACCAATGTTTTAAACTTTCAATACATTAATGTCAAATAATTCTTAGAAGGAATGATTTTATTCCTTATAGAGGAATCCAGAATACTTTCAATAGCTAAATATTGAAATTATATGAAAGGTATAGAGCAGTTAAACGAAATGAACGAAATAAGAACAATTGTATAGAAAAATCTCGTATTTCAAAGCTTATCGCACACGTTGCCAACATATTTTTTGCATCACTGGACGCATGCCGCGGTTATCTTTTTTATTATATTTTAAAAGGCTATTCCACTCAAAGTGGATTTTGAAATGGTTTATTTTTTACTTGTATTATTTTTGACTATCTGTATGACAAATTTATATGAAGGTAAGAGTCACAGAGATAACTATAGCCCTGAAATTTCTCGTTAGTCGTTCTTTACGATACTGATATAGAAAGATATTCTCAAAATATTCTTAAAAGAATAACGCATTGCATTATTTTTTTTACAAATACGATATTTTTGTTGTGTGTAATAAACGTTAACTTTTTAGAAAGTTTATACTGAGGATTTCTAATTAAAATTATATTACGAGCAATCGCTCATGATATATCAAAACCACATAAGTCATTTTGTTTAGAAGCCTCATAAAATCATATATTTATCGTTAAGTTATTAATCATAAATATAAACCGATAAATATGGAGACTGAAAATCACTTGATAATATAAGAAATAAAATTTCTAATTTTATTATACTAGAATTATATTTAAAATGATATAAGAAACTACTACTAAACGTTTTACATACAAATATTTATTTGTCTAAAAATTAATTTTGCTCTGTACTTTGGCAGAATGCTTAGTACTTTTCGCTATAGAGCATCTGGCCATCACTATAGTTACGACAATGACATATGTTTTGACATTTGATTAGAAAGTTTATTTTTTGTGTATTATAAGTTTTAATTGTATTATTTTTTGTGACTTTTGTTTATTAAATGTACTGATTTAGAATTTAAGATTTAACTATTGAATTATATTAAGAACTTTTCATTTTTAACTATGGCTTATAGTAAGTCACCTCTTCGCATAGATTGGTTTGATGGTACGTTAGTTGAAGAAACGAGACAAAATACATCCAGCACTTCGAGGTTAGACGACGAAGAAGTGACACAACCAGAGGTCAGGGTTAGGCAAGAAATCGAGAGAAAACCAATCGGTTTTAAGAGGTTATTCGATTTATCACTTCTTAAACCGCCAATACTTAACTTGGAAATATCTAATAGACCTGGATTCTGGCATCTTTTAGATACTGACCTTAGAGGAGATTTTATAGCTTTAATCATTAGAATCTTAAGTAATGTTTATAATTCCTTAGAAGCTTGTGAGAAGTCAAAGTTAGTAACTTTGTTAAAAACAAGATTTATCAAATCAAATTTTTTTAATACTTTAAAAATATACTTGAAAGATTTACCTAGTGTGAAGATTGTTGAAAAAAGGTTGAATATGCAGTTGTGGGATGATGTGGAAACGTTTTTCTTTTGCGTGTATGAGCTCTGCCAGGGTATGTTCAAGTTTCATAAGGGTGATATCAAGGTTTTGATAGAAGTGCTAGATATATTGCAAATAATGGAAATAAGTGCTATTGGTGTGAAGAAAGAGCATATGGAAACAATGAGGGACAGCTTTTTCATGAATATTAATCAATTGAAAGAGAGTCTCATATCAAGAATTAATCAGGTATTTATTTTATTACATTTTAACTCATGACAAAAATTCATTATTGACTGTTTTTTAACATACATTTTAATAACATTGATGGGTATAGTATAGGGATCATACCATTATAGACAATAATACTTAGGATTTAAAACATGGGAAATAGTTAATTTGTTCAAATGAAAATAAAAAATTCTCAATTTTTTAATAATTCAAAAATTAAAAAAATTTATTCTTTTCATTCCACTTTCATAAGTAGAAGCTATGAATGTATTGTAAAACACACACATTATACTAATTGTTTTTTTATTAAATGCATGTATTTATAATCTTAATTTCTAAATGAATAATTTTTCCCTTTTTATAATGTTTTCTGTGCTACATTTAAGGAGTGTGAAGAATTATCATCTAGTATAGTCCAACAGAACAAGGATCCAACCAATTATAAAAACCTTCAAATATTTCCCACCAAAGATGACCTCCTTTGTAATAGTAATGTTAAAATACAATCAAATATTATTAATGGAGCTTACCCAAGTGTTGAGCATTACTTGGACCTGCAGTTTAAGTTGATGAGAGAAGATTGCTTCGCACCACTACGTGAAGGAATATGTTGGTAAAATTGGCTACTTGTTTCATCTAATAATAACTGCATGGAATTTATATTATTTTCAACTGACACATTGATTATAAATTTCAGGCAAATATATGGAAAATCCATCTAAACAGAGGCATGAAAATATTAGGTATGTGATCATAATTATATATTATAATATAGTAGCTTGCTGGCCTGATGGTTACAGTGAATAGCCTTCATTCCAAAAGTTGCAGACTTGAATATAGGCATATACTTTAATATTTAAGTTACATAAATGTGAGAAATACAAACTGGAAGAAAAACGTCATGAGTAAACTTGTGCATGACTTAGATTTTATTCTAAGGTGTGTGTGAAGTCACCAATCCGCATTGTGCCTGCGTGGTGACTATTACCCATCACCCTCATATTGAGGGTAGGCCTGTGCCTCTGCAGTGAGGACATAAACTGGCTGCGATCATAATTAAATCTGACATTAGTTAGATATTACAAAATAATTATTTTAACTACAAATCCGATACTAGACTAACTTTACAAGATATTAAATAAGAATGGAATTGTCGTTGATAAAATGCGGTTAGCCACAAATTTTCATATATTGGCAGCTAGAACTAAGCAATGATATTATAGAAGTCGATTTAATATATGGGGGTCTTGATTAGCTAGATCAGTTGTAAATAAAACTTATGACCAATCAAATTCCACTTTGTCTAGCTATGTATTGAACCAGGGATATCTATATTGGTAGACCACCTTACAGACTGAAATTGAATTTGTTTCATAAGTTGATCGTAATTGTTGATCAAAGCTGTGTTTAGTTATGTTGGTTAATGTTAAATTTATATGTAAGTGTTCATAAAATAATATCAAACTACATTTCTCAATTTAACTCGCAATTGACTTCATAAGGTCTCTTGTTGTTGTAGATACCCCTAGTGTTTATTTCGTCTCAAACAATATGTACACTTTTCTTCATTCATATTCATATTTTCCATTTTCATGGTTGTTACAGCTCGTGAAATTATATTTCAGGGTGTATCCAAAAGTCTGCATCATCAGAACACACGTGAGCAATAATAGAGTGGGTCACCTCGTCGACATAGCCTGGCGCGAGCGTCGCACCGGCGGCCTCGTTGACAAGCAGCACTACGCCGGCAGCAAGAGACTTTTACACGGCGCCTTACTGCTGTTCACTGCCAACCACTTCGAGACGATACTGTGCGCGACTGTGCTAGATTCAAACTCCCATCTTTTAGCTAATGGATACGTAAGCTTCTCCTTTTTGGCCCGTCTTTTCCCTTCTGGAGGTTGGCTTTACCTCTGGTCCAAGCGTACATTGCCGCTGAAACTACAAAGTTTCGCTGGATGTTAAGTAATAATAAAGCTGAACATGGTGAAGCTACAAATCAACGTGGTAGCTAGCTTGCTTCGAAAACTTACCTCAACTATAATTTACCAAATATGGTCCTAATATCGGAATAGAGAACTCCTTATTAGGTAAGCTGACAAATCTTGTTAATCTAACCATATTTTTAGATCGTGGCGGCCTTTGAAAACCCCGTGTCGAACAAAATCTATGCAGAATCCTACTTAATGGTGGAGAGTGAAGTGTTCTTTGAACCATACCATAGAGTGCTAAAAGTGCTGCAGAATATAAGGTCAAGCGACCTACCCATGAAGAAATATATAGTGGATATTCAGGTACGACGCTAACGCTTTTTATTGCCGTAACGCAGTTATAGATAATGATTACTTTCTTTCTAATTTTAAGTCGTACCATACAAAAATATTTGATTGAGAAGATAGAGCCCCATTTAAAAAAACATCGATTCTAATATCAACAAAAAAAATATCTTACTTACAGACTGAACCTCAACCTCCTCAATACCTAAAACATGATACTCTGTATATTACATGCAATCCTAATAATGAAGAGATAAGTTTCCCGGTTCTCGATTACAACCAATGGCCTCCTAAAGAAGTCTTCGGCCTCGATGACTCCCAAATGTGCGCGTACCAGTTTGCACTCTCGCGGGAATTCGCAGTTATACAGGGACCACCTGGTACCGGGAAGACGTTCATAGGTATCAAAATTGCGTCCGCGTTGTTGAACAACCTCTCGCTGGAAGGAACTCCTATGCTCATCATTTGCTACACAAATCACGCCCTTGATCAATTTCTAGAAGGAGTCATCGGCATTACTGATAACGTTATCAGGTTAGGTGGCCAGAGTAAGAGTAAAGTCCTTCAAAATTATACATTAAGTAGCGCAAGAGGCAGAATAAAGTCAAAGTATACTTACCTTTACGCTAATAAAAGAGCGGAACTGGAGAGGTTGTATAAGATAATGACAGGAGTGCAGAATGAGGTAGAGAAATGCGAAAAAGATATTGTTTCCTATAGATCTCTGAAACCGTATTTAATGATCGGCACTAAAAAGTATGAATTGAAGACTTCAGATGAAGATTCCGTTTTTTCATGGTTGTTCGGACATTTACATGAGAATGATAAAGGGCAGGAGTTGGAAGATTGGGAAAAAGAGAGTGAAAACTTGGAAATATCTGGAGATGTGGATACCTGCTTTTCTGAAGAGTCGGCGCTCAAAGATATCGAGTCAATGAATAGAAGTCTTAAATATGTGGACGATATGTCGAGAGATAACGCGAGATCTCAGGAGATGAAAATAAAGTTAGAGAAGCAAATTTCTTTGATGGAGAACCGTTTGGACTTTTTCAGGGTAAATTTGTTATTATAGTAATTATTCATTTGAAAGCCCAGCGGTGCCGTGGAGTGATTGAGTCATAGTTTGGCTCCTGTAGATACTGTATAACCATAATTACTTTTCCAGAAAATGATGGCGTCTCTCAGAACGGAACAGGCAAGGAATGAGATAGCGGAAGTGAAAGATTTGTATGATTTACTTCCGGAGGACAGGTGGCGCATCTACTTCACTGCGATTACTGCATTGACAGATAAGCTCATGAGCAAGATGAATGGCGTAATGGTAAGTCTTAAGGATTTACAAAGATGTCGGGTTTGACTTCCAGTGAACTTGAGCTTCTAATGAAAGATAAACATCCAGATCCTAGTGGGAGTGTGTGCTAATTACCACTTCTATTTGGTCATATATTTATATTGACCCTCAGGGACAACAAATATGAAGTTATTTGATACTTAATAAATTTGGAAAGTGGATTCGTATACTCAAGGAACAGTCTAAACAGTATTAACCTCCTTCAATGGCCTATCTCAAGCAGAAGTCAAAAGTCATAATTTCATCAAAAGTATTTGTTTTACAGGAGCAATATAAAGTGTGCAGCGAGGAGTTAGAGGAGGTGAGCACGCTGCTGGACGGAGAGGTGGTGCGAGGTGCGCGTGTTGTGGGCGCCACTACCAGCGCCGCCGCGCGCAACCACAACCTGTTACGGATGCTACTCTCACCTGTCGGTATGCACCTTATTATTGCGCAGCGTTATTTAACCGCTGGGCAACGATGTCCCTGTTGCCTGCCATTGTATGAAGTTGTTGTAACTTGTTGATCTTTACATTTGTAAGGATATCCACCCTTATACTGTATATCTTATTTCCACTTCTTTAAGCATATAGTAATAATAGGCCAAATCGCACCAAAAGGCGCGTCGGACGTCACTAAAATTCGTGGTTACGTAACATCTGGGTATGGACAAATATTGCCAGCATACCACAACTTTTTCGCTGAGCACAAAATCGGGAGAAGTTTGCTGAGCTGACGGCCAACCTCCAGTAGTGGAGAGGCACAAAAAGATGAAGAAGCATATAGTGTTGATGGGGCAACAATGTCGTCGAATGGCAACCGCTTACTAGAAGAAGTAGTGTTAGCAGGCCCCCCACCAGGTAGTCGGCGATCTGGTGACGGGAGCGCAGGATCGATCGATGTGGAAATATTTAGGGAGGCCTACATCGTCAAGCGATGGACGTCTGTCGATAATGTTGAAGCATGTAGTGCGTGTCTTCCGGCCAACAATACAGCAAGAAGTACCGAACCGCGCTGCTGATTAACTTTATATTTTTAATTAAATTTATTTGCAATTAAAGTACAACATATATTAATATTCTAATACAAAAGGCTCCGTAGCTCGCTGGCCTAATGGTTAGAGCGCGCGGCCTTCATTCCGAAGGTCGCGGGTTCGAATCTCGGCATGTACCGATGACTTTAGTATTTAAGTGATGTACATTTGTGAACTTTAGTTACAACAGCGAGATACAAAGGGTGAAGGAAAACATCGCGAGGATACCTGCACATGCATTAGAATTTAATCTAAGGTGTGTGTGAAGTTACCAACCCACATTGGGCCAGCGCGGTGACTATGGCCCAACCGCCTTCATATTGCGGGTAGACCTGTGCCCCAGCAGTGGGGACGTAAATAGGCTGTTATGATATAAAAGGCAAAAACTTATACAAACACATACAACCATTAACAAGCGTTAATGAACGTTTTTAAACCGTTTCAATAATTTGCCAGCGCTTGTGGAGGAGGCGGCTGAAGTTCTAGAGGCACACATCGTGGCGTCCCTCACGAGCCACTGCCAGCACCTCATACTCATAGGTAATGCTCACTTGTAAACCTGGTGAATTCTTGCTTATAAGTCATTTGTTTTTTTCACGATGGTCCTTCGAAACACATTAACAAGAGAACAAAATCCATTGCACAGAATACTCTAGTAGTTCATATATAGAAATCCAAAGTATATTTATATAAAAATTCGCCTCCTGTCTTCCTTGGCCTGGGAACCGAATAAGAGACCTTCGTGTTACTAGAAAAATCGTAAGACTGTTTTACACAGATAGTTGATCCTGTACGCGTATAACGGCCGCAGCCGTCTGAAGGTATTATACATTGTATGGAGTAAATTGACCAAAGCGGTACGTTGGCTTGGTAGTAAATTGTAAAATGTGTACTTTCGGTAATTGTTAGGTAATTAACACAGCATCACACTGCGCTAATCGATTACATTATCGATTCCGTACATTTAGTTATCCTGGTAATTTCTCTAATTACAGGTATTTTTTTAAATGGAAAACGATATGTTACATATGATAATGTTTCCACACTACTTTTTGTAGAAATTGGCAGTGCGGTTGAAAAGTTTTTTTTGCAGCAAAAAAAAAATTAAACAGTTCATCTTTCACTGGAGTTATTCCATCGTGATTTTAAAATTTGACAAATAAAAACGAGCATAACCAACTTTTACTGTTTATGGCGGCAGGCGACCACAAGCAGCTGAAACCCACGACCGCGCACTACCGGATGGCGCGAGCATACCACCTGGACATATCGTTGTTCGAGCGCGCGCTGCGCAACGGCGCGCACGCGCATACGCTGCGCACTCAGCGGCGCATGCGCGAGGAGATGGCGCGGCTACTCGTGCCGGAGCCGTACCCGCAATTAGACACGCACCCCGCCGCGCGCACCCTACCCGATGTCAAGGGCGTGCACCACAACCTTTACTTCCTCAATCACAACGTAAATGAAGACAAGGGGGTATAAATGTGATGAACAATGCGGAAACGCTAAATTATTATTTGTACTACATATACGTTGTCTAATATTATAAAACTTTAAACAGGGTATAGAAGACAGCTGGAGTCATAGGAATAGCCACGAGGCGCGCTGGTGCATTGGGCTAACGAACTACCTGCGCCGGGTAGGATACACAGCAGATGATATAACCGTATTGACTGCATACACAGGCCAGGTCGCGCTCATGAGAGACGTGAGTATGAAACTTCTAATTGTGACAAAATGAGGAGACGAACTGGAATCTTACCTGGTGATAACTGACGCGTCTGCTCATAACAATGTCGCACTAAATACACGCTCATCATCAGTGTTATTGGCAAGCGTACCATTTATACGTAACACCACGTGAACGTCCTAAAAGCTAACACGTTCCCGCAGTTGAGTAAGAAGCATGAGTTACTTCGAGGAGTGAGGATGACGGTGATCGACAACTACCAAGGCGAGGAGAACAGGATAGTGATACTGTCGCTGGTGAGGAGTAACAAGGACGGCAACATCGGGTTCTTATCAGCCAGCAACAGGGTGTGTGTCGCCATGTCGCGTGCTAAAGAAGGTATGCTATTTCACTCCACATCAACGAAAAGGTGGGAAGGAGTGGTGATGGGGAGGAACTGGTTATATGGATACTTTAATATTTTTGAGACTCAGACCAGCTTATTATAAAACCTTTACAGGTTTTTATATTTTCGGTAACATGAACGTCCTTCAGGCAGCTAGTCCTTTGTGGAGGTCGATCGGTGAAAAATTGAAGGCACAGGACGCTTTGGGTGATCGGATGCTCCTGCACTGCGAGGAGCACAGAGCAAACGTCTATGCAGTAAGTTGAGAAATAAATTAACCTAACATCGAACTTCAGTGGAGTGGTACGCAACAGGATGATGGTGGCTGAAAGTTGTATATGAAGCTTGGTGGTGTTAAAGCCGCTCCTCTAAGAAACATCTTGCACATTGTCGGCGAGAAGTAGCATTACGCAATTACTTTCTATTTAAAGTTTTATCAATTATGATCTATACTGTTCATATTGTTTGGTCAGGTCGAGCGGTATCAGGACTTCGACAACTGTTTTCTCTCAAATGGAGTGTGCCTCAAGAGCTGCAACATACAAAAAACTTGATCACGGCACCTCACGTGTGGTCGTGTGGTGGTTACAGTACAGTAAATATAATAAAGGTTTCAAATCAAATCAATTTGTTTTAATCTTTTTTCGATTCTTGGTATTGTTGTCAGTTTATCGTTCTACAAGTAATATAGACAATCATTGTGTTGTGAAATTATTTTCATACCTGGAAAGTATTCCCTATCTATTGCAGAAGGCACAAAAGCGAATTTAAAATCGTTTGCTGTAGCAGTCAGTGTGAGGACAGAGGGAGGAGCCGGCGTGCGTGCATCATCGCGGTTCCTAGAGGAATATCGAAAAAGAGGAGTATATAACTTTATAATGCAACAAAATCTGTCCGAGAAATGTTATATAATCCTTTAAAACTTCTTAATTCTAATGAGTGAAACTCTAAGAAAATCTATCGTAAATCTTTTCGACAAGTAAGGAAGCAAAAATTATTAACAACACGGCTATTAGTGTCATTGTTAAGATGATTAAACTAAAAATTACAGTACACGCCGATAGACACAAAACGATTTCTTTCGTGCAACAAAGCAATCGGATTTCTACAGCAGTAACCTGCTGGTGGCGGCATTAGCGTGTAGAGAGGCAATATAAATATGATAAGACGTACGGCTTTTATACATACATACATATATATATCACGCCTTTTTTCCCAGTGGGGTAGGCAAAGACCCTCTCTCCACCTGCTACGATCCTGGCTCACCTCTCTCGCTTCCTCCACTTTCATAAGCGTCTTCATGCACGCTCGTCGGTTGCGTGTGCTTTTGATCCGGCCTTTCTTTAGGACATCTCCGATTTGATCGGAACATGTCCGCCTAGGTCGTCCTGCACCGATTTTTCCAATCATTCTTACCTTGTATATTTCTTTCGTTAATCTTCTTTCATCCATTCTTTCGACATGGCCGAACCATCTAAGCATCCCTTTCTCTATCCTTGTCACTACTTATCTTCAACCACGCCGCACCGCTTCCTTATCACACTGTTGCTCACTTTGTCCATCCGTTTCACTTCAGTTATACTTCTCAGGCTTCTCATCTCCACAGCATTAATCCTACTTTCATGTTTCTTCTGCCATACCCAACATTCACTACCATACATCAGTATGGGGATCAACACGCCTCTATGCACAGCCAGTGCCCCATTGACTTGATTTTTTATTGACGGCTTTTATGTTGGTACATATTCCAACATGAGATCCTTATAGTTGATAAATATAGGAGCTGAATGAAGAAAACAAAATATCTCTTTGCATTTTCATAACGTTTGAATTCACGACATTTAGTATGAAAGCAGCCTTCTAACCGCCGTACCTAACTGTACAGATGAAACAAAGTATTCCGATACACTTACGGTTATTACTTCGAGCCGCCTGTCAGGGAGCAATAAAATTGTATTGTTAATGTAAATGACTAGTATAGTGTAATTCTAGCTTTCGATTGCGAGACAACTGTTTACAATTTAAACGAATATGTTCAAATACTTGAATAAACTTTTCAATAATAATTCGAACAAAGGCGCTTAGCCTTACAATTTCCGAATGCCAACTTGATAATAGACAATTTCCTTGAACCGGATGTTCGGAGAGACCTGTCACCGCTATACATCGCGCAGTATCTAACGATCGCACCGAAATATTCTATCCGTTACAATTATGTAATGTCCAACAGTTTCAACATCTACCTCAACATAATCCTTATTTCGTTCGTATACTTTTCGCGTATTCCTTTATTTCCCTCGCCTACATAACGAAGGATGTCGTAATTTAAAGTTACAACTATCTTTTCATAACAAACATCTGTCTCTACATCAGCTCTCGCGTCGTCGCATACATTTTCAACACGGATGTTACAGTCTTCAGAAGTGAATACTATTCTATTCTAATAATACAAATTCAGAAGATATAAATATGTTTCAGCCACACCAAGTGTAATGTTTACAAAGACCTCATCGTCAGATGGATCAGAGTTTTGGGCATCATAACGTACAATATGATATATTATTCAACGCGTTACTTTATGTACAATGACTCCTTGTCTTTCACCGTGCTGACGCAGCTGTACACCGTATCGGCCGATCAGCCGACAGAAATTACTGATCACATGGGTCTCTGAACTCGAACATTTAACAAAAAAATTACAGAAATAAACCTAACCGAACATCTTATCAGGGCTGATACTCAAATACAAGTAATCGCTGAAGCTTACGATGCACTGATAAATGCCCTGACTATTTGCAAAAAAATTTTCGAAGTACCGGTAATTATGACATTAAATGATTCTTTATCCATTTTACTTAATCCGGTTTCAATGTATGGCTATGTTATAAACTTAATTTAACCTTGCAGATAACTTGCTTCATGTTTACTGCGTTTTTCCAAGTGTTTGTTAAGATTCAACTTATCATCGAGGTAAGGAAACAAATATTGTTTAATAGTAACGCTTATTGCTTTGCAGGAAAGCTGTTGCTCTTCCTGGAGTTATTGAGGGTTTAACGAGGATTAAGGGAGTGTAAAACGAAATAAATTAATCAAAATAAAAAATGTAGATGGACTAAGTAAATTTCAGGCAAAGAACAGATTTACTGACTTGAACATGTATGAGTATGAGAACTAAAAAAGAGGAAAGCCAATGAATTAGCTATTCATCTATCAAATGTGTCTAGCTGGACAATTATACTTTCTCATTAGTTTACTCTCTTATGTACTCTTTTTTTGTACTTCTAATAAACGTTATTTAGAAGAAAAATTAACTGCTGTGAAGCTTTTTACATTTACTTCAATGTTTTTTCTTCAGTCGCCGGGATGGAATTTTACTTTACTATTCATCTTGGCATTGGTGAATCAAAGCCTTACTTTACTCACGTTGTTTAGTCTGGAGTGCGAGAACATGCAGTTAAGTGTTTAGAATAAAACAACATTAAAAATTTACCTTACCGTAGATATACTGTAGTTCACATATTAAATATGTTATTACTTCGAAAATATCTGATACTATTATAATGGTATTAAAATATCTTAACAATAAAGGCTGAAATCAAGTTGATTTGAAGTTGACTTTCGATAATCAATCCGGCATTTTCTGAAATTTATGATGATGAAACGATTTAAGACAGATGAAGCATTTGATGATCAGTTTCAAAATAATTTATTGTGTAAAATAACCAACATATGTATCAGCAGTAAATAACCAGCATATCATCATATAAATGTCACACCGTCCAGTCCAACATATATATTGATATGTATCGATAAGAACTTTAGAATTAATCGATCTTCACAAAACATGTACTTTGTTCATTTGTCAACACTTGGTTGACAATTTTGTAATAAAACAGAAAAAAAAGAATTCATAGGAATAATTACGGAATGTATTTAGTTAAAAACATCATCAGCCGCAAAACAATCAAACAAACTTGCTCGTATTAACACTAAATTTAACATGTATGTGGATTGGTAACTGCGTTCAATGTGGGAATAACTATAATGGATGGATATGAATGGATAAAGGAATAACATATTCATGACTAGATACGGCGCATGTTTTGAGACAGACAGCTGAGCAGACAATGAGGACGAAAGAGGAGCCGTTGGTGACGGCGTGCGGGCTGTTCCCGGTGGACGCGACGCTGCCGCTGCGGCTCCTGGCGGTGCTGGTCACCTACACCGTGGTGCTGTTGCAGTTCTATTTAATTTGAACAACTTCATCTGTATAATTAGTTTTATAACAAATAAATATCCCTGACCTTTGTCTCTTCTGGTTATTTAATCAAATTAATTTGTTCTAAAACTTTTAAGAATGCTCTTGTCAAGGTTCAAAGGTAGTAATTAAATGGAGTAGTGTCCATGAATACATAACAATGTTGAGGAATAGAATTTAATATGTTCATCAGAAAATTTTCTTGCTATACCTAGCTTGCTGGCCTTATGGTTAGTGCGTGCGGCTTTCATTCCGAAGGTCGCGGGTTCGAACCTCGGCATGTACCAATGACTTAATATTTAAGTTATGTACATTTGTGAACTTTAGTTACAACAGCGAGATACAAACGGTGAAGAAAAACATCGTGAGGAAACCCGCACACTGAAATCATCCTTGTGTGTGTGTGTATGGTGGTCCCAATAAAGTGGCAACAGGCTCGCCCCCTGTTACACGGGACCTAATCTGACCACATCTGGCGAAATGTGGGTGTTTATTCACCTTTGCATACCCCTACTGGGAAAAAGGCGTGACTATAAAAAATAAAAAAAAGAAGATTATTTTCTGTTTCGTATTTAAAAGAACTTTCTTGAAATTGATGTCAAAAGTATTACATATCTGAAAAAATATTTTATATCTCCCAGAGGATTGCTAAACTTAGTCTCCAAGGAAGGACGCATTGTTCATAGAAGTGACGGATTATGAGCAGTAAGGACAGAGGCAGTGCTGGACGACAAGGGTCTAAGGACTGAGGAGTCACATCTAAGTTTTATTCAATCTTAACTAATCCATTTTGTCAGTGCTAATTGTTTTAATTTCAATTTGCTTCGTTCATGCAGACCATTTCGTGTGTAGGGTATTGCTATTTGATAATTCAAATCTGTACAGCGCTGCAATTCAGCTCAGTTATGAAAGTGACTTTGTGATTAAAGATAACCTTTTTATATTTTTATGATATTAAAACATTATTGTTAAAGTGGATTTTTAGAACTTTTTCATATGGTATCCTACTTGTCAATAACTTATTAACATAGGACTATCTATTTGTTCGCGCTTGCTTGTTTGCCACTTCTTTTCATTAAATGTCCATATCGTTAATGACATACCCTATTGATTAATATCATTGTATAACGTACGTTGTTACCCAGAAAGCAATAAAATAGAGTAGTGTTTTTAGATATTTTTTTTACATTATCGTTAGTTTTTCTTGTAAATTTTAACGCTAAAGTAGTGACCGACGTCAATATGTTCAGAAGGATATTCCGCAGGAGCAAATCAAACGCAATCCACGCTCTGAAGGAACATAACGCAGATTTTGTATTAGACAATTTTCTGGAACCTGAAGTTAAAAGAATTCTTTTGCCCTTATATCTGGCGCAATATTTTACTTTTATCCAAAAATATTCAATTCGTTACAATTTTGTTTCTTCGAATAATTTTCAAACTAACGCCTTTATATTTATGTTCACAGCAGGCATAAGTTTGAGTTTTGTTTACATTTTTGTGATTTACTTACAGGAACAAATTAAACTTTTAATTAATCAACCATTGTTCTTAACCACAATCAGTTCTTTTATAATATTTTGTTTCATTGAATTCGTTATTAATTCCGTTTTATCCATCACACAAGCTGAACTCAATTCATTTCTGATTATAAAAATTCAAAGAATACATAACTGTTTCAATCTTATAAAATTTGACAATCGAAATATCATTATCGGCAATTGGATCTACGTGTTGTGTGTCGCATTCTACAACATTATATATTTCGTAACACACTATTCCAGGTTCAATAACTCGTTACTTTTTAATGTTGCGTTGCTGTTATTTATGTATACAGAAGATTGCAACGTTGTAGTGGCAGGACGTATACTCCACTTCTTAGGAAGACTTGTGAACACATGGGTTTTAGAGCTGAGTACCGTTCTCAGTATATATTCCAATGAAACAGACGAGCCCGAAGACGACCTAGCAAAGGATTTACATCTAAGAAAAATTAATCAAGCTTACGATGAAACAATGGAGGCTCTACACATTTATCAGAAAGTTTTCGGACTTCCAGTAACTAACAAATTTAAACAATAATTATAATTTTGGTTGCTTGTAAGAATACCTTCATTATCATTCGACTAAATGAATATTACAGATCACGTGCTTCGTGGTTTCTACTTTTCTGCAAGGCCTCATGGTAATAAATATTATCATTCAGGTACGGTACTAGAAACTTAACATTTTAGAGAGCTTAAAACTGATTGCCGGCTTAGTGTCCCGTTGAATGTGTACTTTGTAACATAATCAAAGAAACAGATATAAAGCTTAACATCCTTATTATACACGAGGCCGCTAGTGGTGATTTATGACCATTGATCTGGTAAGCAATGTGCGTAAGCAAAAGCACTTCCATGGTCTATTATACGGTGGGAGGAACAATATCCGAAGCATGAAATTCTCATTAAGTTTTATGTTGCGTTCTTTCTTACAAATGTCTCAGCCGTGGCCGAAGTAGGCTTGACAGTAAAGGTTCTGTTTTGAACAACAAATTATGACCCTCACTCTTGATTAATTATAGACGCACGTTTGGAGTATTCAAGCAGTTATCATAATGACGGTGTTTGCCAAAAGTTTTATACTGCTCACTCTCTGCTGCGTGACATGTGAGAATGTGTATATAAATATCAAAAACGCTAACATCTCCTCTATAATGGCGATGGACAATAAAAACTTTAGAGGTTAGTGTTACTTTACTATAAGAAATTAAAGTTGAAGTTTTTAAAATTTTGTCGTTAACAAAGAAAAGTGAAAGTAAAATCTAGTTTTTATTTAAATTCTAATCTAAATATCGTACAATTCTGCATTACTTGGTCCTTCTAATGGTTATGAATTAACGATCGAATGATTTAATGTTATACGAAAGTGATAAATTTGAACCAGTCACTCATAAGCTGCTACCAATTGTTTCCTCCCGGGTGTTCTGGGTTCTGAAAATGGGCTCTGACTCGCTCTCTCGTTGATATTACTAATGAACCCGTTTGATGTACTGTCTCTTTCAGAAATCGTTAAACACGGTCTGCGTGCTATAGAAAGCTCGCCGAAGGACTTTTTATTACAAACAAAATGTTTTTGCAACGAACACTGATCCGATTAATCTACTTTTATATGCTTATATTTATTTCTATGTCCTACCTGTTTGTATTTATAAACTTTGTAAATTCTGATAGATTTGGCACGAGCGTTGGGTATGCAAGCTGAGCAAACAAGGCGGATGAAGGAGGAGTCGTTGGTGACGGCGTGCGGTCTGTTTCCGGTGGACGCGTCCCTACCGCTGCAACTCTTGGCAGTGTTGGCCTCATACGCCGTGGTCATTTTGCAGTTCTATTTCCTCTAAAATTTTCTATATTCATTCATTATTTGAAAATAAACGAACTTTCTACAATGTATAATAATACTTTGTTCTTTGTCGATATGAACAAATTATTTTTATTCGTATGTTAGATTCAACGGCTATAATTCGTGATAATGTTAACACGAAATCTACTGCTACTGTTCAATTACACAGAAAGCAATAAAATAGAGTACTGGAGTTAAAAAGAGATTAAAATTTGAACACTTAAAAAAATAATAATTTTGATAACTTGTTTTATGTCAGCAATTTGTTATTTTTTTGTAGTCGTAGGGTTTTATATGGGAGGATCTGGGCCAATTCCCACTACGCTGGCCCAATGCGGGTTAGTGCGAGCCAGAGCCCCGTTTGTTGATTAGCAGGCTGCACCACGAGCTGGTGAGGTTGGTGCGGGTCCTGTGAGCTGTTGTGCGGGATACTGTATATACATTTAACACCTATAATAATATTGCAAATTAGATTGAATTTTTATCATCGAAGTGATCATTTCTTTCTGGACAACACAACAACAATGAATATGTGATATTTTAAACCTTTTGGCATTTTATTTAAAACATTATTTAACATCTTAACCTAATATCACAAATCCGAATGGTTTTCTTTACTAACTACTGCAGTCCAGGAATAAAGTTTAAGTGGCCACAACTTTTTTTAAATTGTTAAAGTTTGTGGGCAGTCACACTTGCTGTCGTTGCTTTAGACGAGCACGGGCAGCCGCTGGGGTCGCTGCGGCCGGGGGGTGCGCGTGCGCTATAAGGGTGGTGCGAGGCAGGCGCTGCGCCGGCGCCGCGCCCCCCCCGCCTCCACCGGCGCGAAGTCGGGCAGCCCGGCCGCCAGCCCGGCGAGCCTGCGCGGGTCCAGGCACAGCCCGTTGTGCACCGCACTCGGCTCGTCCGTTTGCACCTGCCGGTCTATGGACGTTGACCTTTCTGCGAAACAGATTTCAACAGGCGCTTAGAACAGGGCCGACGTAGTTGTGTAAAGTTAATACGTGCAATAGCTATGCGGTGCTGCAGTAACGAGTATACCACAACGAGCAACGTACCGGCCTGATGATCATTTGTTACTAATATTTAAAATGAAATATTAGGTCAAAGTCATTCCTGGTTATACCATCTGGTTAAGTTGCCAATTTCGAGTACAGGTTTAGAGGGCGGTGTTACAGATAACATTATAAAGATTGCTTATTAAGCATAAGTTTTAATTGGTTATACGAAACTAGCGACCTGCCCCGGCTTCGCACGGGATCAATATCGATACTAAATGTACTACAGTAAGTCTTTATACTACGTTGACAGTTTTTTTGTCATTAGACAATACAAACATGTTTTGTTCAGTGGTAGGTTATTCTTGAAAGAGAGACATAATTGGCCATGAGCAATTCGACCCTCAAATCTAAGCCTGCGACATTTAAAGTTTGATCCTGCGATTTATTAACGTTATCAAAAGGCAAAAGATGTCCAATTGGAACCGTAAATTCGATGGTAACAGAGGACCGTAATTCGGTAAATCAATACATCTCCGGTACCACATCCGGTGAGTATTATGCAATATATTATGAAAGTTTTTAATGATTTTCCTTCATTCTTAAGGTGTATAATATTTTGATCTATTTCGCAGGGTTCACAATGTAAGCCAACGTTTACAATGTAAGTGCACAAAAATGTGTTTATTTACGACATGACGTTAGAAACCTCTAAGATTGTCGGTACTTCTCTACTATATAGTACATGTTGTGTACATATAAACTTTTGTATTAAATCGTTATATGTATTAAAAAGAACTGCGTCAAAATCCGTTGTGTAGTTTAAAAGATCTAAGCATGCATAGCGACGGACAGACAGCGGGAAGTGACTTTGTTTTATCCAACTCCTATGTAGTGAAGTGAGTATGTTGTAGTTGGTTGGTTGGATATTATACACGTGTGGAGTCGTGTGCTCACCGATCGCGTCTAGTGTGGACAGGTCGGTGGAGGGTGTGTGTGCGTGGGGTGCGTGCGGTGGGTGGTGCGCGCGGGGTAGGGGCGCGGCGCCGACGAGCGCGGCGCACACCGCCCCGCCGGCCGCGCCCGCCGCGCACGCCGCGCCGCCCGCCGCCGCGCGCCACCGCGCGGGCATCAGCCGCGCGCGCACGTTGCGCTCCGGCCGCACCACTATTATATACACCTGCACAACCACACAAAAAACGTACACACATACACATCATCGTTACCACCTTGCCGCGACACATTACAAATCAAATAAGTGTATTTGCAAAATGGTGCTTACAAAATACAAGATGGCTACAGCAGAACAGACAGCGCGCATTCCGCTCATCGTAAAGCGTGCGAATGTCTACGTATACTGTACACTAAGTGTGTACTCGTGCAGTACTAACCCGATGATAAACTAAAGGGACTAAAGGAATTCGACAAAGCGATAATATAAAATGAATATTAAGCAATTATCAAGGACCAGCGTCATTTAAGAAATTATCTACCGCATAGCACATTTTATTTAGGAGTCAATTTGTTAGGGTACGAGTCAATTTATACGTAGGCAATGTTTTTAACTCGTTCGGTGTCGTGTCGCGCGGCGGATCGCGATATCCGTGACGTACGCATTGCGCGTGAACACTTCTAGGGAACGCTTTGGGTACATAAGTTTATTTTGCGATTACTAACATTACTAGTGAGAGAGTTTACCTCCTAGTCAGTTAAATGAATAAAATAATTATCAAACGCCTCCGACATCGAGCGGGGGCTCCGTCGCGATATACGTTGAGTTGTATTTATTCTCCTCTATGTTTCTACAGTTGCCGTGTCTGTGGTTCTGTCGGTTATTAAATTCCAAATAGCTTTACTTTTGTATTTGTGCTTGTTTAGCTATACCTATATAGCTCTATTTTTATGAATTAATTACTTGTGAACTATATATACATTTTTTAGTATTTTTTTGTACATATTATATTTTGTTTTATTTCTTTATTTATAGTTTTTGTGTGATTTGTAGCTTAAGTACATTTTTCTTTTATTTTTACAAGCAATTTTTATTCATTTAGTTAGCCAATACATTTATCTGTTTTATTGCCCGATTTCCCCTTTATCACCGGAAAATATAGTTCATAGAACGAACAGAGTGTATTATAAAATTCGTTAAAAGCATCATTTAAGGTTTTATGTTCGTAGACTTGTGTAAAGCTTAGCGAAGATAAACGTTTATTAAATTTTTTAATATTACCGTCACCGTACTCGCGTTTAAACACAAACCAGGAGCTTGGCTTGTTATCTTTCTGTACTGTAAACGTTAATGTTCGGGCCGTCCTATGATCTGAAAGACCCAAATTATGAACTATCGCATTAGCTGATGAAACAACACTAACTATCATGTCTGTACAAGAGGACAGTCGTGTTGGAGCGTTAACGTGCGGTGTTAGGCCATAATTGTTCAAAATATTTAAAAGGTCTTTGGAATATCTATTGCTCGAGAGCAGATTAATATTCCAATCGCCACATAAGAAAATTTTTTTCTTTTTGAACTTGAAATTCAATGTATATAATAGTTGTTCTAAGTTTGAAAAACAGTTATTTAAATCACTTTTAGGGTACGGTATATACACATAATTATCATGTGCTGATATGTTAATTCAACTTCACAGCATTCAAAAGAAAATTCTTCTGCTATATTTTCAATAAAAGTTAGAGGTTTACATTCATTGTGTTCCTTAACTAGGATACTCGCGCTTCCACGTCTGATGTTGTCAGAGAACCATACAACCGTTTCATACATTGAAACTTTTAAAAACGATTCTGTTCCCTTTGTAATGGAAGTGTCCGCGAGGCACCACACGTCAGCCATCTTTTTTATATTCTCATGTGATCCTAGGCTGAGATCGAACAGAGCAGGATACAGTTCTGCTTTATTTACGACACCTGCTATATTTTGATGAGAAATAAGAATTTCATAATGATCAGTTTTAATTAATTTTTTATGGTGTTTTGTTACGAAAAGAACTTTGATTAGAATTTATCGGCACACCTAAATGATTTATATTTTTGCTTCTTTCAGTTTTTGTGAAATAGTGTGGTATTGTTCCCACTGTCCTTTCTTAGATGTAAATTTTTATTTATATTTTTAAAATTCGTATCAACAGATTTATTATTCTTTTTAAAATAGTATGTTATTTTACTTTTATCTGTTTTAAAGAAATTAAGTTTGTTTCTGTGGTTAGAGCAGGAGGTATGATTGAGCAATGTTTCCTTATTAAATGTCAAAAACTTTTTATGATAAGCTTCATAGTGAAGGTGGTAATTAGCTTTTTTGGTAATTCACTTTTTATACTGATATAGATTAATGCAATTCTTTGGCGATTACATAGCAACAGTTTTTATATGTGTTTGATAAACATTGTATTTCACGATCTAACGCATTTCCATGCAAGTACCGATTACAAATGTACCCGCAGGATACATGTTTCGAATAAAATTAATTAATTTAAAGCTACTGATAAATGTTTTGAAATTTCGTATGGACATTTACCATCAGAGCCTACCGCTAGGACAACTCGGTCATTTTCTAACAATTTATTTCGCAACGACTCGCGTGCATGCAAAGTATCCTCTGCTAATGCACTCAGTTTTACAAATGAGCAAATATTAAAGACACTCTCTAGCATTGGCTGCGAAGTTAGTTCTGACGTAGCGATTGTTATTGTCTCTGTCTTTTAATAGAGTAGTTGCATTAACTGCGGCATGTTTTGACATTTCATTTATATCTCTTTCATATGCATCTTTACTTTTGTTATAATTTTTTTTTAAGATTAAAATTTTCTACTTTTAAATCATTTATTTCATCGCGAGCACTGTACAATTGCTCTTTTAATTTTTGAATCTCATTTAATAATTCATCTACATCGCCACTAATCGCCACTAATCGCCGAGGATAGCTCCGCGGCACAGTTTGACGCGAGGGACACATCAGCGTGCTATTTTAAAGCAGTAACATTAGGTTTATTTAGCCTTATCGTGATATATGCCGGTGAAGAATTTTGGGCATTAGTATCTAGCTTTTGCTTTTGTTGAATTAGTTCTCTAGTGTTACTTTTGCCTTGCTTATTGTGTAAACATTTTATACATTTCCATTGTTCTCTCCCATTATTTGTCATTAATATAAATCTTTTAAAGCCTATGTCAAGTGTGTATGTACTTAGGCAACATCCCAAAATCTGTTTATTAAATTTTTTGCATTGTATTTTTAACGTTTCCATTACCTATATAATTTCAGTGGATTTTTAAATTTGTTTCAGCGCCCATAATTGAAATACGGTAACAACCTCAGTAACAGTCTTGCGATGTCGGTAGACACAAATAAATTTTTAGTGTAGTTAGTGTTTCTTGTAAAGAGTAAGCACTCTATTACGTAAGTTGCTAATTTAATATTCTATCAAAGAACGTGCCTATATATTATATATAGTTATATATATGTTATATTATGAGATTATAGTATCGTAAATAACAAACACTGTAGGCCACAACCACCAATTACTTCACATTGTCACTTTTCTTCATACACTATAACATTTCTCGCTAGATAGTCATATATTTAGTAAGATAATACTTCTACTAATAGATCAATCACTTAAGAGAAGTATTCTTTTATAATTAATGCAATAAAAACACATTTACTATTTTAAAACAGAATATTTCAAGGAGACGACGTAAACGCGATCTACACAAAGACATAATCTGTAGCATTTCGCCTTTTTTTATCTAACTGTACATTGTTCTTTACATATTCTATCTGTGCATTTTCAGGATCGCTCTACGCATAGACAACACTCCATGATGCTACACTCTCTCTGCTCAACTCTCACGTATAGTCGCACAGGCGGAATATAGAAACTATATTACTGTAATTACTAACAGTTATTATACCAGTGTTCCTAACCTTCATGATAACTGAACGAGTCAGTGGAACATATCTCCTCTTTAATCGCTCGTCTACCAACAACGCAAATCTTCGACAAGTACAAACGTTTAAAATCCTTTTCCTTTTGCTGTTGACGGGAGCACAGCTCTCGATAAGTAGGACTTGGGTGAATTATTTCTTGTAAACTATTTATGAATGATAGACAGATAAAAATCATACGCAAATGTCGAAAGTGCTTACATACTTTAAGTCGTTGTATAGTAAAGTGTAGCAAATGTAAGGTGTAGGTGTTCACCTTCGGCGCGAAGAGGCAGGCGAGGGTGACGCTCGCGCTGAGCGAGATGGTGACCGCCATGCTGGTGACGCGCAGCGGCACGTGGCTCGCGGTGCCGAAGTACAGCGGCACGAACGCGAGCCAGATCACGCACGTCGTGTACATGGTGAAACCTGGCGATCCCAACTCGGCGGGTATACAAACAGGAGTAAGGAGCAGGAACATGTAATACCTATTTCTAATGCATTGCTGTGTTGTTGTTGTTCATGACGTCACACGTGTTGTTGTTCCAGTTCACTCACCGATATGTTTGCTTTCGTTGAACGCCTCCGGTATCTTCCTGGTTAGAACCGCGTACACGGTGCACACCACGATTAGCACCACCGGATAGAAGAAGGCGATGGTGTATGACGCGTCCACGTACGAGTCGCACACCAACATATTGTCTTCGCGAGTTGGGTAGTGGTGGATGGCCCGAGCCGGCGACGCGATTTGCCACACCACCACAATGATGACCTGGTATATTGTTTAGGTTGTTTGTAATCTAAACTTATTTAAGTATTTAGCTGGTAGTTTTCTCTCTTGATGGGGCTGTTCTGCACCCTGTGACAAGCTTATTTGGTGCTGGGGTAGACAGAACATTAAAATGTAACAACAACAACAAACTTACCTTAATAAGTACCATGTAGTTTCATGTGGACATTTAAGATTAAAATGATAATTGTAACTGACAGATAATTACCTGAACGGATACTAAAAGGGAACAGATGAGTAGTTGGGACTTAGGCGAAATGAGCGACGGTCTCCGTGCGGACTGCTTGCTTGCGGCGAAGATTCGGGCGATCCTGTTGGTCTTGGTGAGGAGGGCAGCGTACACGACGGTGAAGCAGAACCCGGTGCCGAAACTGTATAGTAATAAACTATTGACCGACTTAAAATGTTTGATAGATAAAACATTTCCAAAATATAAATTATTCTGGTGTGACCATAGAGATCTATCATCTCCTCTTGGAACAAAGATATCTGACAGTTAACCGTGATTACTTTGTTCCCCGTTCGCGTATCTAAACAGTACAAATATGGGTTACATGTGCTGTTGTATTAAAAATATTACCAATATGCCCTACATATGATGACAACACAGATCAATAGGTAGATCTGAATTGTATAGAGTTATAGGTATAATATGGATCCTTGCCGTTGTAAAGAGCAAATGACAACAGTGGGGCGCAGCACCAGTGCAAAGGTTACGAGGTAGCACATCATGATGCCGGCGAGGAGTACGAAGGACAGCTCCTTGCCGCTGGCGCGCACGACCGGCGTGTCGCCGCGGACCAGCCACACCAGGCCCACCAACCTGCGGGCGCAGTGAAACGTGTCCGGTACTATAGTATACAATAAAAATTCACATGTAAAAAGAAAATATTAGCGTAATTTGTGTGTAGCATAGTGTTGTACCTGTCCAGCGGTTTTTATAAGATTATGATACATCGCTAATGATCTAGCAATCTTTGATAAAAACCGGTTTAAGTTATCAGTTAAAAGTGCGTCACAGTTTGTTAAGTTAAATTGCGTCCTTCCGTAAAATATTTAATAAATTCAATAACTAGTTAATATTTTAGTTATTCATATAAAAAGAAAATTATCGTTAAGTCGGAACATAGCAAAAAGATCAAGGTAAGGGTAAGGTAAACATAACCGGTGGTAGCTGTCTGTCTGTGCTGCCGGAGCCCGTCTAGGCCTGCACCCTTATCTGCCGTCAAACAGTAGTGTGCAAACATTACTGTGTTGCGATTGGAAGGACGCTGTCGCTATGTAGTATGTTATTACTGAAGTACTGAGACTTAACATCTGATATCATGTGATTAGCGTAATGTGGTGCAGTACGTGATATTCTAACTAGCGCCACCTTGTGGTGGACGGGCGTATCATTTATGAAAAATATGAAACAATGTATTTGTAATTCCTGTTTATTTTTTATATGCATAAGTCCCTAGTGTAATGGTTAGAGCGCGCGGCCTTCGATCCGAAGGTCGCGGGTACGAATCTCGGCATGTACCGATGACTTTAATATTTAAGTTATGTACATTTGTGAGCTTAAGTTACAACAGCGAAATACAAACGGTGAAGGACAACATTACGAGGAAACCTGCACGTGAATTAGAATTTGTTCCTAGGTGTGTGTGAAGTCACCAACCCGCATTGGGCCTGCGAGACAACTATGGTGCATCACCCTCATGTTGAGGATAGGCCTGTGCTCTAGCAGTGGAGACATAAATTGGCTGTTGAAAAAGTCCCTGATGAAATTGGTCGTATATCTGTGGGTTTACACAGATATTGCTGATATGTTGAGCGCCGCCTTACGTGGTGAGGATGACGCCGAGCGCGGAGAAGGCCATCGCGCCGAGCGCGGCCGGGTGCGCAGGCCGCAGGTACAGCTCGGGCACGGGCGCGCAGCGCGTGCGCGTCGCGTCCGGCAGCGTGCCGCGCGCGCACTCCGCGCATGCGGTCTCACTTACTGGCGAACGGATCTGCCAACATCCGAACCAACACATATAACTTCGTCCTTCACCATCAACATCTGACCAGTGTCAGCGGAGCAAGGTGTAGCTTTTCATATTTTCAAGTTTGTTTGTAGTAAAGTGTCACCACTTTAAAGAAGATTGCAATGACCGGTTCTGTGGTCTTATATGTCATAAATATGTATCGCAATCAGAATACGCCATGCAGTGTGAAGACCATCATTATAGCACGCGACAGTCCACAGCTGGCCAGAGGTCTCTCGAAAAACACACCACTTAACTCGATCTTCATTTATCGGTATCAAGTTGTGCCAGCTGCGTTGCGTAGCTCCTCGCTCCGCCTGGTCAGTGGGCGGGTTACGTTTTAAGAGCGATCTCCACTCTAAGATACGTCTACTCCAGCGGTGGTCACGTTTGTGACAGACGTGAGCAGCCTGTTGCTACTCCAGTCTGCACACTCGGAGGACTATATCGGTAATGTTTGACCTCTGACGAATTACTTAATTTCGAATCTTAGCTACCAGAGAAACGCCGAGCATATAGCTCTTTCTACCACTCTCCAAGCGACTCTGAACTTATGGAGCAGTCGTACAGTATCCCTGATCGAAGACATAAGTTGCTATCTCATGGTGTCCAAACAATATATGCATACCTCGTATAGAGTACAGTTGAAACAGTGCCAGCAGCAGCTCTCACCCTCGACATACTGCTTCGCTTGGCCCAGCTCGCATTCAGCGCTGCACACGGACTCTGGAGGTCGGTGCTCCCCCCACTTGAACTGGATCGCTGTTGATGTAGATTTTATAGATTTATCTGTATTATATTCTACAAGTTCTTTGATGCTTTAACTGTCAATGGATCTCTTTGTCATTCCACTTAAATTGAAGAGGTATGTTAACATATAGACAACAACTGTTTAACTTAAATATTTAAGTAGTTAAGTTATTCTTATTTATTATAAAATATGAAGAAGTAAAGGAACGGTGTACAGAAAGTTGGAGAGGGATTATTATTCGTCCAGTATTCTAGTATTATCCTATTAAGGTTGTTCCCTTTTCCAATGGATTATACAGCTTTCCGACATTGTAGTATCTACAACTTCCTAGAATCTAGCAGACATTACTGCATTCTCGCTAAAAGGGTGAAATTACTACATTGATTTACTTTCCTTACAAATATTTACTGCGTCATCATTTTGACCAGATACAAACAAAGCCACGTTGCAAGCCATACCTTGTAGAACTTTATCAATATTTATATAGATGATTAATTTAATTAAGGATAGTTACCATCCATGTCCAGTTCTAGCTCACCGTCGAGATACCTCCCGACCTTCAACCAGCGGTAGTTTCCGAGCGACACTTGCTTGAAGTGTAATATGTTGTAACGCGCGGGTCCGTCGCCGTTGCTGTCAAAGTGGAATTCATCACCACTTAGTCCTTCGACCAACAAAGTCTTGGTTAATTGCGTAATGCCATGAATTTATTATTGCATCAATTGTAGTTATCTAGTGAATAATTATAAAGGAAATTAATACAATAAGATGGTGTTATGAGTGCATTCATTTTAATATACTTTCGATTAATGTTATACATAATACAATAAATTTACTAAATTGATATAATGACTAATGTTATCTTAAAACATTCAATTGAAGGTAAAATATAACGTATAGGTCGACGCGTGGCCGGGGCCATCCTTAAAATCCAAATTAAAAACAGCCTCGAAGTACGGAAATAATTTGTTTATTGCAAGACAAGAACTGTAGCTTGCTGGCCTAATGGTTAGAGCGTGCGGCTTTCATTCCGAAGGTCGCGGGTTCGAATCTCGGCATGTACCGATGACTTTTAATATTTAAGTTGTGTACATTTGTGGACTTTAGTTACAACAGCGAGATACAAAAGGTGAAGGAAAACATCGTGAGGAAACCCGCACATGTTCCTTCACACATGACTTAGAATTTATTCTGGAGTCACCAACCCGCATTGGGCCAGCGTGGTGACTATGGCCCAATCGCCCTCATATTGAGGGTAGGCCTGTGCCCCAGCAGTGAGGACGTAAATGGGCTGTTATTAATAAAAAAAAAATTAGTTAAGAACTGCACAGAGCGAGAGGCAGAATAACAGTGTGAGCCTCAGTGACACTCAGCAATTGTTATACTTTAGTTGTTATTATATTATCGATCGATAATATGACTATTCGTAATATAAATACAAATACAAATGTTCTTGACACTGTAATTACAAGAACAGTATAAAATTACGATTTATTTAAAGTTAGCCTTGGAACAGTCAATGTCCAGTCTTTTATATTTCATGTTACAAATCTGGGTAAATACGGAAAAACGTAATAAAATATTGTTACATTAGTTTTACGGTAGATGGCAGCACCGTACAGCATTCATGTATACAATATTAGTTTAGACATTACCTGTAAATCGCACTTGCCGCAAATATCGCAGGAGCAGTGGACCATTGATGGGCCGCATCTCCGGACAGAGGCCCGGTTTACCCCCGCACAAGTCCCGATGCATATCTCTTGAATCAAAAGAAGACAAAGGAAATGTAGTATATACACCAAAGTATATTTATAGAACCAAATGTTTCAACAAGTATACACGCAGACTTTCCTATCATGAAGTTGATTCTAGATAATACTCCATCTGATGACGGTACGTTATACGAGCTGCCACAAATAAAAGCACTAGGATGGAATTAGAAATGCTAGTGAGGTGGACTAAATTTTTTAGCAACATTCTGATTGAAATGTGAATGCCTGATTATCTTTAACAGATATTAAAACTGGTCTAGATATTACAGCTAATTGAAAAGACATGACAGATATGATTTCAATAATTTCTGATGGAAAGATAACTTCAGCATAGATTGTAGTCACATATTTACCGTATAGCATACACGAAAGCGTACACCGCGTCCGCAACAAACTGCAGCTGCCCTTCGAACTCAGTGTTATTAGCAGAGAGTCGCTCATTGCCCGTACAAGCCTTGGTGTAGTTTCCGTTGAACGGGGTCCGGGGGCTACCAGGGTAACGGCATCGGAACTGCTCCTCCCAGAACTCTAAATTGAAATCGACAGATTAAACTTCTGGGATTTCTTTCAATGACGAGTTTTAAGTACGGCGGTTACCCTGTGTGAGAGAAGGTTTATAATGTCCTCATCAGCTAAGAGGAAATAATAATCCTTAATTAGCACCGTCTTTCCTTATAATTGTACCAAAATAGTTTACTCGCGAATCGCAGAAAAAAGGAGACGAATATGGTAAGCTCCCTCTTTCAGGCAAGCCTGTGTTCAACAGTGCATATCAATAGGTTGAAATTATCACAAAATTGATGTTATGATTATAGACATTCTGGAAAAGGAAAAAAAAAATAATAAAGACAGAAGTAATTCAGTGGTTCTTCGAATATATATTTTTGTATATTAAAATATATATATATGAGAGACTCCCATCTATGTAGAGACACATCGCGCTATCTTATGTGATGTGTGATGATGTGTAGAGACACATCGCGCGGAAGGCCTAGAGCTAATATCGGATAAAATTCCTTCTCCAAAGAGAGTTGCAGAGATGGTATGACTAGCAAAGCGGGTGGGGGCAGCAAGTATTTAATATAAACAAAAGTAAATATTAAATTTGGAATTTTTATATGCGCGATGAAATGTTCATTACCGATAAACCAAGGATTCCTGGCGTTGTTGTTAACGTTCAAGTTGAGGAAATATTCACGAAAGCCTTGAACGGGATTAGCCTGCGGCTGGACGCTGATCGTTCCTTCCACCGCGGGCTCGTTGCCGACCGCCACCAGCGCGCGCGCACTCCACCCGTCGGACCCCACCCACCCGAAAGCGCCGCTGACGCCGCGTCGCCGCACCGCTGCCATCACACCCGCCACCTCTTGGTCTGAACCGAAAACTATTACACCTGTAATCAGATAAATCACATGTATATAGGGTTCACCCGGTTGTCTATTGTTGCATGAGCACATGGTGTTAATGCAGTACTGCATGGGCAATACAAGCGACCTTTCAAGTTCTTATCTCAAGCCTTACCTCTAGCTCGTGGTCGCGACAGCAGCCGTTCAACCATCGCATCGTAGGCACGCTCATCTGCTGCCCCGGAGTCTTTCACCAACCGTTCCTTCACAGCTATGCATATATCGTTCCTCGCGAGCATCGTTTCTAGTTCCTCGAAAGCCTGTCATATAAAGGTATAAGTAGAGAAAATTCTACAACTAGTTTCCCATGGGCAGTAATTATGGAAAAGAACTGAAATTTTAAAAAATAATTATCCCACTGTATTTTGTCAAGTGTGTGTTACTTTTACCACCATTTTAAAAACAATCATCTTAACCTTTATTCCGTAGTTTGATTCCTCGTAAATGATAGAGACGTAACGCCATCCCAGTTTCTTGACGATTTCGACCATCGCGCGCACCTGATGCAAGTCCGACGGAATGGTGCGCGTGAAATATTCAAAGCGTGCCTTGTTCGATAACTCGGGGGATGTCGAGAAGAAGGATACCTGCAGTAGTAAGAGAATCCAGAGGTAAGATAGACTAAACAGAATAAAATAGGAGTCGAGAAAGCAATTGGTGTTTTAGATATTTATGGTACTATTAAATTGAGGTGAACAATTAGGATCAGTTCATGAAAATGCTTGTACCGCCATTACGAATGAACAGTTACCTCGAAAAATTTACATATATATGTAATAAAGGCTTACTTTTATATAAAGAAGCTATTAGACGAAGGAAACGTTATCTTGAAGATAAATTATACGCCAGTCGATGACAACGGGGCAACAATTACCACATTAACATAAAATTACCTAGCGTCGTCGTCACGGGCCCTAATGCTTTTTGTCAAGTAACCTCACTTTTCTGATTATTTCCAGCGTCTCTTTGAGGGATAAAAATTAGCAATGCAATTGTACCTGGACAGAGTCCAGAAATTGACTTAGTAGATGACATATTTACATATATATGATGTAAAATTAAGTTGAATGGAAATTTAGGGTTTAAATAAGGGCACGGATTAATTACTTGTGGTATTTTGAAGAGACGCAGCAGGTTGGCGACCTGCACGGAGGTGACGCTGGAGGCGGCGCCCACCACGCCAGAGATCACCTTGCGCACCGCGGACGCGTTGCAGGCGTACTCTTCGTCGTCGATGTTACCGATCGAACCTAAAAATTACCCCCCTTTTAGGCTCGTCGTCTCGGGACCCCAGTAATTTCTCTAGGTACAACGCCGTTCAAACCGGAAGAGAGCAATGTTTGCATAGTACTGTTTGTCAGTTGCACTAGACGCTGCGGTGGTACCTAGACGGTCTGTAGCAACAGAGACCTACCGCCAGCTAAAAGACACCGTGTCGTGTGCGCGTAAGGGGATGGCTATATGGAGCCGTGTGGGTTATATATTTTATATAGTATACTATGCAATACATGGGTAGATGGAAAAGGTACCTTTTATGAAGTCCAGCGCCATCTCGAGGCCGCGCGTGTCGCTATCGCAGTCGTCGAGCACGAGCGCGCCGAGGCGCACGGCGGGCGGGCCGAGCGGCGCCGCGCGCTCCAGCGCGAACAGCATCGCCTCCAGCGCCTGCACCCCGCCCTGCGCCATCAGCGGCCCGCAGCCGCCGGCCTCCGCGCGCCCGTGCACCTGCACACGGGGCACCCCACCTCTCAACACCAATCACTCAACCGCTGCGGGACCCAGGTCGCATGTAATCTATTTTACAGCGGTCTTGCAACGTTTGCATAAAATGTGTCCCAGCGATACTTTCCATGTCGGCCCTTTTCGCGGACGACACCGCTCTCTATCACTCCGGCAGATATCCGGGTCTTATAACGATGCGCCTTCAGAACGCGACCACCCGCCTAGGCGAGTGGTTCTGGACGTGGCGTATCGACGTAAACCCGGAGAAAAGTGAAGCCATTCACTTCACCCACCGAAAGCCATCGACGCTTGTCAAGTTGGCGAAAAAACGCGGCCATGAACTCGGTCAAATCTCTCTCTTCGGCCAGTCCATCCCATGGAAGAAATCGGTCAAATACCTCGGCGTCACGCTCGACTCCAGACTCAATTTCATCGCCCACATCCGTGAGGCGAGAAAGAAAGCGGCCCACGCACTGGGCAAGCTATACCCCCTGCTGTGTAAGAAGAGTAAGCTATCTCTCAGACACAAGCTTCACCTTTACAAGGTATGCGTAAGACCTATAATGTCTTACGCAAGCGTTGTCTTCGCCCATTCGTCCGAAGACCGTCTCAAGCCTCTACAGACCCTCCAGAACCGTTTCACCCGCACCGCGACTGGTGCCGAATGGTACCAGCGCAATGTGGACATCCACAGCGACCTTAAACTCCCAACGATCAAGGAGCACTTCAGAGAGTGCTCCGTGACCTACTTCGCCAAGGCGGCAACTTATCCCAACCCTCTGGTGGCCAGCGCGGCCAACTACGAGCTAACTCCGAATCCCAGGACGAAAAAGCGCAGTCCGCGGCACGCGCTTATTCCGACATCCCAAGGGGTCCCGCAAACCACACACATGCTCACAGTCACCGACAGCACCGACGTCACCACACACACTTCGGACACCACCAACACGCTCCGAATATCAGCATCACGCCGCCCTCGCTTCAGAACGCGGCGCCGCAGTTACTCACACACCGCGTACACTAAGTACACCCGCGATCGTGGGCGGTCCTCACCGCCCAGTGATTCCGATACAGGCGAAGGTAGTCGGGGAACGGGCCCGCGCCCGGCCTCGACGATCGAGTAGAATCGCCAGATAAAGCACTACAAGAACCAGACACACACAATCATCCGCCAGACAGCTACATCCCGCGTAGCGCATTTTAGTTTATAGAAACTCGGGCCGTGGATCCGGGTCCACGAGCCCAGTGTCAGATGAGCTGTAAGAGCCGCTGTAGCTTGCAGCCCTGTCTACAACAAGAATATAGACTTTCCATGTCGTCGGTCCACCTAGTGACTGGTCTGCCAACTTGCCACCTGCCACTTTAAATCTCTAATTTTAACACCACTGGTTGTAACCTCCACTGAATCCATTTCCGTTATTATACAATACTGTACTTTACTTCCAGGGTCGGCACAAAATCTTTGTGAGTACTGACAGGCTCTACTGGCTACGATAACTGTTTATCATTAGGCAGACTGCTTCTTTACCATTTTCGTGGTATAAAAAAGTATTTTATTAACTGTGTTCTGGTTTGAAGGATGCTGTACTTATTGTCCATAATTTATGAACTCTTTAATTGTATGCTGTAATATAGTGAGCAATATGTGATCGAATCAATGCCTAACGCCGCAATTATGACACCGCTCTGTATCTATACACGAACACTCGCGTACCGTTGAAACTAATTGCAAACCATTAGTTACCGCAGTAGCATCGGTCATTTGTCTTTACCGCGTTAATTGTTTCCAGTTTCAGCCAATGAAAACTACTCCTGTAAATACGACATAATATGTGTAAACGTATAAATTACTTGTGCTATTGCTTGCTTCATTCATCAAATGTTGTAGTTTTAATTATTTACTGCAGCACTATCTTGTCTTTACTTTTAGTTCATGTCTTCCTTTCCATTGTGTCTGTAAGATTTTTTTTTCTGAGCAATAATACCGCCCATTGTACATTTATGTATATATAAAGGGTGTCTGGCGGCAGATTTATATTTTAAAAAACGAATATCTCAATAAGTTATAAACAGTGCGGGGGTGCAGTGAAGGTGGTGTCATTAGAATCACCGATCGTGCGGATTTCTTAGTCACGATGTCGCAGTGGTGCAGTGGTGCAGTGGTGCAGTGGTGCAGTGGTGCAGTGGTGCAGTGGTGCAGTGGTGCAGTGGTGCAGTGGTGCAGTGTTGCAGTGGTGCAGTGGTGCAGTGGTGCAGTGTTGCAGTGGTGCAGTGGTGCAGTGGTGCAGTGGTGCAGTGGTGCAGTGGTGCAGTGGTGCAGTGGTGCAGTGGTGCAGTGGTGCAGTGGTGCAGTGGTGCAGTGGTGCAGTGTTGCAGTGGTGCAGTGGTGCAGTGGTGCAGTGTTGCAGTGGTGCAGTGGTGCAGTGGTGCAGTGGTGCAGTGTTGCAGTGGTGCAGTGGTGCAGTGGTGCAGTGGTGCAGTGTTGCAGTGGTGCAGTGGTGCAGTGGTGCAGTGGTGCAGTGTTGCAGTGGTGCAGTGGTGCAGTGGTGCAGTGGTGCAGTGTTGCAGTGGTGCAGTGGTGCAGTGGTGCAGTGTTGCAGTGGTGCAGTGGTGCAGTGGTGCAGTGGTGCAGTGTTGCAGTGGTGCAGTGGTGCAGTGGTGCAGTGGTGCAGTGGTGCAGTGGTGCAGTGGTGCAGTGGTGCAGTGTTGCAGTGGTGCAGTGGTGCAGTGGTGCAGTGGTGCAGTGGTGCAGTGGTGCAGTGGTGCAGTGGTGCAGTGGTGCAGTGGTGCAGTGGTGCAGTGGTGCAGTGGTGCAGTGGTGCAGTGGTGCAGTGGTGCAGTGGTGCAGTGGTGCAGTGTTGCAGTGGTGCAGTGGTGCAGTGGTGCAGTGGTGCAGTGGTGCAGTGGTGCAGTGTTGCAGTGGTGCAGTGGTGCAGTGGTGCAGTGTTGCAGTGGTGCAGTGGTGCAGTGTTGCAGTGGTGCAGTGGTGCAGTGGTGCAGTGGCGCAGTGGTGCAGTGGTGCAGTGGTGCAGTGGTGCAGTGTTGCAGTGGTGCAGTGGTGCAGTGTTGCAGTGGTGCAGTGGTGCAGTGGTGCAGTGGCGCAGTGGTGCAGTGGTGCAGTGGTGCAGTGGTGCAGTGTTGCAGTGGTGCAGTGGTGCAGTGGTGCAGTGGTGCAGTGGTGCAGTGGTGCAGTGGTGCAATGGTGCAATGGTGCAGTGTTGCAGTGGTGCAGTGGTGCAGTGGTGCAGTGGTGCAGTGTTGCAGTGGTGCAGTGGTGCAGTGGTGCAGTGTTGCAGTGGTGCAGTGGTGCAGTGGTGCAGTGGTGCAGTGGTGCAGTGGTGCAGTGTTGCAGTGGTGCAGTGGTGCAGTGGTGCAGTGTTGCAGTGGTGCAGTGGTGCAGTGTTGCAGTGGTGCAGTGGTGCAGTGGTGCAGTGGTGCAGTGGTGCAGTGGTGCAGTGGTGCAGTGGTGCAGTGGTGCAGTGGTGCAGTGGTGCAGTGGTGCAATGGTGCAATGGTGCAGTGTTGCAGTGGTGCAGTGGTGCAGTGGTGCAGTGGTGCAGTGTTGCAGTGGTGCAGTGGTGCAGTGGTGCAGTGGTGCAGTGGTGCAGTGGTGCAGTGGTGCAGTGGTGCAGTGGTGCAGTGGTGCAGTGGTGCAGTGGTCGGGTGAGCATCGCGCGTTCGCTATTGAAGCATTTTTCAAGAGTAACGATTCTTACGTACTCGCTCGCCGACAGTTTTGTTCACATTTCAATATTCGACGGATAGGCGATGGGCCGAGTGTGAATTTAATTCGTTCGTGGGTGGAGAGGTTCCGCGCAACTGCTTCGGCTATGAACACACCACGGCCAGGACCTAGTCGATCGTCAAGGACCCCCGACAACATTGAACGACTTTCGATACGGAAAAGGGCAGCTTCACTGGGACTTCCAAGAGCAATTGTACATGAAATTTTGAAAAAAGATATGAAGTTTCATCCTTTGAAAATTCAAATAATTCAAGAATTGAAAAAAAATGACTTTGCGTCACGCAAATTTTTTTGTGAAACCATGTTGGAGCGTTTTCGCACTGTGAATTCCATTTTTTGGAGCGACGAGGCTCATTTTCATTTAAACGGACACGTAAACAAGAACAACACACAAAATTGCCGTTACTGGGCTCTAAGAACTCGCAATCCTCGACTGAAGCACCAAAAACCATTACATTGCCCAAGGGTAACTGTTTGGTGCGCTTTATCCACGAATGGGATAATCGGATAATAGAACCATTTTTTTTGAAAATGCACGGGGCCAAGCGACGAATGTCAATGGTGAGAGTTATCGGCTCATGATTTCAAATTTCTTTTTGCCGAACCTCCGAGCTCATTCATCATTCTCATCACACACGTGGTTTCAAGAGGATGCACTACAGGTGCGACCGCACACACGGCCAGAGCTTCGATGGATTTTTCTTTGTGGGGCTACCTCAAAGAGAGAGTTTACGCCAACAATCCGCGAACTGTTGTGGAATATTCGGCGAGAAATCAGCGCAATTGAACCAAGTTTACTGCAGCGTGTGGCACGGAATACGAGGCTCCGTTTCGAACAGTGTGTGTGTGTGTGTGTGCAACAGGATGGAAGACATTTGGATGACATTATCTTTAAACAAATGAAATCCGCATTTGTACAGTATGTATGTATTCTATATCTTGTAACTGGTGTACAATAAAGGATAAATAAATAAATTACTTATTATGATGATAATTACATATGAATAAAGACACAATTAATTAGAGCGATTTCTTGCGACATACAGTTGATAATAATAGGACGTTACCTATGAAGTTGCCGCTGCGCAGCGCCGGCCATTGCAAAGCAAAACAATTATTGTTTGGCTGAGAATTATAATTTCAAATTAATTTTATTTTAGAAACAAGGAATTCTTTTTCCAAAAGCAGTCATTTGTTTATTGATTGGTGTTACATTTTCATCGGATTTCAATCTTTTTCGTCATCATGGATACGTAAAAAATTCGAGTAATTATGGAATATGAGCACCGTCGCGGCAGCAACGCGGCACAAGCGGCACGAGCGGCACGAGCGGCATGCAACATCAACCACGTTTACGGAGCTAACACTGAAAACCAACGCACCAGCTATTATTGGTTTGCTCGCTTCCGTTCTGGAAATTTAGACCTGAAAAATTAACCTCGCAGTCGTCCCAAGACTGGTCGACAACGACGAATTAAAGGCGATTGTGGAGGCTGATGATACACAATCTACGGCTGAATTAGCAACAGCTTTCGACGTTAGTGTCAAAACAATATTGGTCCATTTGCGTCAAATCGGCAAGGTAAAAAAGCTTGACAAACTGGTGCTCCATGAACTGAACGATCGCGAGCGCGGAGCACGCGTCGAGACGCGCCTCGCACTGCTCAACAGACACGCAACTGAAGGAGTTTTGAACCGCTTTGTTATCTGCGATCAATAATGGATTCTGTTTGATAACCGCAAGTGCTCAGCAAGTTGGTTGGATCCTGGTTCAGCACCTAAACAATGCCCTAAACGAAAACTTATCGCTACAAAAGTGATGGTCACTGTTTGGTGGTCTAGCGCCGGATTTCTTTATCACAGCTTCTTACCAAACATGGTGAGCATTACTGCAGACGTGTACTGGGAAGAACTGAACACAATGATGGAGAAAGTGGCACATCTCTAATCAGCATTGGTCAATCGCTGGTCTCCGCCGTTCCTGCGCGACTACGCTCGACCTCATACTGCACAGCAGACCGTCTCCAAGTTGCAAGAACTGGGGTTAGAAGCTCTCCGTCATCCACCTTGCTCACCAGACCTTGCGCCTACAGACTACTTTTTCCAGAATTTGGATAACTTCTTGGCGGAAAAAAAATTCAATATCCGAGAGGTAGTACAAAATGACTTTGAAGAATTTATTGCGTCCCGTCCAGCTGATTGCTTTAAAAAGTGCATCAACAAATTGTCACCACGTTGCCAGAGATGCATTGGGTGCACGGGTGATTACTTCGATTAATACAAATAATTTTTTTTTATTATTTTTATATTGTCACGCCTTTTTCCCAGTAGGGGTAGGCAGAGGTGAATAAACCACCCACGTTTCGCCAGATGTGGTCAGATTAGCTCCCATGTAACAGGGGGCGAGCCTGTTGCCACTTTATTGGGACCACCACACACACACACACAAATAAAAAATACATGAAAATAATTTGTTTAAATTTCTCCATATAAAAAGGCAATTTCATAATAAAAAGTATTACTTGAAAAATGAGAAAGTATATAAGTTATAATACAAAATATTTTTTTGTATTTTTATATTATTTTGTATTATTTGTCAATACAACAAACTTCTATTCGTGTACTATTTGCAATAACTTTTGTCTAAAAATCATTTATTTGTTGTTACTTAAATATCGACACTGGTCTCATCTTGGGGCGCATTTCCTGTTTCACTTTACAAGTTACAAGTCGCACTGAAGGGGACGAAGTGGCGGGGGATGATGGGAACTAAGTTTAATGCGTTTAAGTTAAATTTATGGCGCGAGAGGATTTGTTGAGACTTAAAACTTAATTTAAAGTGCATATTATTAATGCATTAACTTGTAATATTCGTTAGGATATAAGTATGATTTATTGGTGGAAGAAGCAGGAATAAATTAGGGGTTAGCTTGAATATTTACACAGCACCATTATCTATATAAAATAAAATTGGTGTTGCTGCCATTATATATACAAATAGCCAGAAACTGATACTACTGTTTTGTTAGTAATATATATATATATATCATCAGCCGACAGACGTCCACTGTTGGACATAGGCCTCGCCCAAAGACCTTCACATCGATCGATCCCGCGTATAATATATATAATCTATTATATAAATAGGTTCATAGGTCACAAAGATGCTAAACTTTAATAGAAATCCACAAGTTCTCATAAGTAATTTAATATTACTACTTTCATTTTTCTCAGTAACTTATTTTACTGAAAAAAACTAACGCGCGGTTATACATAAAAAGTTATTACGGTTAGAAGTACGGACGTGCAGCTTGTTGTCCGTAAAAATATACGTGAAATGAACTGATTCTGAACTGAGAGAAGCTGAATGTAGAACTGTACGAGCTGTACGAGCTGTACGAACTGTACGCAGTGTGGTGTGTGCAATTGGAAACAGTTCCAGTGGAAAATGTTGTGGCAAATAACAATACACTTCGCTGCGAACTGAACAATAGCGCATAAAGTAAATGTCGTAAAAAAAACTTCGTTTCCGGTGACCGGCAGCTCCAACACTTCCAGCAATCGAAAGCTCCAGCATGTATATCATTGAAATACTTGAAATATCTATCGAATTTACGTCATCGGTTTAATTAAAATTATATCGAAGCGCGACGAACATACTTTCTGTCAAGTACAACATTACAATTCTAACTTAGTCTACCTAGAACAAAAACAGAGCTGAAAGTCTCTCTACAGTTTTACAGTGACGTTCACTTAATAGTATCATGACTGTCCACAGCAATGTAGTTATGGTTAGGATGTTTACAGTGCATCAGACTGATCAAGGTGCCTTGTTAGTCCAGTTATGTCACTTGCCACAGCGTTGAAGCGGGCTCCTTCGCTGCAATAAAGACTTACCACCACTAACCATTTTCCATGGTGATAAAATAACTATACAGCATCAGGATTATGGTGAAACTGTAGGCCGTCAGATCTATTAAATTTCTATATTGATGTATTGATTATATAATTGGTTTCCACTAGCTCGTGACGATGGCACTTAGCCCGTGGTCTAGTAACCTACGGCTAACGTAAACGGAACCTATTCGTCCTGTCCATGGCGCGGAGCTGACACTTGCTGCTCCAGATTTCTCTTAGATCTTATCACAAAACTTTGGCGTTGGGATGCGTCAGCTAATGGCGGTGGCAGGCCAGCGCCATTTGCTTTTTGCTTACGCTTTTTCTTATTTACAATCTTTTTAGTTTTATATTTCTCTTTGTACATTTATGCTTCTCATCATCTTCTTTACCGATTTTTTTTACATCTCTTTGTTCTTCTTTTTGCATACATCAGCTCCAGGACTTGATTTTTACATATTTATGTATTGCACTCCCTTAAAATACATCAGGTTAGTTCATATTTCTCTTCCATAGCTCCTATATCAATTTTACCTTAATTTCTTTCGTTTGTGTACATTTTGTCTTCTTTCAGTTCCTTAACTGTTATTTCTATTTCTCTCTATGATGTTGGCTATCACTTATTTGTAATATTTTATAAATATGCAACGACTTTCGTTTTAACTCATCAGGATATTTGAGTTGGTCGTTCTTGGGGAGCCGCGGGGGAAGACAAATGTTGGTATTACTTTTTGCCATCCCCAAGACTGTACAATGGTTGGCGGTAAAGCTTCAGACTGGATCCGCTGTAGCGGTCTGGGAGAGAATTTTTTCTTTGCTTCTATTGTCTTTGATTGACGGACTTCAGGGAATCGTTGCTCAAGTTAGGATAAAATAAGAGAGCGCGATATGTTCCCGCGAGCCGCGAGCTGTGAGCCTCGCCAGAAGAGGAATGAGACAAGTTCTTTCCTGAGATGAAAATGTTTTAAAATTTATGTCATTAAATGTATGACAACACCAACTCTAAATTCTGCGCAAAATCTCCTACTTGCTCTTGAATATAGTCATCGACCACGTCACTGCCAATTGATGTATACAGCGAGACATTGGTCATCATCATGAGTAGCTGGCAACGGTATCTGGAGACTCCTTAAAACTTTCATGATATTGTTAACCTGATTGTCAGGAAATTGTTTGTTATTTGTTTTTTTTTTTTGCAAAAATATGTTAAACAGACTTACCATCATAAGACCGCCGAGCACCACATCGCCTTCCACTACGGCTGCCTTTTTGCCTGGCCACGCCGCTTCTTCGTCAGCCACTCCTGTCAGCACCTTGATTTTTGATTTCCTCGGTGATTTCGCTGCTTTAGTCTTTCGTGATATCTTAGTTGTATTACTATTTCTCTGCTTACTATACTCTTTAGGCGATCTCGTTCTAAATTCTATTTTCGCAGCGCTTACTGTAGTAGACAATTTATCAATTACCGTTAGCTGTGAGGGTGTAGGGACCGGGGTTTTTATAATATTTTTTGATTTAAATTCATTAGAATTACTTCCTGGCGAACGAAGAGGAGAAGCGCTCGGTTGACTAGTTTTTTCATTTAGCTTCTTCTTTTGTTTCTTCGTCAAGTCATAGGGACCGATGAGCATCCGTGATTCTCTGATAAATCTCAAGCGGTAGTCTACTGAGTATTCTGTGACGGAGACGTTGACTGATGTTGTGTTATCGAAACTGATAGTACAGGTCGGAAATAGGATCGCCACTGACAGAAGAATTAATGCAGCGCGCAACATCGCTGCACCAACACACATCCTACTGCTAATATTTGATTTTAATCACTAGTGCTATGTATTGCTGAACATTTTCAGTTTGTGATAAGTTTCGTAATCATATCAAGGTTGATCACAATCGTTGTCGCGCTAATAAAAGTTTCCATGCTGCCGCTTGTCACCTCGTCAAGTTGCGAAGTTTCGGTGTCGGTGCGAGCGCGACGCGCGGAGAGCGACTCGCGGCGCCGCTTACTACCGCCGCCGCCGCGCCGCCGCCGCACCGCCGCCGCGACACCCACCCTCTCCCCGAGCACACCCCGACATCATCGCGCGCAGCCCCGACAGAGACTCTGTCCGCTTCTCGCTGCAAAAGCCCGCCTTCCACTGCGAGCATAAATCGGCTCGGATTTGGTTCGTAATACAATTTATAGAAACGTTTCGGGCGCGGCGGTAAACTCCGCCGTCGGCTGGTGGAAGTCAGCCTTAAAAGCTGTCGGTGGGGGGTCCCCGTGCGCTCGTATCGTTTTGCGACTGGAAATGGTTGTAATTTGTGCTCAACTGGGAATTATTATGAAGAGAAATTTTTATATTGTTCATTTTTCAATGCAGAAGTAGAGAGCGAAAACCTCTGCGGATATTGAGTACATATAAATGTACATCATAATGAGTTAAAAAGTAACATGTTACAATGTAACTGTAAATAAACAAAAATGTTTTTACGCACAAGGAATTGCCGTACTAGTAAATATCTAACTACTAAGTAAATAAGTATAGCACTTTATAACATTGCCTATGTGAAAGGTGTGGAAGCATGCACAAAACGTTCGTAACTATGATATATCAGTTATGCGATACTATAATGCTTTCCATTAAAACATTTTTCTACATTCAACATAGTTTTTCAATATCAAGCAATCTAGTAAATATGATGTTTAATATGAAAATTACTCTTTGCCGGAGCTCGAGTAACAAGTTTGCGCGAATTTCTAAAGCAAAGCAGTAATTCCATTACGCTATCGTTCTCCCGTACGCTGATAATAATTTACGGACATCCGCTAAGATAATTACTTTATGAATTTACTTGTTCCTAGGAGATAACAAAAGAAACGGTTAGACAATGAAGAAAATAGCGGTTAAAGATTAGCTGAAGATCGGAACCGATTTCTCAAACCGACCGCCAAATTTCAGTTTCAAACGTATCAAAATAACGTTTTCTACTGATGAATATCTATTACAAAGACTTCAAATGTTTGCAGGGTGGATTTGGGCCATTTCCCACCACGCTGGCTTAATGCAAGTGGTGGGAGCCAGATCTCCGTTTGTTGTGCAGGGTGCACCACGACCAGGTGTGCATGGCTTGGGTGCCCTGAGTTGTTCTGAGAGAACCCTTACACATACATACATACATATATATCACGCCTCGTTCCCAGCGGGGTAGGCAGAGACTACCTCTACATATAACTCGCCTGAGTAAAAATCTATGATAAAATACGAATTAATTAAACTTTATCTAGCACGGATTCGCATTTGACCACCATTGCAAATGAGAAGCTGATGAGCCACGTTTATACAGAATACTCTGGCTCCCTTACAAGTTGTGTACACGAACTAAAACCTCAACTATTTAATTTATTTTTTTAATTAATTAAGCGACGAGACGCTTGCGCACGTTGCGTTCGTGGCTTGAAACATAAGATATTAATGTTTTTTTTTTGCTTCACGTGGGGGGAAGTACCTTCGCACATGTGCCCTCGAGTGACTTGCACCAACTAGAACCTCAACGATGTGCGACCGTCGTCTCTTTACGGCGGGGCCAAAAGACTCCGCGTCACCACCAGCGCCGCATGCACCATGCATCTCGGGGGAAACGACCCCTTTTTCTACTTCTGTAAGCGCGGCAGAATATACAGCGCGTATTCCTCTCCGTCTTTTATAGATAGCAACAGGTTCCTCCGAACTCATCTAGAGTAGGTGCCTTTTACCTTGACCGTGAGGGGACAAGCCACGACTACTAAGTCCCACTGACACAACACCCTGGAACTTGTTTGTGGAAGAGTCTTGTTACCCCTGTAATAACATTAGTTACAGCGCCCTTCAAACCGAAACACAGTAATGTATACCTACTCCAGTTCGGCGGCGGAAATAGGCGATGCGGTGGTACCTACTGTTTCAATCAGTGACTTACCCTTAGTAAAGTAAACAAAAGGACATAATTTTCAAATGGATTACATAGTCCTAAGTTGTAGTGGGTAGTACCTGAATATTATAGAGAAGACCGTCAGAAGGTGAGGGGGACGGTCAGTTTGTGGCGATGCTTAAACCGTGTGAACATCTAATGACTTTTATTAAAAGATATACCACAACATAACTAATTTCACCAATAGTAAGTTATCGATTAAGTTGATCAGTAACTTAATAATACGAATTGAAAATTGTATAAAAAACGCGATATCAACTGACGATGTAACTCGACAAGTTCATTAACATGAGAATACTTGGAATCGTATACAAGTAAGGGTTGAACGAGATTTCGCACCCGAGCACCCTTTACGTTAATAATATATAATATGTTACACGCGAATATTGGTGTTAGATGTGAATTAACGTATTAATATGAAGCGATGATATTTGATGTTTAATTCTTCGTCGCCAAATGGGGCGTGTTGTTAGATAAATAAGTAGTTACCCCCGACGTTTCACTCGCTACAACACTCTTTAAATCAAAACCCTAATGTTTGTATGCTATTGGCGCGGTGGCGGTTTTACTTACCTACACTGTTTATTTTTGCATTGCTGGTCACAAGGAGAAAAAAATAACTCCCTAAAATGACCAAGTGGGTCACCGAAGGTCGCCAGAGGCTCAGGGACAGAGGGAGATTAGATTCGTGCTGTAGCGTATACTTACATTACGTGACTTAACTAGTACTTAAAGATTTATGTTTTATATTCATTGTGCGACGATGGAGTCTCCCATAAATATTGATAAGTTATTCCACGTCGTTATCACTTAGTAAAGCTTAATCATTTAATGTTAAGGGTGGCACAAATAACCGGATTTGTGAAGATAATATCGCCTGAGAAAAATAAATGTTGGATGCGAGATGTTTGATTTACCTTATACTCATATTGACTTTAACAAGGTTGGTTTTTTATTTAACAAAGTGTCGAGACGAGCGGGACGCAAACCTGATGGTAAGTTATACGCCTGCCCATTAGAAAGTGGCGCTAATTATGATGATATATACAGCACCACCGCGCTTGTAGCCTTGACACATCAAATGTTTGATGAATTTCGTTACCAGAACTTGCACTGGTTGCAGCGTCCATTGAACCGGAAAACACTACTGTGTGTCGGCTGCGACAGGAACTGTGCTGGTACCTGTCTAGACAGTCACCGGCAACAGACACCTATCACCAGTGAGTTAGAATGTTTAATGTTACATAACTGCTATTGTCTTTATCCGTGTACATTACAAATGCAATTAATACAATTAATTATCTGTAACATCTTTTAAACAAAATGGAAATCTGTGGCCAAAAAAATCTATCATCGATTTCATCATCGGCCCGTGCAGTCCACTGATGGATATAGGCCAGGGAATCATACATAGCTCGTAACAACAACATAACAAGTTTCCGGTCGCTGCCTGCGTCCGCTTCGTCTATTGTAGAAACGATATAATAATAAAAATAAATATTTTCAATTGTTTAAGAAGCTTATGAATAAAGCTTTTCTAGTATCAACAGTAAAATTTATATTTACAAGTAACAGAGGATACTTAACTTAAATATTAGGGATTTGAAAAACGTATCTCCTGTAACCTATGACTGAAGTAACAGAAGCAAAGAAACTTGAACACATCGAGTGAAAGTTAAATTCTTACATCGAGTTTTAGTAAACTTCTACGAGCTTTGTAAACGGTCACAAGTGAGGCGTTACGAGCGACTCGGGTAAACAACTTTAATGTCGGCAGACAGTCAGTTCCAGTTACTCTCGAGACATAGTCAGTTTCACACCTTACCGACCACTGGATAGAAAATTGAATTTAATGCTGATAATACATATTTAAGTCAAAATTTTAGAAGATACTACTACAAATGAAAAACATGATTATAATTATAGAGAATCTAATACAGCGACTGTATCGATTTCACTACTATCACTTAAGAACTTAAGTTTCTTACTTACTACTCTAAGTAAGAAATAAATTTATTATGAACAAAAAAATACAGTAACTTAAGGTACAATCATATAATGTTGCTAATAATAGTAGAAGTATAACTGTGTCGCAGTTAGCAGAGCTTAAGTACACACTCTCATAAATAAAACTCGAGCCGCAGCTTTCTTTTCTATTTACATCTTCTATCCTCTTTTCGACATCTTTACCTCTTTAGACTTAAGCTATTCTTTGTTTTGTTGCTTTTATTTACTTAAGCCGTTTCATCGGGCTCAAAGCTCTCGGGTCCGGAATCCGCGAGCTAAAAAGCTTAAGCTAGTTACCACGGGTTTAATTTATTTCAACCGTCTTTGGGTTACGGGTTGAGCTAACAATTGGTGCTATGGGACGAGATCCTGGAGCAAAATGTTCTTTCTCTTGTGTTCAATAGTAACAGTATATTGTGTATAATGAAATATCTGGATAACAACAGGAAATATAAGAGCCGATTTCGGTTTATAATCAAGCGACACAATCGCGCGCTGATTTAGTTCAGACATTTAATTAACGATCGATTCAAATTCATTTCAATAGGCGGATGTGGCGCCGCATCCGCTGAAAGCCGGATCAGGGCGAATTCACGCTCCAGAACTGTGTTCATTCACTACATTAATGCAATATCAAAACTAAATTTAATTAATACTATTAATTGTTAAACAATGTTCTTCATGAACATACCTTGAACCACTAAACTGTACCCCGGTGAGGGAATACAATCTAAGAGTATGCTTTGGACAAAATAAATGATAATATATTCAGGATTGATAAACGTATACACTTCCCTCTATCAGCTCAGTATGTACTCCATACGTTATACTTAAACACATAATCTAACAATTATTCTTATAATCATTACCATAAAAATCTCTTAATGGATATTATGAACTAACTGTACGTAAGTACATAATTAATATATGTTGGTAGCTGAAGGAGCTTTATGTAAAGGAAACTAAGTCATTGATGAAAGTTTGAACGTCTACACTTAGTGAGGGTTGACTGTAAAATGATGATGAAGGAGAAGATGACAAGAAACTATGAGCTACTCTCTCATTACCATATTTGTAATTTAAACATAACACAGTTATATATCTGTGCTGTCGTACAGCTTAATGGTTGCAGCGTATAAAGGTAATGAGGTAGAAAGTCATTCAGGGAATCACTAAAGACATGAAAACCACTCTGATAAAGAAAGTTTAGTATTGCATATCAAAGCAGTTTCCGCTTTACTTAAAAAAGCATGTAATTATTATTAACTCATATGCTTAACTTCTAATTAACTTACGACCATGTGCTTTTTTATATTAATTATATCAAGTTATTCAAAATAAATACAATTAGTTATTGAAATGATGATAACAAGACTTATGATTATTAGTAACCAATGAAGCTTTCATTCTTTAGTATTTATTTACAGCTTTAAGCTGTTTTTATTCATGTAAATACTCTCTCCTCTAGGCATATTATTTTGTTGTATCGAACTTTGACAAGGGTTGAAAATAAAGGTTACCTTTAGATTGAAGTGACCCATACAAAATATCGAGTGACCTTTACAAATTAAATTTCACTTTCATCCATTTTAAATAAAGAGGAAACATCTCATCCTATACATATTAGAAATAAAAGGTCTCTTAGTGTTCCCGCCATCGAGCCAGCGCTTTGTTCCGCAAGGAGGAAGTAAAGGTTGTTTATATTATAATGCAAGTGTTTATGCAAGTGCCGGTTGGCGGATGTCAAAAGTCCACACTAAAGCTTGTAACGTGTCGGCTTCTCCGCGATGTTTTCCGTCTCGGACATAAAAACTCGAACTGAAAAGGGAGCATCCGTTGTATTTATTTTATTTATTTATTTAATTATGAATGAATAATTAATGAAAATAATCTTAATGAATTATATTGTACACCTCGTGTAAAGGCGGGCTTAATGCCATTGGCATTATTTTCCAGTCTACCTTGGCAATGCAAAGATGATGAGTTAGGTGCATCAAATAAATACAATAGAATATACTAATAAACACATACAAAAACACATAAATATATATATAGACACACATACATGATATTAAGTAAATATTAAAAAAAATATTTCAACGGAGGCTCAGTCCTAATGCCATTGAAGAGAAATTGTCCTTGCACTGGTTGCGATATGTTCAAGTTGAATAATGATAATGAATAAGGAAATTATTAGGAAAGTTCGATCACTGAAATAATATCAGTGGGAGACATTAATGGTTGTTAACAAAGCTTTTCCGGCCCAACACGTCCGCCGCGCGGACGGAACTGGCCGGGATTAAGCAGATGCTCGTTTGCATGAACTTTCCAATGAATAATGTATGCGGCTCAATCGCATCGGCGCGGAGCTCTCCCTCCGCCTTTATCGCTCAGCTTCCGCTTCAGCTGCGGCCGCAATGAGCTTAATTAGATCAAGCACTCGTTGTTATCCGACAAAGTGATTATTTTCAATCTCGATCTAAAGAAGCGGTATTACATGTTCCACTATGCATGTCTGCGTGTTTGTGGATCTTTGTATAGCAGCCCTTTCAATCGATTCAATCGGTTTTTAGTTTTATTCTAACTTTAAAGGAATACACAACCGACTGTTCTCAAGAACAGTAACTAATCTTGCTGTTAGATTAGATTAGTAGAGATCTTTTGCAGTTTACCGCATCGCACACTCTCGTGCTATAACTATTAGACTTTCACTTGGACTGAATTCCCAAAAACATCGAATCCAATGTACTTTAATATTTATTCCAATATATAATTGAATCTTTATTAATACTGCATATAGAATTTTACATCGCAATACAAGATTTTAACCTAAACATGTACACAATCTATTCATAAAAGGTGAAAAACAATTTAGAAAGCTCTTTATTGTATGTCACTGATACTACCGCGTCACCGTCTCTTGCAAGACAGGTGTGCGATGTAGACTAGTAGCAGAAATAAATTTAAAAAAAAAACGCCGTAAAAATACTTTATTAAAGTAAACTTTAAATCAAATTTATTCGATAGCCGTTATAAAAACTAAAAACTTATAGCACCTCTTGTTTCGGTCGGCGGCTAAATAATAATGTATGTGTCGCATAATCGTGTCCGAAGAAACCAAGCGGTTCCGAACACATGAGAATTTTTATCTTCTTATATCCTCGGAACTATTTGGTTTTCCTTTTATCTCTATTTCGGCTACCCATTTATTTTGCCCAAGTTACACTATCGAGTTAATCAGTTAAGTAACACATCTGACGTTGGACCGGACAGGAAGCTGTTCACGCGACATTCATCACATTAGTATCGAGCGAAGCTTCGGCTCCAAATATATTTCGTCAATACATGAATTAACTCTTCAATCAGAAGTCCAAGTTTATTTGATTGAATGTGTCCGGAACACAGCCTTTATATTTAACTTGATCGTTCAATGGAAGCAGCGTTATTTGTGGTGGAGTGGTGCGATACCAAACACCGCTTTGTACTTGACCTCCCACGCGAACGCCGCTGCCGGACAAATTCAACGCATAACTTGCGGTTTGTTTATTTGAACAGAAGACGCAAACCACCGGAAGGGTTAATCCGATCTCGGGTACACGCATAATTGTTAGAATACGATAAATTAATCGTAGGTTGAATTTAATTACAAATGAACCCTTGTTATATACAAATAACTATTGTATCGTTAACCAATAGCAATGTGAACCGTTCAGTTTCTGTCAGTGGATCGTGTTCAGCGCGATGAATCAAATAACAGAAATTCTCCGAAGTTTGCGTTTAGCTGAATTCAAACAGTTATGTTAGTGTTTGAATTCACTGATGTAACTTTTTAAAATTTTCTGTCGTGAACAGTGACAACAAAGTATGACAAAAAATTTATCGGAGAGTCAATAATAATCTCAATGAATCTATGTTATGAATGTAGTCTCTCAAACAATCTAAGCGGATAAAGTGTTAATTCCATCCGCCAAGCAGTTGCGATGAACTCCCTAAGCTGGCTGAATATATAATAGTGACGTATTAAGGCGATGAGCGCAAAGTGGCACTGAGTAAACACCTTAACTCAATGTTTAGAACAAACAGATCTACGTGATCAGCCGACCAACGTTCACAGCCAGCGGCTGCCCGCGACCGCCAGTCGTTTGTAAGGTTTCATGGGAGAATTTTGGCCAATTCACAGCACGCTGGCCCAATGCGGGGTGGTGAGAGCCAGAGCCTCGTTTGATGATTAACAGTGTGCACGTCGAGCTGGTGAGGTTGGCTTGGTCTCCGTGAGTTGTTGTGCAGGACATCTTACCCCCCTTAGCAAATCATACTATTTTAAAATAATAGTCCTTTCGTTACATAAAAGAGATATATAGATATATATGACAGATGGTACAATCTGCTCTCCGACTTGGAGCCGTCGAGCGCCAACTTTTGGCGTCTGGCTCGCAGTCTCAAAGCGGAGAACATGGCCCGCATGCCTCCCCTTGTAATGAGCTATGATTCCTCCCTTGCGTTGCAGGATGCCGAAAAAGCGGCATGTCTTGCCGACAGTCTAGAGAGCCAGTGCACACTCTCTACCGCACCAGTGGACCCCGATCACCTTAAGTTGGTCGAGGACGAGGTGTGCCTTAGGGCAGCCTTCCCACTAGAAGGTCCTCTAAAACCGGTCTCCCCCGGTGAGGTCGTTGACATCATAAAGAGGCTGAAAATGAGGTCAGCCTCGGGATCCGACAACATCTTCAACAAAGTTGTGAAAAGTCTCCCGGACCCGATCATCGGTGTGCTAGTGGCCATATTCAACGCCCTGCTAGCCGACTGCTCCTTCCCAGACGCCTGGAAAGAGGCCGTAGTGATAGGTATTCCGAAGCCCGGAAAGCCGAGGAACCTACCCAACAGCTACCGTCCAATCAGCCTACTTAATACCTTGGGCAAACTTTACGAGCGCATCATTCTAGAGCGTCTGCGCCATTTCACCGAAGAAAACAACCTCCTCCCCGACTAACAGTTCGGGTTAAGGAGCAACCACTCTTGCGTCCACCAAGTGCACAGACTGACCGAGCACATCTTGGCCGGGTTCGAGCACAGACGACCGATCGACACCTGCGCTGTCCTATTCGACGTCGCGAAGGCGTTCGACAAAGTCTGGCACGAAAGTTAGATATACAAGCTCTACACTCGCAAAGTGCCAGACCGACTCGTTACCGTCATTCGAGCCTACCTCTCGAATCGCTACTTCCGCTTTCGCACCAAGCACGCTCTCTCTTCGCCCGGCCGATCAAAGCCGACGTCCCTCAGGGCTCTTACCTCTCCCCACTACTCTTCTCGCTCTATACGAGCGACATACCCGTAGACCCCTTCGTCAAGATGGCTTTTTTCGCGGACGACACCGCTCTATATCACTCCGGCAGAGCTCCGGGTATTATAATGAATCGCCTACAGAACGCCACCACCCGCCTAGGCGAGTGGTAGCGGACGTGGCGAATCGACGTAAACCCGGAAAAAAGCGAAGCCATACATTTCACCCATCGCAACCCATCTACCTGTCTCAAGACGGCGAACAGACGCGACCAAAAACTCGGCCAGCTCTCCCTCTTTTCGGCCAGCCCATCCCATGGAGGAGCTCGGTCAAATACCTCGGCGTCACGCTCGACGCCAGATTCAATTTCGGCGCCCACATCCGCGAGGCGAGAAACAAAGCCGCCCGAGTGCTGGGCAAGCTTTACCCCCTGCTGTACAAGAAGAGCAAGCTCTCTCTCAGACACAAGCTTCACCTTTACAAGGTACGTGTAAGACCTGTAATGTCTTACGCGAGCGTAGTGTTCGCCCACTCGTCTGACCATCGCCTCAGACCCCTGAAGGTTCTCCAGAACCTCTTCATTCGCACCGCGACTGGTGCCGAATGGTACCAGCGCAACGTGGACATCCACAGCGATCTCAAACTCCCAACGATCAAGGAGCACTTCAGAGAGTGCTCCGAAACCTACTTCGCCAAGGCGGCAACTCACCCCAACCCTCTGGTGGCCAGCGCGGCCGACTACGCGCCGTCTCCGAATCCCAAATCGAAAAAGCGCAGACTGCGACACGCGCTTATTCCGTCATCTCAAGGGGTCTAGCACACAACGCACACACCCACACCCACAGTCACCGATAACACCGACGTCACCACACACACTTCGGACACTACCAACACGCTCCGAATCTCAGAATAACGCCGCCCTCGCTTCAGAACGCGGCGCCGCCACAGCTACGCACACGCCACCGCGTACACTAAGTACACCCGCGATCGTGGGCGGTCCTCGCCGCCCAGAGATTCCGACACAGGCGAAGGTAGTCGGGGAACGGGCCCGCGCCCGGCCTCGACGACCGAGTAGAATCGCCGTAAATTAACAAAAAACTGCAGGAAACCAGACACACACACACACAGCGTGAATTATCGGCAGTACATATATATCGGCAGCTACACTCTACGTAGCACACTTGGTTGGTTCCTAAAAACCGCAGGCCGTGGATCCGGGTCCACGTGCCCAGTCTCAGATGAGTTGTAAGAGCCGCTGTGGCCCGATAAGCCCGATCTACATCACGAATATAGATATAATACATAAGAATGTAAATGTATGTAATATAAACAACTACGACAAGGATAAATAAAAATTGCCTAGTATATAAGGTAAGGCATAAATAAGGTATTTTCCTAATAAATTTTTAATAATTAATAATTTTAGAATATTGCTATGCATTGCTTTTTTTTCAATATATTTCAGTAGCTATAATCAGTGTACAATAAATTGAGTCTGGCAAGACGTCTGGCAGGGTTTCAGTTGGCATTATATTAGGTTGGGGAAAAAGAAATCCATTATTTTTTCGGTAGGTGGCTCTAGTGATAAATTTCTCGTAAAGTATCGATCAAACAGTTTCAGATTGATGCTCGTTGGAAAGGTGACATTTTGCAGTAAAAAAATTCTTTTGTTGTTTTTTGTTTGGTGCATTCAGTTGTGAGTTACAGGGTGTTAAAAATGGAAGTGAACAAAGAGAAAATTCGGTACATTTTACAGTTTTTCTTTGACAAAGGCGAAAATGCAAGCCAGGCGGCTAAAATTGTGAATAGTGTTTATGGACCCGATACTGTAACAGCCAATTATGTGCAATTTTGGTTTCGTAGATTCCGTTCAGGAATTTTTGATGTTAAAGATGCACCTCGCACAGGCAGGCCGGTCGCCGAAAATGTCGATAAAATCGGAGAAATGATCGAAGTTGACCGGCATGTTAGCAGTCCTAACATCGCCCAGGAGCTAAAAATGGACCACAAAACAGTTTTAAATCATTTACACAAAGCTGGATTCAAAAAGAAGCTCGATGTTTGGGTGCCACACCAATTAACAGAAAAAAACATGATGGATCGAATTTTCTTCTGCGAAGCCTTGGCCAAACGAAATGAAATAGACCCATTTCTTAAACGGATGGTGACTGGAGATGAGAAATGGATCACATACGATAACCCTGTGCGAAAACGATCATGGTCAAAGAGCGGTGAAGCACCTCAAACGGTGGCCAAACCAGGACTAACGGCCAGGACGGTTCTGCTGTGCATTTGGTGGGACTGGAAGGGGATTATTTATTATGAGTTGTTTCCATATGGCCAAGCACTAAATTCTGATCTCTACTGTCAACAACTGAACCGTTTGAAGATAGCAATTGACCAGATCGGCCAGAATTGGCCAACAGGAGAGGTGTCGTGTTCCACCAGGACAACGCTAGGCCACACACGTCTACAGTGATTCGCCAGAAACTTCGGGAGCTTGGTTGGGATAATTTAATGCATCCGTCATCCAGTCCGGACTTGGCACCAAGCGATTACCATCTTTTTCTTGCATTACATAATTTCTTTAGTGATAAAAAATTGGCATCTAGGGAAGATTGTGAAAATTGGCTACTAGAGTTTTTTGCAAATAGAGAGCAGTACTTCTACGAGAGAGGCATTATGAAGTTACCTTTAAAATGGCAACAAATCATAGAATAAAACGGTGCATATTTGACCCAAATCGGACAATCCAAAGCATGTTAAATAAAGTCCTGAAGTTGATGGATTTCTTTTTCCCCAACCTATTATTATATTATAGAGACAACGCAGTTCGTCGAATCAACGGACGGAAATGAATATAAATTCCAGCCGAGTAATGAACGGTTTATTCGCGTCTGTCTGCATGTTTGTCCGGTATACATTGACCGGTAGTAATTACTTTGGACAGTGGATTGAGACTATTTTGAAGTAAAACAAACATTGGACCACGACGGGATTTAATCTCACGGCAGAGCAAAGTTTGTGTAGTACGTTTGTGTGTACCGTGGAGTTAGGTCCGCGCCTGCGCCGCGTCCTGCTCGTTTCTGCAAAGCGAGCGCAGTGAAGTTTCTCCTACCTTCGGATGTACTATTCTACGAATTAAAAAAAAATTACTGTTAAAAATCTATAAAAACATTTACACTACTAATAAACAATACATCTAAAATGTGTACATACAGCAGAATTATATTTATAAAGATTACACATATCCAACGACTAAGTATTGCAATGATTTTATAAACGTCTATATGTATATCCACGGGGTGTAAGGATTCCCGCTCGCCTCACCAGCTCGCGGTGCACCCTGCTAATCAACAAATCAGGCTATGGCTCCCACCAACCCGCATTGGGCCAGCGTGGTAGGAAATAACCCAAACCCCTCCTATGAATCCCTACTTGATCAATGTGAGAATCAGTAAGGAACGCTTATGTCCAGCAGTGAACTTCTATCGGCTAGTGAGGATATGTTTGCATAATATAGGACACAAGAGTTTTTTTAGTAGAGATAAAATAAAAAAAAAAGTTGATGCACTACGTTATAAATGCAATCGTTATTTTAAACAGGTCATCAACATATCATCCTGGATGTCTCGGTAGTATCTTACACCCCTGTTACAGCTACAGATGCTGCGTAATATAAATTGTGTAAAAACTCCTCCCCCCCTTACCAACAGATAAAGTAAGATTACTTCAACACCTCCGCGCTGTTATCTCACGGGGAGATGAAAATTATCGCGACGGTGTAAATAATCCTGTCGCATATCTCATATCCTTCCATCCAGATAGCGTAATAAGTGTCCAGGAGAGAAATTATTAATCCCAGCGCCGGACAATCGAGGATAACGAGCAGGATAAGATGTTTGTTCAGCGCACACGGGGGACGGGGGAGGCAATATTTTAGTGAAAACGAACCAACTCAGTAGTTATTAGCTGCCGCTGTAACCAATAAAGTATCGTTCTTTTTGGCGTGGAGGGTGTTGTTGAAGGAAGTGGTGACATTCTCCATCAGGAGATCTTGATCTACGCAAAACGAAACTAGAAGCCCCAGTAGAGTGCTAAAATAATTTCGTGGCCCATTTGGTGGTCACTCTTTAGGTAGGTAACACCGCAGCTCTTGTTGCAGCCGACTGACATTAGTGGGAAAATATTCATGTATTCCTGTTTGAAACGCGTTGTACTTAGTGAAATTACTGCGGTAACTAGACTTGACATCTTATGTCCCAAGGCGACGAGTACAATGTGGTGCGGTATATATGATTCTAGTTAGAGCCACGGTGTTATGGGCGGGGGTAGCACTTACCATCAGGTGAATATCCCGTTCGTCTCGTCGCTTTATTGAATAAAAAAAACATGTCATCGCAAGAGTAAGTAAGTCGAGGAGTAATTCAATATAAGGCAAGTGGTAAGCCACTGCGCCATGCTGGTGGAGTCTGAAGTAAAGCAACTATCTTATGATAAAATTGAAAATAATCAACTGAATGAAAACAAAAAGATTACTTAGAAGCAAAAATTGATATAATTTAAAATAATAAAATACTTATGGGGGTAGTAAACGAATAAATGTTGTTATAACGTTTCAATTAAACGACAAAGCCTGAAGCGTTGAAACAGGGGCTGAAGCGAAATTGGAATTATGAAAGCAACAAGCCATCGCCGCAACTCCTGATTATGTAATCAAAAAGAAGGAGAACTTTTGGAGCTTCAGCTACAATGAAAGCTTTGAAAATAAAGCCTTTCTAATATTTCATTATAGTAATTAACTAGATTAGGTTTTATAATTTAGAACAAATAGATTTTTTCAGGAGCCTGCAATCAGATCGGACCCATAAAATTACGCTAAAGTTATTAAGAATATTAATAACTTGAGCTTAATAAAGCTATAGCTTTATTGATTGATAGAGAGCCCATCACTCAATGACTCGCTATAATTTATTAGAATCAAAGACTTTAGACCTTAAGGTATTTTCAAGACTATCAATCATATTCAAGCGACTGCACCTTTCAGCTGACCTGGCTGAGGATGAAAAATTGATATTTGATGCACGACGCCGGAAGTGAATCTTGACACAAGCGAAAATGTCAAATTTACTCGCGTATTAACGACTACTGATACGTAATAGTAATGATGATGATTATAGACTTTAGTAAACATGATTGATAGATCACCTTCAGATCAACTCGAAGGTACTCTAAGCAGCAAGTAATGACATCATCTACATCTTATGTGGCCTCGGAACCGATCCAGGAACCAGCACGTGGTGGCGTTACGAAGCAGGCGGTCCGCCGCTGCGCCACTGCGATCGTCCTGCCGATCTCGTTTTGTTCTAATGAAACATAATTCATTCAAATTGTATTTTCTTCGCTGAATAATAAATAGATAGAAGAAAAGAAAACAACGGAAATTAAAATACAATTCGCATCCGGATTGACTTTGTTATGCTTAGGTAATGAGACGCTTGGCGGCCCCGAGCGACTGGTCGGGCTGTTCCTGTCTCGTAGTTTTAGCTGTTTTTGGAAAAGCGTGTGAAATAAAGGAATCTCTCTGATTCACTCTCACTTTTTACACCTTTTTTGGTTTCGGGAGAGAAATCTTCGAAAGATACCCTGCTTTTGGAAGGAAGTCACGTTCGAAGAGGTTCTGGAATCTTTTACAGAACACACCGATGCCCTTCCACACTTTGTGTTACACGACTCTGAGGAGGAGCCTGAACCTCCTAGGCACCATCGCTGAGCCATACGCTGCCCCATGCAGTTTCACTTGTTCAGCGATAAGGTTTCCATCCTTAAGGCTCGCGGCTTTCCTAGACCTTTCCGTCGCCTTCTACAACAGGCAGGGCTTACCTTAGTCCTATTCATACTAACCCGATACTACAGGGCTGTCACCTTTTACACCTACCGTTACCGTTAAAAGCGTTATTGCAGAGGACTTATGCATAATTGAGAATGAATTCCACAATATAATGCAATATAATGTTGTTATAGATGCACTTTGATGGTGAGGACGTGTCTCAACCAATTTTATTAAAATAAAACTACACCACAATACGAACTCTATCATTTATGAGAGTCTTAAAGCAAGCGACTTGGAGCCGAGTCGTGGACACTCATTTATGAAAATATCGTAACAATTGAAAAAAGTTGTAAGCAAAAGCTCTAAGATAAAGCTTAAGAACCAACTTTTGGGATGAACGCCAAAGTAGGTGGAGCATTGATATACAGCCGAGGACGGGCTGCTGACATCTGTATGGAAGCGGCTCGAGCTCAAATCTTGCTGTGTTCCGAATTGCTTTGGTGATGTTTAGCTACAGCTGTATGTAGCTAAGTGGAGTGCCCTCATTTGCGACTTAATTATAGGTGCTGCGAGTGAGTACCGTGAACCCTCCCTACATGGGAGAGGCGGAGGTCCATTAGAGGATCGTTCACTGTCCGCTGTACGCTTTACCTAATGGTAAAAAAGATTACCGTTGTATATGTCTATTACTTACTTTAACATGCAATTTAACTAAATTTGAAATATACATTTAGAAGCTTTAAAAAGCTATGTAAATGTTTCGATTTATAGTCAGAACATTTATAAATTTAGACATTTTATTAAATAGATCTAAAGCAGCTGAGCCGTTTGATTAGCTGCGCGACAGTTAAAGGTCTAAAAATATATTTCTGCTGTAAATATTATATATATATATATATATATATATATTACTGCAGGTTAAAAAGGAAAGTCAGTTGAATGAGCAGTCTCATCTCAGAGCAAACGTATCAAATTGGATAATGCAGCTTTAGCCCGCCATCATCGAATCTAAAATTTACCAATCGGTTGTATTCGTAACAACAAAACAAAGCTTTGTTCGAGATCAGGCCGGAAGTGAAATAATTTTATTCCGATAGAAGAACACGTCATATCATAACCAAAACATTCAATTTATTCTTTCCCTGCTGGAACTTGGAGCCTCTAACATCAAATACACTCGCCAAGTGCGAGTTACCGGATGCCGTGGTAAACCGGAACTTATTGTCAGCGATTTTGAAAGCGGTTAAGAGGTCGACAGTATTTGTGAAACCGTCGTGGTAGAAAAGGAAGTAAGCGGCAAATAATGTTAATAACCAGAGATGAAGTTAATATAAGTTATGAGGAAGGGGGTTATCACATACTTTTCATCATTAAGTGGAGTACTTCTGAAAGTATCATGCACTATTGTTTATTAATAAATATTATCTAAAGCGGATTTAACTATTATCGTTAACTCTAATATTTAAGGAATGAGTTTCGTTTTTTCACACCCTTATCGTTTTTTTTAATATAGCCACTTGTTATTGATGGCAAAAGTGAAGCTAAGGGGCAAAGATATATAAAAGCATATTATAATTTTTTTAATAGTTATATATCCTAGTGTATACATTAAGGAACGCGCGTGTAAATAACAAACCGAACGGCGATGTCGGTTACACTAGGCGTTGCTGGCGGCGCCGTCTGCCGGCGCGCGGGGCTCGTTCAAATTGTATTAAGGCTCTCTCTTCACAGTGAATCCTTTTAATATTCAAGGCGGCAATGTTTCTCCGACTTATTTTCATGAAGTCGTCAACAACAATGATTTGCTTTCAGCCGGCTTTTGTTCTATTAATAAATGGAATTGGAACAAGCTTAATACCTCCAGTGTTTCGCCCGGGTCGCTAACAATTGGCCGCTCAACGGGATCACGTTATAATGGGACCGATTTTTGTCCAAATTTTAGTCGAATTCGCAGACATAAATAGTACATTATTAATATAACTCTGTAATTATGTATACGTTGGAATTAATACGTTTATGAATGATCTTTCAAATAAGAATTAAAGAAACGAGAAGAATATAACAAGAGAGACAAACAGTTAAACGAGTATGCAATAATTATGATAACTACTGCTGTATTGTTACTGACGGCAGTAATAGGAGGTAGGGTCTTTCGCAACAGAGACCTACTTCCTGTTACAGACAGTAGCTGCCATTCTTACATAAACAGGAGTTACACATACGATATATATATGTTGCACAAATACCAGAACTTACAAAGGTCGAAGTTTCCTTTCCGTTTTTCCGAATCAAAGCAGTCATCAGTGCGACGCCGTCGGCAGATTTTTGGTTTGAACAAGCATACAGAATGATTTCGCGAAAGAACTTGCGGATGAAGGACGCATACGTAAGTTCTTCCCATATATATATAAAAAAAATGATAAATTGACTGATATATCTAAACGGGGACTGAAGCACTGAGCTAAGGAACAATGTGTGTGACGCAAACTGCACACGTTAGATCCTGAAAAATGAATTTTGTAAACTTTAGCGTGGAATTGTCACACAGATATAACTGTAGCATATATGTATATGGGTTTACAGTTATTGTACTTAACGAAAAGATTTCTTAGGTTCAAGTGCAAAGCTATATGTACTAGTTGGTCCAGAAATAAATAGGGATATTTGCTTCAAAATGTTTCACCATAATACATAGTTAATCCGCTTCAGTTCAGCCTAGTGACAGTTCATCAAGTAAATACTATCTTGAATGCATTAAGTGATTTAAGCAAAGCAAACATTGACATTGCTAACTGGAATTTCAAATCAAACGAAGCCAGGAGTTGAAGGTAGTGCACGAACACTATTCAATGTATTATTCATGCATGTGAGAGAAAAATCTGCTCGTGCCCGCGGCCCCTGCGAACAAGAAACGGGAACTTATTTTTTTACGTCTCACCGCGCGACAGGAGGGAAGACTTCACAAATAGTTGGCTTTCAACTAAAACCTCAATTTACGGAAATGCAAGGTAACAAAAATATGACTGCTTTTAGAGCTTTATAATGTTGTTAAACAGCATCCATTGGAAGGATACGTCTATTATATCCTTTGAGTAATATCATTTAATATGAATGACAATATTCCTTAGACATATATTTATTCTATGTTACGCTTAACTAAGTTAAATGTGATGTTTTTTTATTCAGAGCGGGCGCCGGCACTCTTTACCTTACACAGCAACATCTCAGGAAATTTCTTTTTCGTATTAAAATAAAATTCTACGAGAAAACGTTTTTATCTCCATTACATTCTGAAGAAGATGTCGGTCAGTAAACTAATATTTACACAGCAATTAATCGTTCGCGTATAGCGGACGGCTGGAGTACTCTTCGTTGTTTAACAACACAGGAAATAGTCTAGGAAACTTTCCCTGCGACAGACTTCAAACCCTGCTGTTAGAGAAAGCTTGTTATCAAGTGAATGCCATTCAATTGAATTGAACATCAAATGAATGGCTGTAATTTGTATTTATCCCACGCAAGTTCTCAATACGTACAATATCATCAGCCGATAGACGTTTACTGCTGGACATATGCCTCCTCCAAAGATCCCTACGTATGTAAGAGTTCATATGGGAGGCTTAAGGTCATTTCCCACCATACTAGCCCTATGAGCGTTGATGGGAGCCAGAGCCTCGTTTGTTGATTAACAGGATGCACCGCGAGCTGGTGAGGTTGACTTGGGTTATTGTGCGGGACATTTAATACAATATTCATTATATTAAGTATTTATAAAACAAGTTTGATTTCTGTCACGGCACCGGAAACATCATTAAAAAATGAAGTCAACTGTGCGAAGCACTGAAACGAAACAGGCTTCCAATGAATTGTTCAGCGACGACGGAGGCGGAAGTGGCGAACTCTGAGCGAGCCCCCGACTTAACACTTTGTGTTCCGTATTCATCGGAGCATCAATGGCTTTCATTTGTTCCCAATGAAGTTTCAAAGAGCTTAGAAACCTTCAATACAAAGAACCCATTGATTCCATGTTTAGCAGAGTGTTCGTGTTCCATTCCTCATTTCCAATTTCTACGATCGCTGCGGATTGTAAGACATGTTGATGTGACCTTCAGCTGCTGGTGAATGACTCACATGTACGCAGCAGGGAACCGCTTAAGATACACAGCATCCAATAGCGGTCACCGTTGCGTGTCGGGCCGGTAATCTAATGAGTAAACACTCATCACTCACACTGACCCGCAGTAATGTTTGCATAGGACAACCCGCCGGCAGTAATAGCCACTGCTTGTGTTGCTTTGGCTGATCTACGTCGGATCTGGATGTTAATTATACATTGGAACTTTTTTTTTCTTTTTAAGCAACGAGACGAGCAATATTTTCACCTGTTGGTAAATACGTCAGTCTATAACGAAGTGGCCCTAGTTAGGATAATTAACACTACACCACATTGTGCTCGTCGCTTTGATACATAATGTTAAGTCTAGTTAAGGTAGTAAATACGCTAGCTATAGCGCCCTTCGAACCGGAACACAGTAATGGCTGTCGGCTGCAAAAAGCGCTGCGGTGGTACCTACCTACACAGCCTCCGGTAACAGAGACCTTTTATTTTATCACTGGGGAAATCTTCTTAAAAGATACCTTGCTTCTGAGGAATAGACAATTTATGTGGGGCTTGTACCCACTAAAACCTGCTCGATGGTCGCCGTCTCTACATTACGGGGGACTCTGGGATCGCCTATGGAACGCACCGGTGCCCTCTTGCACCCTGCCTCAAACATCCCACGGAAGGGCAAAGCCCTCCTCAGCACCCACGCTGTGCTACGGCAAATACAAGACCACCATGCATATGCCGTCCTCCTAGGGCTCGCTTATGGAGCTCTAAGGGCCCCCACTCTCAAAGGTTACGAACTCGAGGACCTTTTAGTCGCCTTGTACGACAGGCAAGGAATACCTTTTTTTTTTTTTTGATATCGGTGGTGGAAATGCTGTTACCGCATACCCAGCGTCCTTTGCAGGGGGGGGGAGACGCCGGGTTATGTGGGGCTCGGGGCCACTGAGATGTTGTGCGTGACCCCCATACCCACTAAAACCACCACCGCTTGTCCCGTCATACGCATACTGGAGACGCCCGGGTTTCAGTCAAGCAACTCTCCGGGCGCCTCCGCGTATAAAACTCCTCCTGGTGGGTCCCCGCGGGCAGCAAAGGCACCCACCTGCCGTCCCGTACCGGCCCCTCGCGGGACCGGCACGTTGGGACCCCCGACCCCACAGACGACCGCGCGCGCCCAAGACGGAGCGCACGCCCGGCCACCGCCCTCCCGTGAAGGAATTGGGCGGCGGCCTCTTCCCTCCAGATTCCCCCTCCCCACTTTGACGAGGGAGGGGGGACAAAAACCAAGACTCCACCGGGGGACGCACCCCCAGGGGAAACACGACAAAAGGCCCAAAGGGCCACGCCCAACGGCCCGAAGGCCCCATCACACCGTGCCCGGCTAGGGGCCCGTCGCTCACGGCGGGAGGAAGCGGACGGCGTGGTTTTGCCGCCGCGCTCTCCCGCCGGCCCGCCGCGGCCTGCAAGGTGCGGCAGCGGCGTCGGCCTCCCTCGTGCGCTCGGCGGCCTCCTTCTGATCGCATCGCCCCCTTCTGGCGCATCACTGCGCCGCAGAAGGAGGCCACCGCCTTCCAAGACCTCTCGCTGCTCAACATACGATCGATTACAGTCGGCAACGAGAGGTCACTGCCGACTTGCGCGACGAGGGAGTGGCGTTGCGGCCCCCATGCCGGGCACTCCGCCAGAGTGTGGTGCGCCGTGTCAATCGGCGCACCACACTCGACGCATTCTTGCGTCATCTCTCTACGAGCCACCTGGTGCAGGTACTTGCCGAAACATCCATGGCCTGTCAGCACCTGCACCAGGTGGAACGTCAAGGCCCCGTACCGCCGGCTCATCAACCGGGACAGGTGGGGCCTGATGACCTCCACCGTGTCCCGGCCGGCGGCAGGGTTACCTAACTCCGTCTCTCACCGCCGGATCAGGGCGTCATGGGCAACGCGCCGGGTCCGGCCGACGCTCTCCGGCATCCCGCAGGAAGAGGTACACTTCCGCGAGCGACTGCGCCTGTAGATGCCAAGGCGCATCGCCCGCGAGAAGCGTACCCGCCGTCCAGGACACCGTACGGTACGCCCGACAGGCTCGGACCGCCAGGATACGTTGGGCCCTCTTCAACACGGGCCCGTTCCTGGCGGTCTCGCACCTATCCACCCATACGGGCGCACCGTACAGTGCCATACTCCGCAGGATGCCAGAGTATAGGCGCCGACACAAATGACCCGGCCCCCCGACATTGGGCAGCAATCTGCCCAGCGCAGCGGCGGTGGGGGTGAGCTTCGGGAGAAGCCGTTCGAAGTGCTCTCCGAAGCTCCATCGCCCGTCCAGAGTGAGCCCTAAATACTTAAGGGCTCCCCGCACTGGGACCCTCTCGCCCCGGACGGGGATGATCGCGCCCCGGGGTGGGCCCCTGCGGGGTCCGTGGAAGAGGAGGGCCTCCGTCTTCGTGACGGAGACCCTCAGACCCAGCTGCTCGATCCGGTCCACCACCAGCGACGTGCTAGTGGCGGCCAGACGAGCAGCCTCGTCGTAACTCCTCCCCCGGGCCGAGACGAGGGTGTCGTCCGCGTAGCATAGTACCCTCGTCCCGGGGAGGACCGGCTGCCGCAGCAGCCAGTCGTACGCGAGGTTCCACAGCAAGGGGCCCAAGACCGACCCCTGTGGAACCCCGCTCTCCACGCGCCGCCGATGTAATTCGCCGCTGCCATCAACCCAGACGATCGTCCTGTCCCGGAGGTACGCCCCCAACAGCCCGATCATGTAGGGGGGGAGCCGGAAAAACTCCAGCGCCCCCCTGATCATCGCGAATGGCAGGCTGTTGAAGGCGTTCTCGATATCTAAGGACACCCCCAGGACCACCTCGCCGTCACCGAAGGCCTCCAGACAGAGGCCCTTCAGGTCGAGCAGGGCGTCCAACGTGGATCGCCCTGCCCGAAATCCGTACTGGGCCTCATGGAGGCCCGGTCCCACCTCGGCGAGGTGCCGAACGAGACGGCTGGCCAAGATCTTCTCGAAGACCTTACCCGCCTCGTCCAGAAGGACGATCGGTCTGTACGCGGAAAGGGAGTCGGGGTCACGGTCCCGCTTCCGCAGCAGACAAAGCCTGCCCGTCTTCCAGCGCTCCGGGAACTGCACGTGCCGAATGCAGGCGTCGTACAGTCCTCGGAGCTCCTCGCGCAGGTGACTCGCAGCCACCCAGTGGGCCCTCGATGGGACCCCGTCGGGCCCCGGAGCCGTACGTCGACCCCGGAGACGACCCAGGGCCACGTCCAGCTCCTCTTCTGTCAGAGGAGGGCCCTCCTCTGTGGCCACCGCGGGGGCGGTGGTGGACATAACCGGGGCTGGAATGACGCGTCAGCCCCCGGGAACCACCGGTCCACCACCCCTTGGAGGAAGTCCGGGTCCAGGGCCTCCGTTAAGGGGGCGCCTGCGGCACAGAGCTTCTTCCGTGCCGTCTTGAACGGGCGCCCCCATGGATCCCTGTCGACCCCTGACAGTAGTTCCTCCCAGGCAAGGGTCTTCGCCCGGACTATGGCGAGCCGCAGGGTCTTGCGGGCTTCCGCATACTGACCCTGCAGCCGCTCCTCCTCCCCCGTCACCTGCGTGTGCCGACGCCGACAACGCTGCAGTGCCCGGCGACGAGCCTGGGCCGCCGCCCGGAGGCCGGAGAGCTCCTCCGACCACCAGTACAGCTGGCGGCGGTCCGCAGGACGTCGCCGCATCCTAGGCATGGCCGCATTGCACACCTCCTGAAGAGCGCTGTGGATGCGACCTTACAGCTCGTCAACGCCGACGTCGTCTGAGCCTCGGGGCATGTTCCATCTCTGGAAGAGCGCCGCCTCCTCGGCGAGCTCCTTGTCGAACTTGCCGAGGACCCAACGAGGGAAGTGGAACCCGGGACGCGATGATGTTGTGCCGCGCCCCTGAGGAGGGGAGACCTCGAACTTGATATATCGGTGATCCGATAAGGTCTCCACCTCCTCTTCCACCCGCCAATTTGCCACACGGCGCGCGAGCGCCGGTGAGGCAAAGTAGAGGTCCACGATGGACCCCCCCGACCCTCGCACGCACGTGAGCGCGTTTCTCTTGTTGAGGAGGCTCAGATCGGAGAGCAGTGCCCATGCCTCAACTGCTCTTCCTCTCGCGTCGGTGGCGGTGCCGCCCCAAGAGCGAGATTTAGCGTTGAAGTCGCCGAGGACCAAAATCTCCCTCGGTGACAACCTGCCCGCAGCGGCCCTGACAGAGTCGAGAAACACCTCGAACTCTGCCAGGGATTGGTTAGGGGAAAAGTACACCCCGATGACAGCGTACCTCCCCCAACCTGCCGCCGCGTAGCCGTGTCCCCTCTCTAGTGACTTGAAGAGGGGGCAGGCGCCCGCTCTCGCCAGCACCGCCACCGTGCCGTCCAGGTCTCCAACCCAGGATCATTGGGCGGGAATTTTGTACGGCTCCGATGCCACGCCAATGTGGCATCCCCACTCCGCCAACGACTGCAGGAACAAGTCCTGAGCGTTAGCGGAGTGGTTGAGATTCGCCTGCAGGAGTGAGATGTGGGCCATCAATTAATTGATGACCATGTTCTCACCTCCTGCAGGCGCACTATTCTTCTCCGCGCCGCGGAAAGGTGTCCCGGCCGCAGCCTTTCCCTTGACCCTGGGGGGGAGACAAGTTCTCCCCCCCATCAAGTGGTTGGACTTCCGACCAGAGTCGGCGCAGACGGAGCATCGGAACTCCGACTGGCACTCGCCGACCCTGTGACCCACCTTCCCGCATCGGAAGCACAGATCCCTCCGGCATTTGGGGGATGGGCACGTAGCGAAGGTGTGCCCGATCGCCATGCAGTTGAAGCAGCGCAAGGGGCGCTGCTCCAGAGCCACGATCCTGGCCGAGGTCCACCCGACCAGGACGCGGCCCTTCTCCGCCATCAGCTTCGCGGTGGCGACCGGACACGTTACGATGGTGGTGCCCATCCACCCGGGCCCGTCCCTTACGGACAGGGCCTTCACCTGCCCGGCTGGGCAGCCCGTTGCTGCGACGACCGCAGCCTCGACCGTCTCTTTGGTGGCCGAGTCGTCCAGCTCGGTCACCCGCAGATCCGCGGATTTGACCGGCCGGACGACATCGGCCACCCTAGCCAGCGAAGTCTTCATCTTCTCCGCTAGCTGGTCTGCAACGTCGTGGCCGTGGCCGGCACCCAGCTCGAACAGGCGGGCCCCCGCCATAGTGGGCCGCACCCGCACTTGGCCGACGATGCCCAAGTCCTCGAGGGCGGACGTCTTCACCAGGGAGCTCATGATCTCCCGGTAAGACGTCCCCTCGGCCATCGCCTCGGGCCGCAGCTTGACTATCACTGCGGCCGTCTTGGGCGGCGCAAGCTTGGGCCCCTTCTTGGCGGGGGCCGCCTTCTTGGCGGGGGCCGCCTTCTTGACGGGGTCCGCCTTCTTGGCGGCCTTGGCCCGCGCCTTCCGGCCGACCACCTTCGTCCACGAGCCCTCCTCCGTGGAGGGACCGGGCAGAGGCACGTTTTCCACCTCCATCTCTCCCTCAGCCGAGGATGTTGTTGTTGGCTGAGGGCGGGAGGTCGAGGCCTTCATCGGCGCCCGGCGAGGTAGTGGTGCCGGCGCCGGCGCCTGCCGGGGCGCCGAGGGCGCCGCCGGCCGGGTCGTAGCCGAGGTGTGCCGCGTCCGCAGGCGCGGGGGCCCGCGAGACGGAGCTGCCACCCAGCGCCCTCCTTCTATCCGCCGCCAGAGGCGGACGGATGATGGGGGCTGGAAGTAGGCGGTCTTCCAGCCCGGCGAAGCGACCCTCGATCATCCGCGCCGCGGCACCGAGCATCCGTTCGGATGCCCGCTCCACGGCCGCGTTGATTAGGGCCGCAAAATCCGTCGGCTCAGGAGGAGGAGAACGAGCCGGAGCCTCCACTGGCACGGGCCCCGCCCCAGTGCGCAGTGCCGCCACCTGCTGGCTGAGCTCCTCGTTGTATTTTTTAAAGGCAAGGAGCTCACGCCTTATGTAGTCCACCTCCGTCTCCAGGCGACGATTGTCGCTGCGGAGACGGAGGTTCTCCTCCGGCTCGAGTCGCGCCGCCAGGGCTACCACCGCCTCATTGATGCAGAGGACGGCCTGGTTCAGCTTCTTCTGGAAGCCGCCGGACAGCGATTTGCTCGTCTTACTGACGAGCGAGATGTCGTCGGCGGCTCCCTCCACTTCGCTGACCAGCTCCACGGTGGTCATATCCCTGGCGGTCCTCCTCCGTTTTCCGGTCCCGCCGTCGCCCTCCGATGCAGGCGGCCCCGGCTTGCGGAACCGATCGGTGCCCACGATTGCCCGGAAGGTGGCTACCTCCACAGGCGACCGAGACCTCGACCGGTCCCTGCTCGTCGCGCCGCTCACCCCACTCTCCGGGGCAGGCGAAGCTCCCCCAGAGGAGTCTACGCCTCGCGACGATCCCGCGCTCTTCCCCCTGCGGGACGTCGCCCTCAGCGCCATCCCGGAGTCGGTCCTCGCGACCGCGGCCACCGACCTCGCCCCCTCTCCCGATCGGGAGGCTCTCCGCTTTTTTGCTCCGCCCTTCACGGGCACCGCATCCACTCCGCCCGTCGCAGGCACCACACCTCCGCCCATATCGGGCGGTGATGTCGGGCCCATATCGGGGCCCGACATCACCGCCCCTGGGCAAGGGGCAAACCTTGAAGTTCGACCCTTAAAATTTTTTTGTTTATTTCCAAATTCATATGAATCCCACGAGTCACGGGTTATTGAGGTCCACCATCAACAGAGCCCGTGTTGCCTCCGGTAAGCCTAGATGTCGCGTCCAGGCGGTCGGCCGGTCCCCTGTCGGGGTCCGCAGTAGAGACTGGACTCCCCTCCAGCCATGCACTCCTCACGCTGCGTCGCCGCTTGAGTTGGGGTAGTTTTTTATAGAGGTTTTCCTCCTCGCGCCCCGGGCGTTTAAGCCAAGGGCCTCGGTCCCGTGTGACCGCGAGACATGACCACGACATCACATGGGATTACGACCGACGGTGGCGGCAGGAAAGACCCACCGCCTGCCCGGGGCAGGGTAAGTGCACACCGAGCCCGCCGTCGCCCCTCCACTGTGCCTTCTGATAGTCAGAGGGACACGCGGAGAGACCCCTCCCGCCGGATTATCCGGCTGTCGGATTATTAGCCGTCAGCTGCCCTATGCCCGAGAGCATAAAGCAGCTGCCGTTGCCCAGGGTACACCAGTCCCAGGAGATGCCCTTACCCCCGGACCGAGGTCCGAAGGCAACTGCATCTCTCGGGCACACGAGGAGGTTATCCGACCCAGCACCCCGGCAAGGAATACCTTAGTCCTATTCTTAATGGCCCGCCACTACATGGTCGGGACGGAGACCTACCCCCGTAACCGAGTATTGTTTATAGTTGGGTAGCATCAGACGAGTTCAAAATAAGCATTTTTAAAGGAGATTGAATTCATCAGTAATATACATTTCAGTATTTTTGTTTATTCTTTATGTAAATGGTGTAACATTGTAAACAGAAATTGCGTTCGCGTGAGAGCTTCCGCCGAACGCGAACCGGAAACATATTTGTTTGACGTGGAGCGAATCAGCGTTCATTTAAAATCATTTATCACAAAGAGGCTTTACGGACGTGTGTTCATTCGAACTTGTGCTAAGTAATTTTAAAAAAGTATATTTTCCTATACATTAATTAAATCAGATATCCTACAGATGTATGTGCGGTAGTTTTGATGGTCGCTTGGAAGCCGTATCGTTCCAAGTTCATCGGAATCAAAATACCTAGTTAAAGAATATTTAATGAACTACAAAACGACCTAGATCTCCTGTTACATATCGGGTTCTTAAGACGTTGTAACGGGTGGTAAAAATAGCTTTGGGTTCGAGGATTTCAAGTGTTTAAGCCTTTATGTCCTATTAAGATTTCGCTTTTGCCGCGGCATGAATTGTATACAGGAGTAGACTTTCTAAATGAAATGTATTTAGGCTTGGTGCTGGACAGCAGCAGAATGAAGTTCTATGGTGACGACTGTACATCGCTGGGGGTAATGCTGATGGTTGTTGCTGGATGCAGGCAGCACAGGAGCGATCAGTGCGCAGATTATAGGCGAAGATCTAGCCGCAGCTGATGATGACTATATTAGAGCAGGTTTATATCACGCGTTGAGTACAACAATGTAATGCTCTATTGTCTATTGTCTATTGTCTATTGTGTACAAGCTATCTGCGTCCATTTAATATTCGCTAGTTACAGTAACTACGCGTGCGCAGGGCCGCGTGTTCGCTGAGATAAGCATTAATTTATTGTCCATAAAAACAAGCTCTCTCCTTACTTTGCGATTCGATCTCGTTGTATCTCATCCCTTAATGCATCCTTGAAACAAACAATAAGCTCCGAAGTGCCGCTTGCTCTGAATGGGTGAGGCTTTGCTTTGAAAGTATTTGTACTTTTATGTCGGTACATAGACATGAAAGTATTCTTGTATAAATGTTTTACGGTCCTTATAATTTTTTTTTAATAAATAACGTTATATTCTCAAGATAATAATAATCAATTATAATCAATTTCTGAAGATCTATTATCTATCACCATCATCAGTCAATTAATATCCACGGCTGGATATAGGCCTACCCCGGAAGTCTCCATATCTATCAGTCCTGGGCTACAGTCTGCATGGCCTCTGGTACCACCAGGCAGAAGGGACCATAGTTTATAGGCGTTTATATGGAAGGATTTGGGCCATTTTCCACCACGTTAGCCCATTGAGAGTTGGTGGGAGCTATAGCATCATTTATTGATTAGCAGGTTGCATCACAACGAGGTGTGATTGATTTGGGCCCTCTGAGTTGTTGTGCGGGACTCCGTACATCCACTATTGTATAGAAAAATATATTTTTAACAATGTAACAACATCCAACAGATGCAGGTCTCGTCAGCGCGGGATCTGATGGCGGAAGCCTATTTGTAACGTCTTGTTTGGAGTTATTTTATGATTTGACTTAAGCTAGTTGCTATTGAGTATTGCGGTCTTCGAAAAAAGACAGGAATATTTGTACACTAGTCTTCAGCAGAAATAAGTAACGGAGTCTTAAAACCTCAACATTAACATTACTAATTATTCTTCTGCTGCATTTCTAGCAACTCTTTCCGGCAAAAATATATGACATCAGGCCAGAGCCTGACACATACACAGTGTACAAATACATCTGTCGAAGCATAATACATTGTTTAATATATTACCTAATTTCTACACACCCACAAACCCTACCTCTGCCCACCTCATATCATAAAGTGTACAAATAATGTAGATGAGTTAATATAGCGCTGTGTACAGGAGTAACGACAGCGAGATGTTAGCAAGGGCAGGCTCATTATGACCCATTAGGTGTAAGTAACCCATTTCTTACTCGTCCAGGAAGGTATTACAAAAAAAGGCTAGAAAAATTATTCCAACATAACCATCAGTTTTCAACTCCGCTTAAGTTCGCTAAGTGCAATCCACTGTAACTTCAGCCGACTGAAACGAAACACTAGATGTTATGCGAACATTTTATTAAAACACTTGGAGCTGACTGCCGTTCTGCGGTGAAAAGAGTTGTCCACGGATAAACTTTATTCCAGTATAAAAAGACCTCAGACCAATGCAGTGAAATGTTAGTAAACATATATATTATATATTTCACCCATCGTTTCCAGAGGCATAGGCAGAGACCACCTCGCCACTTGCTACGACCCTGGCACACCTCTCTCGCTTCCTCCACTTTCATAAGCGTCTTCATGCATGCTCGTCGGTTGCTAGTACTCTCGACGCGGCCTTTCTTTAGTACATCTCCGATTTGATCGGAATATGTCCGCCTAGGTCGACCTGCACCGATTTGTCCAATTATTCTTACCTTGTATACATCTTTCATTAATCTTCTTGCACCCATTCTTTCTTCATGGTCAAACCATCTAAGTATCCCTTTCTCTATCCTTGTCACTACATCTTCAACCACGCCGCACCGCTTCCTTATCACACTGTTCCTCACTTTGTCCATCAGCTTCACTCCAGTTATAATTCTCAAGCTTATCATTTCCACAGCATTAATCCTACTTTCATGTTTCTTCTGCCATACCCCACATACACTGCCATACATCAGTGTGGGGACCAACACGCCCCTATGTTTGTTATGTTGGTAAAACACTTAAAAATCAGTGTTTTATTAATTTTTAATACACATACAAAAAGGAGAGAAGAGTTTTATATGTTTAAGTTACCTGTGAACTTGTTTTCGATTCTAAATTAAACTAGTTTATCCTTGAATAAAATATCTTTAAATGATATCATATCTTTTCTAATCCTTGTTCAAAGTATTTTCATATTTGAACTTATAAAGTTTTAAGCAAAGATATCAGTAATTCATCTGAATTCTTAAGACCATCATGGATATTGGTGAACCGCAATCTATATTCAGTTGCTTGTTCTTTCTTATAGACGGGATCCAATCCCTTAGCAAACTCGTCAGCTGCGTCTACTTATTTCCAACTTAACCCGCTTGTTCTTATGAAATGGATCAAGTGAAAAGGTGCAGGATATAAATCGATCAGCATCCTGCTCGTAACGCCATCAAACTGCACATTGTTTTACGTATCTTATCACAAAGGTACACAGTTTTTGAAACATTCAAAATCGAGACGAGCGCCTCTTTATATGGTGAATACGTTAAAAAGTTAAACTATAGATGTAATATAATAAATGTTCCCATAATATCTTCTTCTTCTTCCTCGTCGGTATCACTCTGGACAGACACCGCGACCGCTCCCATGATATTAATATATATACTCTCTTCGTAAGTTTTGTTACAACTTTATTTATTCGTTTTTAGCTACAATAATTGCGAAATGTGTTCTGTACTAACTTAGGGGATGTTGACAATTTTGTAATGATGGTGGAAGTTATTATTGTAACGTTTATAACATTAAATGTATAAAATGAAAGCGGTGTTTATACGCGTACGTAGCGCGGGGCGTGCGCGGGGCGTGCGCGGGGGTGCGCGGGGCGGTGCGCAGGGGTGCGCGGGGCGTGCGCGGGGGTGCGCGGGGGTGCGCGGGGTGGTGCGCGGGGGTGCGCGGGGCGTGCGCGGGGCGGTGCAAATGTTTTAATGAAAGCGGGTCGCCGCCTTGAGGTCGCTTCGAGAATAAGAATTAAAAAACTTTATTAATCTTTAATTAAGTTTGTAAAGAGGTTAATGGTTTAGTCTGTTATAAACTGACTGCCGGTAATAACGATTTGGGAGAATTTTCTGTTCAACGAGCGGAGCGCGACCTCGTCGCGGTGGATGCGGCCACGGCGCATCTTTTAGTTTGCCATGAAACATAAGGCTATGAATCTCGCCGCTGCAATAACCGTAGCTGCAGCATGTTTCGTACAAAAACATGTAATAATCGCACACTACTGTTTCAAAGCAGTAGTATTTAACTAAAGCGCTTTGTAGTTCATAAAATGACTGGGATAAAGCTAAATCATCCAAGACATCATACTTTATTAAATGACGGCACCGGCAGGCTGTAGTCCGTTTCTAACCCTTATTGTCCCTACTGATATATTTGCTATGACGTTTTCTTATTTTTACAGCTTTATGATATAATACTAATGAAGTCTAGTGTATTTCTGCAAGCGCGCGTCTAGACATATCAATGTATATATTATATTATATACAAATGCATCTATATCGCTTATTAAAATTCATATCTGTCGGATTATACGGCGGATACACTCCCCGTGTATCTGTTCAAACTGCGAAATGTAAGCCAAACTCTTCCGTTAAAGTCGGCAACTGAAAGGTGCGGCTTTTGTCGGAATATTCACAAAGTTTATTCAACGAATCAGCGAATCGGCTAAAGTATTTACAATTTCATTCAATATGTACAAAGCGGAAGTTTGCGGCCTCCGGACACCTCACTTTACTTATTTATAAAGTAATATTCATTGGAAAACGCTCGTGGAGATTGTTCAGTTCACCTTTATAACATCAACGGTAATTATGTGTAGCAGATCGGTCAGACTCATTCTACTGCCACCGCACTCTGCGAGGAGAGTTACAAACTCAGGATAATGGGAAGAAGCTTTCCCCTTGACCGTTGCCAGCATATTGCGCAGTCAAGCGCCAGTAAATATCAAAGAAAACTTCCCCCTTGTTTCAAAATTACCAAGTATTATTTAAAACTAAATACATCAAAGACAAATTGAAGTCACTTTGAAGAGAATTTTGACGTAATTTCTAATTAAAGAGCGCCGAAAGAATTTCAAGAAAGTTTTGTAGGCAAGATTGCTGATATTGACTTTACAAGTAAATAATACGTCTTACAATAGCCTGAAGTTGTTCGTTAATGCAGTATCTAATAATTATTAATAAAGTATTAGGTAACTCTATGCATGTATTTGGCACTCATCTTTATAACATCGCCAGTTCCAGCAGCGCGGGAACAAAGGAAAGTTCCCACACTACTGTTTCGCGTTTCACATGCCCCTAGGCTCCCATACTTAGTTCGCAACTTGTGAGGGCAGACCTACTGTACAATAAAATTGTAAAAAAAATATATGTTTTACAGAAAAAGGAAGTAAACATTTAGTATCGATACAAAAGTAAACAAAAAGATGAACTGCTGACTGGACCGCCACTTGCAGAGAGCTGGGAATATGAAGATTAAAATAAGACACACTTTTAGTGCTTCATTTTAATAAAGTTGTGGTAATGAAGTAGTTGGCAAGTGTTTTAAAAAGGGTAAGAAATACTTCAAGTTTCTTAAGGAACTAATAGTAATATAAGATTAAGGACTTAAGCCATAGAATGGCCTCCCCGCACCGGAAGGTGCAGCGTTGGCAGACCATCCACTAAGTGGACAGACAGCACCAAAAGAATCGCAAGACCGTGCTTTGTGGAACATATTACAAGAGACTTATGTTTAGCTGTGGACGTCAATCGGTTGAAATGATGATGATAATGAATATACCCTAGCAGACGACGGCAGCTTTACATTAGGCAAGTATTGATCATAACCGGAGCGTGAGTAAAGTACTTTGTAATCTCTCGCGTAGTAAATCTCTTCAAAGTGTTACTAAGCCTTCTATTAAACCACCGGGGATGCCCGTTTACTCGATACTACGTGAAGGCAATCTGTTTGGAAGTGCTTTCGGAAATATCCCTCCGCTTATAACATTACGGCTTACCGCGGAGCGAGCAATGAAACTGTACTAGACGGCTGACTTTGATGAAGAGGTGTCACTGTACTTTGTATACAACAAAGAGTGTGTGACACTGGTGGTAGGTCTCTGTCTACTGGTACTACTGCCCAGCTCATTGCAGCCGTTACCGGGGTAACAAGATAACATCTATATCTCAAGGCGGCGAGCACAATATAGTGCTGTATGTATCATGCTAGTTAGCGCCACGTTGTTATAGACAGACGTATCACTGACCATCAGATAAACGTCCTGCCGGACACGTCGCATTAGAGAATAAGTAGAAAATAAAAGATTGATTCTATTATCAAACAGAAAAATATACATACTGTTGTTGTCGCTCCTTATTACCAATAAACTCAGTAACTTGAACTCTACAGCGGAGTGTTCAGTTACATCTTACATTTGAAAACAAAATTCACAAGGCATGAAATATTATTATTTATATTAATAGAAGTTGAGAAAAGCTCAACTTCCTTAATAAGAAAATGCTTTTTCTTTTATATCCTTACTTTTGCCCGGAGGACAAATTCACGCGCGGCTTATGGGATCCCCCTTTCGGCATTCAATTTCTCGTGAAATATTCAGACACGTCACCGGTTTCAATAGATTGCGGATATACCGCGGGCGCTCCATGAGCCGGAACAGGGCGGAGGTTCCGCTTAAACAGGACTTTGTACCGCGGCGGTAGTTAAATCTTCTCAGTGTTGATGTTTGAAAGAGTTACACGAGTTGTTTTTACTACTTTGTTATAGTAATATTCAAGAGCAATAAAACTACATGCAAATAAAACATATTTTATTACTGTTTCAACAGAATGAGTTCTTCTCAGAAATACAAGGGAAGAAACTCAGTCCCTCTTCTAATACATGATGATAGTTAACAAAATTTAATAAGGTTAGTACTGCAATCTTTCTATTTTATAGAGGGGAGAATCTTTTTAAAAGATACCACACTTATGTTGGGCTCCTACCCACTAAAACCCCATCAGTGGTCTCCGTCGATGCATTAAAAGAGGCTTTCTAATCACCTACAGAACGCACCGATGCCCCTCTGCACTCTGGCTAAAACATCCCACGGAAGGGCAAAGCCCTCCTTAGCACCCACCCTGTGCTACGGCAAATACAAGACCACCAAGCATTAGCCGTCCTACTAAGGCTCGCTTATTGAGCACTTAGAGCCCCCACCCTCAATGCTCACGAACTCGAGGACCCTTTTAGTCGCCTTGTACTTGTGATACAGACAGGGAATACCTTCGTCCTATTCTTAATAGCTTGAAACTATAGGGCTGGGATAGCACTACCATCCAGTAGTTCATACACATAAACTATGTCTTAGCGTCAATCACATCATCTCGACACCCAGGCGAAGACTGTGATAGACTGTAATGATTGAAAACAACACTGGACTCACTTGGTGATGTTAACTTAGAAAGTATTATTATCAGTGGATTAGTTGGGAAGGGTTATTTGCATCATTACTTAATATAATACATTATTTTAACTGGTTGTAATTCGCCGGTAGTTATATTAATTTATAACTTATTCTGTATATATTTGACTAAGTAATTTCACAATAAATTTAATCCATTATCAGTTCATACTTTCGTTTAATTTATTACGATGCAGTGGAAACAAAAACAGAGTAATCAGCAGCGACATCGACTTCGATAACAGGAGATAGCCGCCAAGTGCCGTTAATCAAGAAATTTCGACTTACTGAAAAGATGTTTGCGGACATGATTGGTGTACATCTCAACTATAGCAGACATATTAAACTTTTTATAATATTCATTTGCATCAATAAAGACAAGTCAAGTTTCCGAACTATACACAGGAGATATCCGGAGATACGTTGCCTCATCGCGAGATCTCTAAAACTATTAGGTATAAACACTCTACATTTAGTAGATCTATTGCTTCTGCTATTAATAGGTCAGCTGAGAATGGATTTTATAAAATTCCTTCTCCGAAGGGTGTTGCAGGGGTGGTAATAACAGGGACGGGCTCTCGGGGCGGCAGTTTGCGCCGGGCGGGAATATTTCTAACAAATTTCAAGTGCAATTTTCAAATCTAATTCTATATAACGGCCTGCAAAGCGGGCGCGGAGCGGTTGGTTATGCAAATTATTATTATACACTATGCAGCAAGCAGTCAAGTTTGAAACCCCTCTGAAATGTTTAATCATACTTCAGTTTGACCCTCACACTTTGCACAAAGAAAATGTTTGCTTCAGTGATATTCACGCTTCGTTTTCCTGAACTAACAAGCTCTGGAATGTCGCTCATTTGCCTTCATGTTTTCTGCATAACTCTTCTACGTGGCACTGATATTCCCGGACTCCGCTCGCGACGCCCGGGATTCCTCGCCGTTCGATACTTGGATGTATGGTCCTCTTTATCCTTATAACTGTAAATATTCTTCATATAAAGTTATACATTTAAAAGGTACCGGACAATATCAAAAACATGTTTTTGTTACATTTATATCATGAACATATATTGGGTTGATCGGAAAGTCATTTCGTTTTTTTTGGGGAACATGAAAGACTGTTTTCGTATAATGAATAAATATTTTATTAAATTATATATTGGCCATTCTGGTCCAACACCTTTTGCCATCTTTCTGGCAGTAACATAATTCCCCTCTCATAAAAGTTTTGGTCCTTGCTGGCAAAAATTGGTTCAGGTGGTTTTTGACATCTTCATTTGAGGTAAACGTTTTGCCATCCAAAAAATTTTGCAGAGACCGGAACAAATAGTAGTCGGAAGGCGCCAGATCTGGAGAATATGGTGGATATTGCAGTACGTCCCATTCAAGCTGTAAAAGTTTTTGGCGAGTGACCAAACTTGTGTGAGGTCTCGCATTATCCTGGTGGAACACTACACCCTTCCTGCTGATTAATTCGGGCCTCTTCTCTTTAAGTGAATCATTCAATTTGGCCAGCTGATGACAATAGACTTCTGAATTAATCGTTGTATTGTCCGGCAAAAGCTCAAAAAAACGATTCCTTTGACATCCCACCAAACGGAGAGCATCACCTTTTTTTGGTGAATGTTGGCTTTTGACACGCTTTGAGCCGGTTCATCTTTTCTGCTCCATGACCTCTTGCGTTTAACATTGTTGTATACAACCCATTTTTCGTCCCCAGTAATAATCCGCTTCAAAAATAGACCATTTTCTTGACGTTTGAGGAGCGAATCGCACGCGTCAACGCGACGACTCAAATTTCGCTCCGTAAGGACATGGGGCACCCACACATCGAGCTTCGAGGTTAAGCCCATTCCTTTCAAATGGCCATAAACAGTCGAATTCGACAAATTTAATCTCTCACCGATCTCTCGTGTGGTTATTCGCCGATTTGCATTAACCAATGCCTTTATCGCATCTTTGTCAGCTTCGACCGGCCTTCCAGACCGTGGTGCATCTTCGACATCAAAATTGCCGGATCGAAATTTTGCAAACCAGTTCTGGCACTGGCGTACTGTTAACACGCCTTCTCCATACACATCCGTCAATTTTTTTCTCGCTTGGAGAGCATTTTTACCTTTTCTGAAGTAAAAAAGTAAAATATGACGAAAATGCTGCTTATTGCTCTCCATATTTAAAAAGGCACCAACTAAGGCAAAAACTACTGCGTAGAATTAATAGAACTTTTTCACACACAAGCCTTGCAATATCAGCTCTCAAGACTGGTTATGCGACTTAAGTGTGAAGTTGGTTTCGAAAAAACGTAATTAAGTCCTCTGACGGGAAAAAACGAAATTACTTTCCGAACAACCTATTATTAAAGACTATGTTAATCTAAAGTAAATCGGGTGAAAAAGAGCCTGCTGAACAATTCAGTGGACTCGTGCCTTTTTCACCCGCTTGTGGCGACTTGATAATTAACAAACGAAGCTCTGGCTTCCATCAACCCGCATTGGGCCAGCGGAAATAGCTTCAATCTTTTCATATGGACCATTATGAACGACGGCCCTTGGTATCCGGCGCCGTGAGCAACGCAGGAGCAATCGACCAGGAGATCTTTGGGGGAGGATGGATGTCCAGCTGTGAAAGTCTACCGGTTGATAATGATTATGTATCTGTAAGTATATAATGAGGATATAACTGTGGAAGAGTGAAAACTGTCGCGCAAAAATTCTGCTAAATACCACATTATGCAGGCGTATTATTCACCAAGAAATAATCTCATTCCTCTGATATATAATATATATACTAAGTATATATATATTATATTAGAGGAATAAGACTTACTTATTTTAGTGATATATATATGTATCGCTAAAATAAGTCTTAGCTCGATTACAGCAAACATTCACTCGTCATTGTTAGATGCAGGAAACGAATACATTCAAGTAAATAAATAATTCAGCAGGGCTGTCCTCGAAAGTGACTCGCTGGCGCTGATCCAAGCAGATTACCCTGGAGGAATATGTGCCCGTAAGCAACTGTAATATTTTGTTTACTTCGGTGCTATTTGTTATGACAAAGCTAGACCTCGGCTCAGCCAGATGGTGGACGAGCGATCTTTTTATCTTGCGACGGATGGGACTTGTGCCAATTAAGTATCAGTTGTTAAGTAATACACGTCCTCGTCACATCGTATCTGCTCTCGATACTTAGTAACAAAATACTACAATGGAAGGGAAGATTAAACACAAAATTTGTGTGTGAAGTAGTAAGTAAGTAAAAGTAACTCCCTGCCGAATTCGCTTCTTAGATACTTGTCAGCGGAAGAAAATAGACCGATCGACGTGGGGATCTTTGGGTGAGGCCTGTGTCCAGCAGTGGACGTGTCTCGGCTGATGATGATAAAGAAAAGAACTGTCTATAGTCAAGATTTTTGATTTCCATTGTTACCATTTAAATGATTTAGGACAAGACAAAATAGGCACTTTGTTTTATTTACCTCATGTTACTATAACATCGTCCGTTAAGATTTTCTAAGTTGGATTTCAATGTTCTCTTAACTTCCGGCAGCTAATCACCTGTTACTCCAGCATCTTTTTCTGCCTACAAATATTATTCACACTTTGACTAAGAACATTACATTACTGCGGTAACGTGGGAACGTCCTCGCCGGCGCTACGCCGCGTACGTGTTGCCGGTACATAAAGAAACATTAATATTACAAGTTGGAGCTGCCTTTGCACTTCAATTATTTAGAGAATGAACAGAATCTCTTTGATTTAAATTTCATCGACTTCACATGACTGGAGCTGCTGGATTCTTTAAATACTAAACAGAGGTAGAAATTTAAACGAGTACTATACCATATTAAGCAGCTGAAATATTACTTTCCTTTATTTACATTTGTGTAAGCGGCAACGACTCTTTTATTCATCGCTATCAGCCTTTGTTTATCCACTGCTGGATTTAGGCCTTCCTCAATGTCTGCCACCAAATGCGATCCACAGTTTTCACGCATCAACCGACTTCCGACCGCACTGATGATGTCTGGGTCTAACTGGAGTGAGGACGTCCCACACTTCTGCGACATGTGAGCGGCCTCCACTTCAAAGCTATTCTCCCCCATCGGCAGTCACTCTTTTATTAATGACACAATAATGTTCTTTTGGCGGAGTGTCAACGAGGGTGGTACTACCCCAGTGTGTAGCAGGAAAACGTATATTCATTCAAGCTGTACAACTTAAATCGTGCTACAAGCTGAGAGCTCCGTATCCTGAAGCAAACAGTCGCTGCGTCATGGGGCCAGTTGAATTTAAAGCAATGACCGTCATATCATAGGAGGCTCCACTATAAAGTAGTTGGCATGTTTAAAATTCCTGTCGGACAGACCACGGCTGTCGCCCATTGCCATTGCCCACGTATTTATGTTTCCCACTAAACTGAGCGACAAATGTGATTTACGTGTTGTGAATTTCAGAGACGAACTGGTTACTTATTTCTCTTTTTTCATTAAAGTTATTTTAATGTACTTATATCGCAACACTTCTTCTAATGCGTGTAGAAGTTATGTTTGACTTGAGAAACTATCCTGTAAACTTAAATATAAATGTTACAATCATTAAATGCTGTTGAACGTAAACACGAGAATCATTCGCAAACGTGCGACCGCCGCACCCGCCGCGACCGCCGCACCCGCCGCGACCGCCGCACCCGCCGCGCTGGCGAACAGATAAGTGTTAGCTCACCTGTAACACGTAATAAACAGTGTTATGTCAACTTATCCGCGGGATTAGTTAGATTTAGTGTTCAATGTAAACAATTACATAATTTGCTGTTTGTTTCCTGTAAACAGCTCTGAATTGATGCCAAAATTACTTTTCGGTTTACTTAAGTTTAATAGTTTAACTTAAGTTTATCGCTGAAATTAATTTAATCTCAGTTATATGTATGAATGTAGAATCTGTGTAAATATGCGGAGCGACGAGGTGGATCGAAGGATCAAAATATTTGTGGATGGTAATACGAAAACTTATATTACGAGAACTTCGACGATGGTTAAGTAAGTCTGTTTATAGTGCTGTAATATATTGTGAAAGGAATTGAAAGGGTTTTGATGTAGGAGACGTACCGTTTCGATTGTGCGTGTTGGTTATTAAATATTCAGTGTAACAGTTTACTGAAAAGAGTCAGTAAAATTACTTATATAATTAACGCTGAAGCTCTCGATGTCGTGTCCCAAAAAACTAACTTCAAGTTATCTACCCTCTGTAGATTTCAGCAAGCGAATCTTCAAACGGAATGAGCAACACAAAGTGCTTCTCGTAAAGCAATAAATCAGATCAATTGCCGTATCGGCCGTCGTTACAACTTCCTTACGAACTATCCATTTGCTTGCTCCATGTGGAACTTTACCACTCTTTGAGAGGTCAAATAAATTGTTCAAATGACCACATAGTCTAGTGATTAGAGTAACCCGTTATGGCAGATTAAGTATCAACTTCAAATACTTTACAATTTATTATACAACATATTGATCTCAGCAGAAACTTTCACTACTTCGTCATCATCATTATCATCAGCCGATAGACGTCCACTGCTGCCCATAGGCCTCCCCCAAAGGACTCAACATACAGTCTGCGTGGCCTCTGGTGCCGCTGGGTACTAGGGGCTGTCGTATGTAGGGCTTCATATGAGGGGATTTAGGCTATTTCCCACCACGCTCCAATGCGCGTTGGCGGGCGCCAGAGCTTCCTTTGTTGATTAGCAGGGTGTACCACGTGCAAGTGAGGTTTGCTAGGGTCTCGTGAGTTAATGTGCCCAGTTAGGGTCCCCCTTTACACCCACCACCACCACCACTTATCACTATTACGTAACGGGCAGATTAGATAGTACTGCGGTGACACAGGCACAGAGTCCTACTAACAGTCAAATCTACCACATTCTTTCCCTAAATAAAAAATGTAGTAAGTTACGGTATACTATAATGATCCAAGACTATCACCATATGGTGAACGTTCTCATTGTCATTGCACAAAGTGGGAAGTAGCTCGCTGGCCTAATGGTTAGATCGTGCTGCTTTCATTCCTCATGTCGCGGGTTCGAACCTCGGCATGTACCGATGACTTGTATTTAAGTTGTGTACATTTGTGGACTTTAGTTACAGCAGCGGGATACAAACGGTGAAAGAAAACATCGTGAGGAAACCCGCACATGACTTAGAATTTATTCCAAGGTATGTGTGAAGTCACCAACCCGCATTGGGCCAGCGTGGTGACTATGGCCCAATCGCCCTCATATTGAGGGTAGGCCTGTGCCCCAGCAGTGGGGACGTAAATGGGCTGTTATTATTTATATATATTTTATATTATTTAAAGTTGGAAGTGAGGCAATAAATTAAAAGTTCCAATGCTGTGAACGATGTCCGTTATTAAGGATGCCGCCACTAGTGATGCTGCGTTTCATATAATAACAGTTGAACCCTCGAAAGAAATAACCTTCATGCGACTTCACGATGACACATAAATATATTGATACTTGAAAAATAATAAAAAACATTATTGTATAATAAAAACGTTTCAGTCCGCCCTCGCGCGAGTCGCGGCGGCGCGGCGGTGCGGCGGCGCGGCGGCGCGGATATTGCTTCCCTTTTTATGTTATTGATATCCTTATATTACGTAATTGATCCTCCTGCGCATGAATACTTTAGTATACCTAATGCTATTCTCTTATAGCAGAGATGGAGACGTTTTCTTAACTGAATAATAAATACGAAAAGCGAAAGGAGCAGTAAATTTGCCGTCTGCAACCATGGCGACAGTGATGTAGCGTAGCGCCAACGCGCGCGGGCCGCGGCGGTCGCTGAGTGCGCGTGGGTATACAAGGGAATATTCATTTTATATATATTATAATTCTGTAGTTAAGTTACATATTACAATATTTATATTTATATATAAATATACTGGGTAACTGTTACCTTAAAATTTTAATTGTAATAGGACTTGGCTCATGCAGCGAGTCGCGGAAGGAGATTCTTCGCTCGTCTTAACCACACTCCTGAATACGAAGGTAAAGCCTAGATGTGTTTGCAATGAGCTTGCAAACGTATTGATTTTGGGTTTTTGCTCTCGTGATCATCATAACCTTATGATAGGCCCAATGAGGTTTGTCATCTAAATGTTAGAAGTCGTATATAATGGATCGGTTATAAGTTGTAATGGTTTACACGAAGGTGGAAAAAGAATGCGGAAATTTTCCAAGGAGGCTTTGCATGTCGCCGGGTGGTCAGCTCTGTTAGAGTCCGAAAGCAAGAGGTGGAGATGGAGCATCGTGGAAGTGTTTATGGTAGTTTTAACCTATCCCAAAATGAAATTTCAAAACATGATAGTATACTCTTTATCGTAGTTAATATTTTTAGCTTCATATTTAAAAAATATTTGTTACATTCAGTATGTTATGGTAGAAAGCTTTGCGCCGACCGTAACAGCCTTGAACTGCATCACCGACCTGAGCTTATTTCATTAACACCTCCACATCTGAGCACACTTGTTGAGTCGTAACATATTCAGGCATTCTCATTACAACATTTACGTCACGTAGAAAAACCTTTGACATGAAATTACACTCGTCCTTTTTTTCACTTCCCTCCAAAACAGCAGACGGGGGAGGGGGAGGCCGCGGCGCCGCACCCCAGCGCCGCACCCCAGCGCCACTTTGAATATTAATGGCAGCGGGAGCTGAAACAAATTTCTCATATCCAATTATTTTTCAGGAATTACGTATGCGATGCGCCCGCCTCATTTAGTGTTACCGCGGTAATATCTCACGCGGCGACCCTATTGGTATTGCGCGAGCTTTCCTAACCTATTACGAACTTTTTTCTTATCTCTCTTTTTACACCACGTGAGATCGTGAAGGTAATATTTAAAGGTAGAGCATGCACATTAATAATTCGGTGGTTTTATGTGTGACATACGAATAAGGCAAAGAAAAAAAAATCTGTTTCTTATAAACAATAAATGTTAACTTTGTTCAGTTAAAGCACACGTCTATCTCATATATATATATATATATATATATATATATATATTATTGATGATAACGAACTGGTAGATAGTGAAGCGTGCTCGTCCACATTAATCCAGCTCTCGTGTGCGTCTGCCGCAAAACAGCAATTAGGGAAGCAGATTGACAATAGGGGTTGTAGCTGGCCAGGCGGGGACGGAAACCCCTACCACCGCCCAGACAATACGGCATCGAAATCGATACTGCGACAGATGTACTTAATTAAAGGTTCCAATTAATTCTGTTTTCTTAATATCACACAAGAATCGAGCGTTTCGAGCAGTTCATTTGAAAATTGATAAAATTTTAACTGTGGTGTTAATTTTAAGCCATTAACGGCGGGAACGGCGGGGTGCCCTGCAAAGGTATTAAAACTCTTTAGGGGCTGTTCTATACTTTAATGTTCAGGATATTATGTTAATTTATGAGATAACTTTTTGTTTTTTAATCAAGTTAAAAAATTTTGGGGAAGCAATAACCCAGCAGTGGGCCCATCGGCTAATTATGATTATTAAAAAGTTCGTAAATTAATAGACTTAATACTATATATTATAAATTACTATCTTGTTTGAGTACTGAAGAAGCTAGGACATAGTCTTTTGAATGTTTAACTTGTCTCTAAGCTACAGTCCTATAATTTATCGTCTTAAAAATTAGAGATTTATCTCACCAATTTTACATAAAAACTCGACTTAGATAAAGTATTTTAATCATTCAAACGTAAAAGACCGCTTGGTCGCGGCTAACTACTGGCCCTGCGGCGGCTGCGAGCTAGCCTATCAGCGGGCGCGCTGTGCACTTATTACGCAGACACATCATAAAGCGTTTGGAGAATAACCCACTGTTTGATACTGTGCATATTAACTATTAATATATTATAATAATAAATAACTTGCTTATGTATCCAAATTATGGTACATTTTGTACAAACTAATAAATAAAAAAGACCTAAAGCTCCAAAGCGCAGAGAGCCGAAGTTATTTTTGAATGATGGTATTGAGGATTATACATAGATTTTAAACTTAAAGAAATAAAACTTTAAGATATTTCGAATAATTTATTATACTTACTGAAAAAACCAACTTGACTGAGGAAAAACAAAACATGAGAGACATTAAAAGAAGAGACTCACGAGTAGACAGTTATCAAGGTAGCTGCTTAATAAATCGCATCAGGTACTCACAGAACCCACTAAAGGAAAAATATACATACTTAAATAGGTTCTGAAATTACATGTTTAATGTTACAGTTAAGTTTATAAGATATAATAACAACATCGCCGCTCGATCGCGCGACGGACCGGGCAGATATATATAAATGTACAAACGTCTCTGTTGTTTTAAAATTTAAAACACCAGACCAACAAGGGAGCCAATATTACTTTTGTACACTTGTTCCCGTTACCTTTTTAAAAAAGACACCGGGACAAAAGCGGACACTTACCTTTATCTTATTGTTTCCTTCAACCGGCACCGATCCCGTTGCGACGGCACTTGACACAGGAAGTGAGACGAGGAGCCCGTGGACGAGATACGATTAATTTGTAAACGAAATCAAATATTTATAAAGCTTCGTTTAAAATTATATAAATTTTTGTAAAGTTTCATTAACTTTGATATTATTTTTGATCGTTTAAATAAAGTAAAAACAGAACCTACAGAGGATACAACATAACGGTACCTGGTGAAGAATGAATATCAATAAAGTATAATAAATAGTTCCTGATTTACACTAACAGGCGATGGTACTAACAATGTGAATAGTTTAAGTAAATCCCATTGCTTTAACTACGTTTATCAATGAGAGAGTCAAGACTACCAGATAATGTGGCGGTTTACAGGAAGTCTATCTCTCAGCCGCTGAAATGGCGTTACGGTTCTTGAAAGCTCCGGCAAGGGAAACGAGATGCATGTGAGACACAAAGTAAACTATTAGTAAGTAGTGTAGTTAATCATCATCATCATCATCATTATCAGCCTGTGTTTATCCACTGCTGGATTTAGGCCTTTCCCAATGTCTTTCACCAAATGCGATCCTCGGCTTCTCTCATCCACTCACTGCCGACCGCCCTGATGATAATAAACATATCTATGAAGAGCTTAAACATTCAAAACTCTGTACAGCTTTTAAAACATTTCCCACTCGCTGATAATGGATGATTTTTTTTTATGAGCAGTAGTCCCTTAAATAAAATTTCATGATTGTGACACCGGAAGTGCGACCAGTATAACCGGTATTACCTGTTATATTGCAGTTAGTTGGCGCCGATAAACTCCTTTACGAGTCCATAACTCAGGCGCACAAGTCATAACACAACATAACGTAACGGCGGCACCTTAACGCCCCCTATACGCCCTCACGCCCCACGCTCCACGCTCCACGCCACCTGCTCGTTTATGTGTGATTCATGTTGTACCAAGTCGTTCGGGGAAGTCGGCATATTGCAATGCAAGCTGGGCGTTGACAGTAATGTCACCTGGCGCAAGTGAACACCACTTACATCTGGTGACACGTTTAAAGCCATTACTTTTCTACAATTTGTAGAACATCTTGCGAAAGTATAGTACAAGCTCTACGCGTGTCACACATGTAAGACAGCACCACGTGATAAAGATTAGTTGGAAGCTGGAGAAGGTGAGTATGAAGACTATAGTAGAGGTTTTGCAGATGGTTGGAGCTAAAAAATGTACGCAGAAAAGTATTGAGAATAGAAAAAAAATTATCTCCCGCTTGTCTCGTTGCTAAGTGTTTAGCTAAAGTAATCGTTTCTTTCCTCTTATATATATATATATATATATATATATGGATATAAGTTCATGATTATAATTATGTAAAGCGGATGTTGTATCATTTTTCCACCTTTAGCGGCGTGTAGAACTGTTATATATGTATATTTACTTTCCGCCCGCTGAATATTTGATCGCCGAGGGCGAGGGGCCCGCGCCGTTGAATAAGTAAAATAGTTGGCGAGCTGGTGCGGGCGCCTGGATCTTCTTGCATTTTTAAGGCGCGGCTTCCGGCGCGGGTCAGCCTTGACATTCATAGCAAACAAGCACACAGATCTCTACTTTCAGCATCCCAAGTAGTAGGAAGATGTCAAGCGTTTATAGTTTACGTCGCAGGTACTTTGATCTACGAAGTCTAGTACCTGAACGTCTGAACCATTGTTGATCTAAATCCTATTGATCAACGACTCGGTCTTCTTTTCCAGATAAATATCATCTTAATATTATCTGTGCTAAACAGCTTCTAATTTTAGATGCTGCTTATTAATTACATTTATGATGGTTCTATGTACTTCTAACTCGCTGTTAATTTCATCAATCGTTGAATATGTATGAATACGAGCGATCAATATGTGTTATAAATAAAGAACGAAAGTAAGTTCATCCCCGCTGCTTGCTGCAAACGTTACATTAAAATTTTCTACATTTTATATAAAGTGGAAATAACATTTTCCTGCAGAAATTAAACCAACTCAGCCCCAGCGCTGCCGCGAGCTTACCGCGCGCTCGTGTATTCAATGCGGCAACCTTGTTTAGCTCATTTCAGAAACTACTTTTTAGATTTGAAGAAACATTAAGCTTCATCATCGCCGTAACTAACGGCTGGCGGCAGTCGACCGCTCCACTTACACTATATTAAGTTGCATTTGACTGAAATGAAAACTTAGAATCAATACACGCAAGCTTTATATCAAGCATCAAACTGAACACGTTACATATTCGCCAAAGTACCAAGCATTACAAATTTCTGAAGTACAAACATTTTGTTTCAAAGCGATTAGCAAAACGTGGTGTTGTGTAAACATTTTAACTTGGATCATTTCAAAATACATGAGTATGACATTTTTCCTTTCATTTGGGTTAAGTTGGAATTTAAAATAAAATATAATTCCCGCTAGGTCCGCAAGCGGCCGGGCCGCAACAAACGACACTCGTTATACGGTGACAAGGGTCGGGCCGCACCGGAAGGTTAGCTCTTAAACTGATGTATCCGCGTTTGAAGACTTTATTTCGGGATTTTATTGTCAACGGCGGGTGTTAAGGTTTTACTGCTGCACTTTATTTAAGCACTGAGTTTTTAGTAACGACATTTATGCATAATATTTGAGGACAGTTCCAGGGAAAGGAAAGAGCTTTTCTTATGATCTTCATCAACTTTCGGCGCTGAGCAACGCTTTGGTCAAAAGGCTGTATTATAAACAACGAATAATGTAGAAATGTATATGTTACTCATCAACTACTTATAAACCTTTTCATAACATAAACACTATGTAGTGAGTGGAACAAAGTAATGTAAAAATAGTACTTTTCGATCATCGTATGCTACAGGTAAGTACTTGTACTTAGGCACGCCATGGAATAGAATTCTTTATACTTAGGCACGCACAATTCAACAGTTACATAGCTCATTTTTTTATTATTGTACAAAACGACGGAACGAGAGTATCGTTTATCAGCTCGTAAGTGATACGCCTGCCCATAAAAACGTGGCTCTAGTTAGGATGATATACACTGCACCGCATTGCGCTCGTCGCTTTGAGACAAGATATTAAGCCACGTAACCTCAGTAATTACACTAGCTGCAGCACTCTTCAAACCGGAATACTGTAACGTCTGCACAGTATTGTTTATGTGGTACACCATCATTTAAAAATAATCTAATGCATAGTACATTTTATTTAAGAGCTAATTTGTTAGGGTAGTTTTAAATTTACACGTAGACAATGTTTTTCACTCGTTCGGTGTCGTGTCGCGCGGCGGATCGCGATATCCGTGACGTACGCATTGCGCGTGAACACTTCTAGGGAACGCTTTGGGGACATAAGTTTATGCGGGTACCGAGATGGCTTTGTTTTTCTTTCTGTATATAAGTCAAAATATGAAGGATATTTCTTAACAAATAGATTTCTTTCACGGATATAAAATGAAGGCAGCGACACAGTATTTAATGTTTGAATGAGCGGTCCGCAACTAAAAAATGGCTTTGCGCCATAAACAACCAATGTATTTTTTCTGCATTTTAAAAACCTTTTCGAAATGTACAGAGTTGGCCCAAATGACTATTCCATAGGAAAGTACCGAGGACACGTGTCCCTGGCACGCGCTCAGCGCCGCTGCCTCCGGCACGGTGAGTCGGGCCCGCCTCGGCGCGTACACGCACTTGTCTCATTCAGCACACAACATGTGGAAGGCTAGGGAGCAATCGGAAGGCACACGCACACTCATCCGACCTATTTAGTTTATAATCTACGGTCAAGTTATTACATTTACAATTATAAGTTTTAAACTGAGTGAATTTAGTTTTCATTAGATTTATTTTAAGATTGTCGTGCTGTAGCCAATCCATGATTGAATTCAAAGATGAGTTTATCTTATCTCAGCCTCAATGTGGTTTTGTTTTGGCATTTCATCAAAATAGTTGTATCATCAGCGCACAGTGAACGGTGATGATGAATGACCTGCTGTAAATCGTTTATGTAAAGACGAATAAAAGCGGTCCCAGTATACTTTCCTTGAGGGATTCCACAAGAATTGACTCTATACTTCGACCTTCCTTTTATTTTCACGCCATCTATCACATTTTCAACCTCTATACATTGCTTTCTGTCTTCCAGGTAGCTTTTAAGCCAATCATACGCTTTTCGTCTTATAAAAGTTAGAGGTTTGTTTGCAATGTGTTCCTTAACTAAAATACTCGCGCCTCCTCGTCTAACGTTCCCAGAGAACCATACAGCCGTTTCATACATTGGAACTTTTAAAAACGATTCTTATCTCTTTGTAATGGAAGTGTCCGCGAGGCACCACACGTCAGCCATCTTTTTTATATTCTCATGTGATCCTAGGCTGAGATCGAACAGAGCAGGATACAGTTCTGCTTTATTTACGACACCTGCTATATTTTGATGAGAAATAAGAATTTCATAATGATCAGTTTTAATCAACTTTTTTATGGTGTTTCGGTACGAAAAGAACTCGGATTTTTATTTTTGCTTACTTCAGTTTTTGGGAAACAGTTCAGTATCGTTCCTTTTTTCGCTTCCGGGGGTAGATGTAAATTTTTATTTATATTTTTAAAATTAGTATCAATAGATTTATTATTCATTTAAAAATAGTAAGTTATTTTACTTTTATTTATTTTATAGACATTTTGTTTCTTTCTATTATTAGAGCAGGAGCATGAGCAATATTTTCTTATTAAGTGTCAATTTTTTTTTAATAAACTTCGTAGTCAAAGTGGTAATTAACTTTTTTGGTAATTCACTTTTTATATTGATATAGATTATTACAATACTTCGGCAATCTTACGTAGCAACAGTTTTTATGAGTTAGACATTGTATTTCACGATCCAACGCGTTTCCATGCAAATACCGATTACAAATGTACCCGCAGGACATATTTTGAATGAACTTAATTTATTTAAAGCTACTAATAAATGTTAAAATGTTTTAAAATTTCGTATGGACATTTACCATCAGAGCCTACCGCTAGGACAACTCTGTCATTGTCTAACAATTTATTTCGCAACTTAAAATATCTTCTGCCAATGCATTCGGTTTTACGAATGAGCAAATGTTATAAATATTATATATACATAACGAAGGGAGGTTGATAGTACGCGGGCGTTCTTCTTCTCTGCGATCTCCATTCATTGCCGATTAAACAATACTCGATAGGTTTGCAATACAACAACCGATCACTAAGCGACAACGACAAAAGTTGTATGGTCCGCTGTACTGGTGTTCACCGCAGTCTGTCCTGCGGGCAAGTGTTCGCTGCCTTTTTTTTTTTTTTTTTTTTTATTGTGATGTTTTCGCCGCAGTTTTATTGACAACTATAGCGTCTTCATCGGACTCAGGGCTCGCGGATCCGGTATCCGCGAGCTAATGTGTTCGCTGCCGCACGGCGTTCCTCTTTTTATACTTCCTCAAAATGACATTTACATTTAACGAATCATTTTCAGTGTTGCCCGCCACCTATATCCAAATACCCGCAGTCTATTAAAATGTGACGTTGCGTAATCCAATTTCTGACATATATTGTATATAAATATATCATTCCAGTTTCCATATCAAACTCTTGATTAACATTTGTGAATAATTAATCAATCGCTTGCTGATCTATTAAAATATAAACACTGTTCGGTTTCTTCAATTGACTACTAATTGTGTCAGTACTCACTCTAGCATTGGCTGCGAACGTAGTTCTGACGTAGCGATTGTTATTGTCTCTGTCTTTTGGTAAAGTAGTTGCATTCATTGCGGAATGTTTTAACATTTCATTTACATCCCTTTCATATGCATCTTTACTTTTGTTATAATTTTCAACGACGAATGTTGTGGAATAAAATTTTTAATTTTTTTTTCCCATCCACCTGTTTTTTTATTCAACGAACCGACGCGACGGGTTGCTATTTGACCTGCTGCTAAGTGATACTCTCGCTCCTTGCGTAGCGCTACATACAATGGTACACCCAGCACCACTTTGCGCTCCTCGCTTTAAGAAAATACGAAAAGCTCCAAAACCTCAGTAATTAAACCAGACACAGCGCAAAACTATTATTGAAACTATACATGTATAATATTGTTATTATATAAAAAAAAATAAGTTCCTATAGTTTAGTAAAGTAATAGAGCCGTTGGAATTTTAATTTCATCATCCGTTTAGCCAAGATGTATAACCCGAGTAAACCATTCAGAATTTACAGTTCCACGACTGGTGTTGAGATGTTTATGCTATTTAGACTAAATTAAGTTATTTTTATGATGTATTAGTAAACTATATCTCCGCAGAAACCTTTAGCAGCCATTATTATATTTATAAAATGACTCTATTCACCGAGAACTATCAGAAATTCAGTTCGATAAGTAGGACGCCGCCGCCGCCGCCGCCGCCGCCGCCGCCGCCGCCGCCGCCGCCGCCGCCGCCAAGAGTTGATTATTGGATCCCTTTGTAACGGCGTGACAAGATGACGTGTAGTGGTATATTGTTGCTGTCGTACCGGGATTGACGCTGTTAGGTAGTAACCTAATATTTACCTAGTTTCCTAGTGTGGGTAATAGCGCATTAACTAGGTAAATACCATTTCATACAAAAAGTATATTTATTTCTTATTATTATATATAGTAAACCGTTCTCATACTAGAATGCGTTGCACACTTGCTGGGGGCAGATCTCTGTTGCCGGAGACCATCTAAGTTGAGTACTTAAGTCGAAAACCAGTACTGTATTAAGTTTACTCTGCTCCGATTTGAAGGGCGCTGTAGGTAATGAAATCACTGGAGTGATAAGATTTAACATCTTATATCCCAAGGCGACGAGCGCAATGTGATAATGTGTACGTGGTCCTAACTAGCGCCACGTTCGTATGAGCAGACGTATCACTTACCACCGGGTGCTCGCCTCGGTCGTCTCGTTGAATAAAAACATATATACAAGTTGTCTACTCATTTCTGTTGAAACTTGTCATCTTGATTGATCCAGCAGTGAAACGTGAAGCGCATAGAATACAGACGTCCGTTTCCGGACAGGCGGGGCGCGGCGAGTTAACTTGTGTTTACCATCAAAGTTAATGCGGTTCTTCCAAGTTAAACAGCGGACGTAACTCCGAATGTTGATCTTAGCCAAGTTCGCTTCTACGGCCACCCCTCTGCTTCACACGGAAGCAACTTGAAGCGTGCTTGTGTTAACTATGTCTATGTTGAACATATTCAGTACGTAATTATTTTTTTTTTTTTTTTTTTTGATATCGGTTGTGGAAATGCTGTTACCGCATACCCAGCGTCCTTTGCAGGGGGGGGGACGCCGGGTTATGTGGGGCTCGGGGCCACTGAGATGTTGTGCGTGACCCCCATACCCACTAAAACCACCACCGCTTGTCCCGCAATACGCGTACTGGAGACGCCCGGGTTTCAGCCAAGCAACTCTCCGGGCGCCTCCGCGTATAAACATCCTCCTGGTGGATGCCCGCGGGGAGCAAAGGCACCCACCTGCCGTCCCGTACCGGCCCCTCGCGGGACCGGAACGTTGGGGCCCCCCGACCCCTCAGACGACCGCGCGCGCCCAAGACGGAGCGCACGCCCGGCCACCGCCTTCCCGTGAAGGAATTGGGCGGCGGCCTCCTCCCTCCAGACTCCCCCCCCCACTTCGACAAGGGAGGGGGGACAAAAACCAAGACTCCCCCGGGGGACGCACCCCCAGGGGAAACACGACAAAAGGCCCAAAGGGCCACGCCCATGGCCCGAAGGCCCCCTCACACCGTGCCCGGCTAGGGGCCCGTCGCTCACGGCGGGAGGAAGCGTACGGCGTGGTTCTGCCGCCGCGCTCTCCCGCCGGCCCGCCGCCGCCTGCAAGGTGCGGCAGCGGCGTCGGCCTCCCTCGTGCGCTCGGCGGCCTCCTTCTGACGCATCACTGCGCCGCAGAAGGAGACCACCGCCTTCCAAGACCTCTCAACAACCTACAACATATGATCGATTACAGTCGGAAGCGAGAGGTCACTGCCGACTTGCGCGACGAGGGCGTGGCGCTGCGGCCCCCATGCCGGGCACTCCGCCAGAGTGTGGTGCGCCGTGCCAATCGGCGCACCACACTCGACGCATTCTTGTGTCATCTCTCTACGAGCCACCTGGTGCAGGTACTTGCCGAAACATCCATGGCCTGTCAGCACCTGCACCAGGTGGAACGTCAAGGCCCCGTACCGCCGGCTCATCCACCGGCCGGCGGCAGGGTTACCTAACTCCGTCTCCCACCGCCGGATCAGGGCGTCATGGGCAACGCGCCTGATCCGGCGGACCGTGGCCGGGTCCGGCCGACGCTCTCCGGCATCCCGCAGGAAGAGGTACACTTCCGCGAGCGACTGCGCCTGTAGATGCCAAGGCGCATCGGCCGCGAGAAGCGTACCCGCCGTCCAGGACACCGTACGGTACGCCCGACAGGCTCGGACCGCCAGGATACGTTGGGCCCTCTTCAACACGGGCCCGTTTCTGGCGGTCTCGCACCTATCCACCCATACGGGCGCACCGTACAGTGCCATACTCCGCAGGATGCCAGAGTATAGGCGCCGACACAAATGACCCGGCCCCCCGACATTGGGCAGCAATCTGCCCAGCGCAGCGGCGGTGGCGGTGAGCTTCGGGAGAAGCCGTTCGAAGTGCTCTCCGAAGCTCCATCGCCCGTCCAGAGTGAGCCCTAAATACTTGAGGGCTCCCAGCACTGGGACCCTCTCGCCCCGGACGGGGATGATCGCGCCCCGGGGTGGACCCCTGCGGGGTCCGTGGAAGAGGAGGGCCTCCGTCTTCGTGACGGAGACCCTCAGACCCAGCTGCTCGATCCGGTCCACTACCAGCGACGTGCTAGTGGCGGCCAGACGAGCAGCCTCGTCGTAACTCCTCCCCCGGGCCGAGACGAGGGTGTCGTCCGCGTAGCATAGTACCCTCGTCCCGGGGAGGACCGGCTGCCGCAGCAGCCAGTCGTACGCGAGGTTCCACAGCAAGGGGCCCAAGACCGACCCCTGTGGAACCCCGCTCTCCACGCGCCGCCGATGTAATTCGCCGCTGCCATCAACCCAGACGATCGTCCTGTCCTTGAGGTACGCCCCCAACAGCCCGACCATGTAGGGGGAAGCCGGAAAAACTCCAGCGCCCCCCTGATCGTCGCGAATGGCAGGCTGTTGAAGGCGTTCTCGATATCTAAGGATACCCCCAGGACCACCTCGCCGTCACCGAAGGCCTCCAGACAGAGGCCCTTCAGGTCGAGCAGGGCGTCCAACGTGGATCGCCTTGCCCGAAATCCGTACTGGGCCTCATGGAGGCCCGGTCCCACCTCGGCGAGGTGCCGAACGAGACGGCCGGCCAAGATCTTCTCGAAGACCTTACCCGCCTCGTCCAGAAGGACGATCGGTCTGTACGCGGAAGGGGAGTCGGGGTCACGGTCCCCCTTCCGCAGCAGGCAAAGCCTGCCCGTCTTCCAGCGCTCCGGGAACTGTACGCGCCGAATGCAGGCGTCGTACAGTCCCCGGAGCTCCTCGCGCAGGTGACTGGCGGCCACCCAGAGGGCCCTCGATGGGACCCCGTCGGGCCCCGGAGCCGTACGTCGACCCCGGAGACGATCCAGGGCCACGTCCAGCTCCTCTTCCGTCAGGGGAGGGACCTCCTCTGTGGTCGCCGCGGGGGCGGTGGTGGACATAACCGGGGGCTGGAATGACGCGTCAGCCCCCGGGAACAACCGGTCCACTACCACTTGGAGGAAGTCCGGGTCCAGGGCCTCCGTTAAGGGGGCGCCTGCGGCACAGAGCTTCTTCCGTGCCGTCTTGAACGGGCGCCCCCATGGATCCCTGTCGACCCCTGCCAGTAGTTCCTCCCAGGCAAGGGTCTTCGCCCGGACTATGGCGAGCCGCAGGGTCTTGCGAGCTTCCGCATACTGACCCTGCAGCCGCTCCTCCTCCCCCGTCACCTGCGTGCGCCGACGCCGACAACGCTGCAGTGCCCGGCGACGAGCCTGGGCCGCCGCCCGGAGGCCGGAGAGCTCCTCCGACCACCAGTACAGCTGGCGGCGGTCCGCAGGACGTCGCCGCATCCTAGGCATGGCCGCATCGCACACCTCCTGAAGAGCGCTGTGGATGCGACCTTCCAGCTCGTCGACGCCGACGTCGTCTGAGCCTCGGGGCATGTTCCATCTCTGGAACAGCGCCGCCTCCTCGGCGAGCTCCTTGTCGAACTTGCCGAGGACCCAACGAGGGAAGTGGAACCCGGGGCGCGATGATGTTGTGCCGCGCCCCTGAGGAGGGGAGACCTCGAACCTGATATATCGGTGATCCGATAAGGTCTCCACCTCCTCCTCCACCCGCCAATTTGCCACACGGCGCGCGAGCGCCGGTGAGGCAAAGGAGAGGTCCACGATGGACCCCCCCGACCCTCGCACGCATGTGAGCGCGTCTCCCTCGTTGAGGAGGCTCAGACCGGAGAGCAGTGCCCATGCCTCAACTGCTCTCCCTCTCGCGTCGGTGGCGGTGCCGCCCCAAGAGCGAGACTTGGCGTTGAAGTCGCCGAGGACCAAGATCTCCCTCGGTGACAACCTGCCCGCGGCGGCCCTGACAGAGTCGAGAAACACCTCGAACTCTGCCAGGGATCGGTTGGGGGAGAAGTACACCCCGATGACAGCGTACCTCCTCCAACCTGCCGCCGCGTAGCCGTGCCCCCTCTCTAGTGACTTGAAGAGGGGGCAGGCGCCCGCTCTCGCCAGCACCGCCACCGTGCCGTCCAGGTCCCCAACCCAGGATGATTGGGCGGGAATCCTGTACGGCTCTGATGCCACGCCAATGTGGCATCCCCACTCCGCCAACGACTGCAGGAACAAGTCCTGAGCGCTGGCGGAGTGGTTGAGATTCGCCTGCAGGAGTGAGATGTGGGCCATCAATTAATTGATGACCATGTTCTCACCTCCTGCAGGCGCACTATTTTTCTCCGCGACGCGGGAAGGTGTCCCGGCCGCAGCCTTTCCCTTGACCCTGGGGGGAGACAAGTTCTCCCCCCCATCAAATGGTTGGACTTCCGACCAGAGTCGGCGCAGACGGAGCATCGGAACTCCGACTGGCACTCGCCGGCCCTGTGACCCACCTTCCCGCATCGGAAGCACAGATCCCTCCGACATTTGGGGGATGGGCACGTAGAGGAGGTGTGCCCGATCGCCATGCAGTTGAAGCAGCGCAAGGGGCGCTGCTCCAGAGCCACGATCCTGGCCGAGGTCCACCCGACCAGGACGCGGCCCTTCTCCGCCAGCAGCTTCGCGGCGGCGACCGGACACGTTACGATGGTGGTGCCCATCCCCCCGGGCCCGTCCCTTACGGACAGGGCCTTCACCTGCCCGGCTGGGCAGCCCGTTGCCGCGACGACCGCAGCCTCGACCGTCTCTTTGGTGGCCGAGTCGTCCAGCTCGGTCACCCGCAGATCCGCGGTTTTGACCGGCCGGACGACGTCGGCCACCCCAGCCAGCGAAGTCTTCATCTTCTCCGCCAGCTGGTCCGCGACGTCGTGGCCGCGGCTGGCACCCAGCTCGAACAGGCGGGCCCCCGCCATGGTGCGCCGCACCCGCACTTGGCCCACGAGGCCCAAGTCCTCGAGGGCGGACGTCTTCACCAGGGAGCTCATGATCTCCCGGTAAGACGTCCCCTCGGCCACCGCCTCGGGCCGCAGCCTGACTATAACTGCGGCCGTCTTGGGCGGCGCAAGCTTGGGCCCCTTCTTGGCGGGAGCCGCCTTCTCGGCGGGGGCCGCCTTCTTGGCGGGGGCCGCCTTCTTGGCGGCCTTGGCCCGCGCCTTCCGGCCGACCACCTTCGTCCACGAGCCCTCCTCCGTGGAGGGCCCGGGCAGCGGCACGTTTTCCACCTCCATCTCACCCTCAGCCGAGGATGTTGTTGTTGGCTGAGGGCGGGAGGTTGAAGCCTTCATCGGCGCCCGGCGAGGTAGTGGTGCCAGCGCCGGCGCCTGTCGGGGCGCCGAGGGCGCCGCCGGCCGGGTCGTAGCCGAGGTGGCCGCGTCCGCAGGCGCGGGGGCCCGCGAGACGGAGCTGCCACCCAGCGCCCTCCTTCTATCCGCTGCCAGAGGCGGACGGATGATGGGGGCTGGAAGTAGGCGTTCTTCTAGCCCGGCGAAGCGACCCTCAATCATCCGCGCCGCGGCACCGAGCATCCGTTCGGATGCCCGCTCCACGGCCGCGTTAATGAGGGCCGCAAAATCCGTCGGCTCAGGAGGAGGAGGACGAGCCGGAGCCTCCACTGGCACGGGCCCCGCCCCAGTGCGCAGTGCCGCCACCTGCTGGCTGAGCTCCTCGTTATATTTTTTAAAGGCGAGGAGCTCACGCCTTATGTACTCCACCTCCGTCTCCAGGCGACGATTGTCGCTGCGGAGACGGAGGTTCTCCTCCGGCTCGAGTCGCGCCGCCAGGGCTACCACCGCCTCCTTAATGCAGAGGACGGCCTGGTTCAGCTTCTTCTGGAAGTCGCCGGACAGCGATTTGCTTGTCTTACTGACGAGCGAGATGTCGTCGGCGGCTCCCTCCACTTCGCTGACCAGCTCCACGGTGGTCATATCTCTGGCGGTCCTCCTCCGTTTTCCGGTGCCGCCGTCGCCCTCCGATGCAGGCGGCCCCGGCTTGCGGAACCGATCGGTGCCCACGATCGCCCGGAAGGTGGCTACCTCCACAGGCGACCGGTCCCTGCTCGTCGCGCCGCTCACCCCACTCTCCGGGGCAGGCGAAGCTCCCCCAGAGGAGTCTACGCCTCGCGACGATCCCGCGCTCCTCCCCCTGCGGGACGTCGATCTCAGCGCCATCCCGGAGTCGGTCCTCGCGAACGCGGCCACCGTCCTCGCCCCCTCTCCCGATCGGGAGGCCCTCCGCCTTTTTGCTCCGCCCGTCGCAGGCACCACACCTCCGCCCATATCGGGCCCGACATTCTCTATGGGCAAACTTGTGAGTTCCACCCGTAAAGTTTTTGTGATTTCTTTTTCCATGTTATTCCCACGAGTCACGGGTTATTGAGGTCCACCTTCGACAGAGCCCGTGTTGCCTCCGGTAAGCCTAGGTATCGCGTCCAGGGGGTCGGCCGGTCCCCTGTCGGGGTCCGCAGTAGAGACTGGACTCCCCTCCAGCCATGCACTCCTCACGCTGCGTCGCCGTTTGAGTTGGGGTAGTTTTTTATAGAGGTTGTCCTCCTCGCGCCCCGGGCGGTTAAGCCAAGGGCCTCGGTCCCGTGTGACCGCGAGACATGACCACGACATCACACGGGATTACGACCGACGGTGGCGGCAGGAAAGACCCACCGCCTGCCCGGGGCAGGGTAAGTGCACACCGAGCCCGCCGTCGCCCCTCCACTGTGCCTTCTGATAGTCAGAGGGACACGCGGAGAGACCCCTCCCGCCGGGTTATCCGGCTGTCGGATTATTAGCCGTCAGCTGCCCTATGCCCGAGAGCATAAAGCAGCTGCCGTTGCCCAGGGTACACCAGTCCCAGGAGATGCCCTTACCTCCGGACCGAGGTCCGAAGGCAACTGCATCTCCCGGGCACACGAGGAGGTTATCCGACCCAGCACCCCAAGTACGTAATTATACACTAATCTTAAACAACATATAACAACATATAACGAACTTGTTCTGGTTATACTCTTTCCTCAGCGCGGAGGCTGCGGAATGTCTTCTTTTCCAGGAAGTACCCAGCTAAGTAGAAACGTATTCTTTAATGGATCCTGGATCTCTTTTTCTTTTAATGTCCACTGCCGAGGAATCCACCGGCACAAGTCGGACACTTTTCAGTCTTTGGAATGTGAGATAGTGAGTATTCTGCAATACTCTCCGGTATCCCACGTGTGGATTATACCAGCAGGATGCTGCATCAGCTTTACCCTTGAAATTTCACAGGTAATAGCACTGTAGGACATTTTAATGTTAACTAGTAACTTCTACAACGAATTGTAAAAAAGAACTGACACCGAAGACAGAAAGTGATATCAATGATTAAATTGATAGTTTAGTCATTGTTTTTGCTCTTCATCAATATGCATGTTGTATTAATTGCAGGTCGAGGGTTCGGTTACTGCGGAGCATATAACTCTGCACTAGTTAAAAAGTTTTCGTTATTCGCTTTGCACTTTAAAAGATACTATTTCAGTAATTGTTGGCCCAATTAGCTGTTTCAGTTGTAATAAGTTGGTTTTTTTTTTTTTGAAATACGAGATGACAAACCGGCGATGTAACGAGGGCAGCCCAATTAACTCTGTAAGGTTAATTAGCATTAACTTAATTAACCGGGCTGCGTAACGGAATGTAATTATTTTACCTTTGAACAGTGTTATTGAAGTATACATATATATATACATACATATGTATAAATAAATAAAACTGATGAGACTGTTCGTAATAGCGATGTACTGACAAGAACACAATTTACTATTTTCTAAATCGAAATGGACTGTTTTAGTGGAGACAACTGGAGAAAGAGAGAAAGAGAAATAAAGTAAGTTGACCTTTCCATATAAGATATACGGCTAAGAAGAAGGGAGCGGAAAACTATTAAAACTACTTGGCTGCTGCAGACAGGCCTGCCACGCACAGCCTCCGCTAACAGTAATCAACAAATTATCCTCCGCTTCCTCTCCAACGATATTAGTAGCTGAAGATTGAGATTGTTAAATCTATGTTTGCTGGAGAGAGCGCGGACGCCCCCGCGTGGGCGCGGCAGTCCCAGCGGCGGGTCCGCCCCGGCCGTCGTGCACTGGCCGTCTCTCATCAATCACTCCGCAATCGGCTGCTGCCGATAATCTCTTCTTGTATCATTAATTTCTTACTACAATTACTATTGATCGCGCTGGGATCAGAGTACGCCAGTGATTTATCAAAAGTCTAAGGTTCTTTTATTATACGTAAGAAACAATAAAGCAACGTTGAACATGAACATGTTGTTTATGCTCTGAACATGTTTGATGTTTTCTTATAGAATAGATAATAAGAAAACTATCAAACGGCTTATGGTCTACGGCCAGTATATGATTGGTCTTGGCCATAAAGCTAAAAGACTACCGATGCTAGCGTAGAAGTTCATAGACCTGGAGTCCCCGACAAGGATTATCACCAGTGCTACAGTGAAAGTGCTTCAAAATTCAAGTGTTGCACATCAAATTAAGCGCGCTGAACTCAAGAGTCCAACGGTGATAAAAGTGTAAAAATCGGTGCAGTGGATAAATCAAAAACAATAAAAAACCGCTGCGAAACACTTTAGGGCGAAACGCTGCCAAAAAGCGATCAACAACCGTACTATTTTTAAGTGCGGGTTAGTGCCTTCCCCCGTCGAGAATACGAGGAGAAAGTTTCAGAATTTTCCGGCCGCTCTCCCGGATCTCCGGAGAGAAACAAAAAATTTTACAACCGGAAGTGTGTGAAAGTGGTTGGTGTGGGGTACTTCGGTACCACCATTGTGAAGGAGGTGGTGAGCCAAGAAGACTGACGTGTCGCACGGGAAGATCGGACCAGTGGGAGAGGTAGGAATCCGACGAGAAGAGTTTTTAAAAAACTACCCCCCAAACTTCGAGAAGATTTTCCTGTGGAAAAAAGCGACGATTCCCCACGGTTTTAGCATCACCAGAACCGGCGCACTTCAGACTCAGCAGCGGAGCAAGGAAGGGGACCTTGCACCTGAGGAGGTCGGCGAGAGGCGGTGCGGATTTCGACGGTTGACTAAAAACTTCTAACACCCCCGGAGGTCCGGGGGGCGCAGGTGGGTCCTAATAGCTGCGCAACACTGAAATAATAAAAAGTTATAATTGGGACATTAATTTGGCACAGAAAAATTTAGAAAATCAGTAAGAAAAAATTTAAATCGTAAAATTTCAGAGAGGGGGAAAAATTTTGTAAAAGCCCGGAGGGCTGATCAGTGTTGGGCAGAGGGGAACCCACAGCTTTAAACTGCCCCTCCGGGACCGAGATCTGTTCCGGGGGTTCTAGAAGTCGGTTAAAAAGTGAAACCGTGTTTTCTGTCGGAAAACGACGGTATTCGCAAAAAACCGATCGCGCGCCAGGTCGTTGTAGACGTAAAGAACTCAGACTCTGACTCCGGGGCAGTAGCAACTAGGGGAATAAGGTGTTGCATAACAATATACCAAAGATTAAATTTAAGTAAGTTAAGTTTTTAAGTAGATAGACATCCACCAATCCCCCCTAGCATAACTAAATAGCAAGGCATAAAACCAAAACATTGCCGGAAAAGTTTTCGCAGGCGCGCTAAACTGCCAGCTTGCCTTGCTATAAAGAATAGCAACGAACACCGGTTGCGGAAACATTTCCTGCAGGCGCCGTGTAACTGTTGCACTATTGCCGCGGAGTCAGAGTAGGAGTTTAGTATATAATATAAGTATATTTGTAAGATCGTGGGTTTTTTGACCCACGATATTAGATTAAGCTCTATTGCACTAGATTTAAGTATACTGTTGCTATTGCAATTAGTTTAAGTTTTAAACATTGACATTGGCCCTATTGCCTTAGTATATAAGTTTTAAAATTGATTATTGCCCTATTGCATTAGGATTAAGATTTTAGATAAGTGACGAGTTCCCCTGCGTCCCTCCCCCTCGACATGATCCGCACTCCCCCGAGGAAGTCGGACGCGGGCGACGTGACCCTGCCTAGTGAGGCAGGAGACACAATGCGGAGGAGTGCGTCGCCCATAGCGGACGCCCCTAGAGGGGGCAGCGTCCGTAGGAGTGTAGGGGAGTGGGAGAAGGTCGAGGGAAGGAGGAAGACCTCTCCCCGAGCAGCCGCCCCCGCAACTAAGCCTAAGGCACGTGCCCTGCAGGACCAGGGACCAAAGCTGGTACAGGAGCGGTCACCGGCGGGGGCGGGCGCCGCGGGCCCCTCAAGGGAGGGGAAATCGGCGCCCGCCGACCGCGTTGTGGAGGCGCGGGCCTGCCTGACTAAAGCCAAGCTCCACCTGGCAGGCTCGCGCAACCTCAAGTCAGAGATTAAGATAGGGGTGACCGCAGCAGTTGAGAGGCTGTACCAGATAGTCAAGGAGGCCGTGGCGGACAGGAGACGAGTGAAGTCCCCTGTCCCGGAACCCCTGAGGAAGGCGGAGGAGGGGCGACGGCCTGGGGGTCGCCAAGAGGACCCCGCCCCCCCTCGCTGGACCAGGAGAAAGCCGACCTCCTCCTCAAGAGGTTGGCAGACCACGGGCGGCTCCTTGAGAGCAGCAGTCAGGAGATTGCCAAACTCAAGGAGTCGCTCAAGTCGTGGGAGGAGGAGGGTGCCCGGCAGCGGGGCACGTATGCGGCGGCGGCAGCAGTAGCGGCCGCCCCGGCTAAAAGGCCCCCACCGGGAAGCGAGGTGGTGCACTCGGTGGGGTCTCGTCGGAGGTGGCCGCGACCGGGGAGCAGGTATTGGGGAAAATCCGGGAGGCCCTCAATGCAAAGGAGGAGGGCCTCCGGATCGACAGGGCCAGGCGAGTAAGGGATGGGAGAATAATTATAGGATGTGGCACGGAGGGCGAGCTGGCGAAGTTGCGCGAGCGGTTGACAAAGGCAGGTAAGGGCCTGAAGATGGAAGAGGTGCAGAGCCGCGACCCGTTGGTCATGCTGAGGGATGTCATGGCCTACAATAAAGACACGGACATTATCAAGGCCCTTAAGTCCCAGAACGGCCATCTGCTGGACGGCATCCCCGAGCGTGACCTGCGCGCCGAGGTTCGCTTCAGGCGGAGGGCGCGAAACGCGCTGATGACCCATGTGGTCTTGCGCGTGTCGCCGAAACTATGGAGCCGCCTCACAGCAGCGGGAGTGATGTACGTGGACCTCCAGCGGGTCCGGGTGGAGGATCAGTCCCCGCTGGTTCAGTGCACTCGCTGCTTGGGCTACGGCCACAGCAAGCGGATGTGCACCGAACGTGAAGATCGGTGCACCCACTGCAGCGGACCGCACCTAAGGGGCGGGTGCCCGGAAAGGCAAGCCGGGAAACCTCCCGCCTGCCGGAACTGCCGGAAGGCGAAGGCGGACCGGTGGGACCACGGGGCGTTCGACGCCGAATGCCCGGTCCGGAGAAGGTGGGACGCCATAGCCCGGGCGTCGGTAGCGTATTGCTAACGGCGCCCCGGGGGCTGACCGCAATATCCGGACTGGGCGACGCCAGTATCGCGCTGTGCAGTTAAACCTGCAAAGGTCCAGGCTTGCCACAGCCGAGCTGATATGCGAAGCGCCGAAGAGAGGGTGGGCGTTCGCAATGGTCCAGAAGCCGTATATCGGCGCGATTGGCGAGATGCGGCACTACCCAGGGACAAGGATAGTACAATGCGTGAGCCGAGGTGACGGGGAGGTCGTCAAGGCCGCCATTGTACTGTTCGACGATACCATCGATATCACCCAATGTCCGGACCTCACGTCTGGCAACATTTCTGTCGCCAGACTGAGAACCGGGGCTTGGGAGATAGGGGTGGTATCCGTCTACCTGGAGCCAAACAAGCCCATCGAACCATACCTGGACCGGATCGGCTCGGTCGTGGGAAGGTTGGGAACTGCCAACGTGGTACTGGGCGGTGACGTCAACGCCCATAACACCTGGTGGGGCAGCCAGTCCGGAGACCAGCGAGGCACTGATGTTGCAGCCGTGCTCGACCAACTGGAGTTGCACGTGCTGAACCGAGGGTCTGAGCCTCCGGGGGTAAGGGCATCTCCTGGGACTGGTGTACCCTGGGCAACGGCAGCTGCTTTATGCTCTCGGGCATAGGGCAGCTGACGGCTAATAATCCGACAGCCGGATAACCCGGCGGGAGGGGTCTCTCCGCGTGTCCCTCTGACTATCAGAAGGCACAGTGGAGAGGCGACGGCGGGCTCGGTGTGCACTTACCCTGCCCCGGGCAGGCAGTGGGTCTTTCCTGCCGCCACCGTCGGTCGTAATCCCGTGTGATGTCGTGGTCATGTCTCGCGGTCACACGGGACCGAGGCCCTTGGCTTAACCGCCCGGGGCGCGAGGAGGAAAACCTCTATAAAAAACTACCCCGACTCAAACGGCGACGCAGCGTGAGGAGTGCATGGCTGGAGGGGAGTCCAGTCTCTACTGCGGACCCCGACAGGGGACCGGCCGACCCCCTGGACGCGACATCTAGGCTTACCGGAGGCAACACGGGCTCTGTCGAAGGTGGACCTCAGTAACCCGTGACTCGTGGGATTGTAATGGAAACTGGAAAACAAATAAAAAAATCTTTACGGGTGGAACTCACCAGTTTGCCCATAAAGAATGTCGGGCCCGAGATGGGCGGAGGCGTTGTGCCTGCGACGGGCGGAGTGGATGCGGTGCCCGTGAAGGGCGGAGCAAAAAAGAGGAGAGTCTCCCGATCGGGAGAGAGGGCGAGGGCAACGGTCGCGGTCGCGAGGACCGACTCCGGGATGGCGCTGAGGGCGACGTCCCGCAGAGGGAGGAGTGCGGGATCGTCGCGAGGCGTAGACTCCTCTGGGGGAGCTTCGCCTGCCTCGGAGAGTGGGGTGAGCGGCGCGACGAGCAGGGACCGGTCGCCTGTGGAGGTAGCCACCTTCCAGGCGATCGTGGACACCGATCGGTTCCGCAAGCCGGGGCTGCCTGCTTCGGAGGGCGACGACGGCGGGTCCGGGAAACGGAAGACCGCCAGAGAAATGACCACCGTGGAGCTGGTCAGCGAGGTGGAGGGAGCTGCCGGCGACATCGCGCTCGTCTGTAAGACGAGCAAATCTCTGTCCGGCGGCTTCCAGAAGAGGCTGAACCAGGCCGTCCTCTCCATCAGGGAGGCGGTGGTAGCCCTGGCGGCGCGACTCGAGCCGGAGGAGAACCTCCGTCTCCGCTGCGACAATCGTCGCCTGGAGACGGAGGTGGACTATATAAGGCGTGAGCTCCTCGCGGTCAAAAAGTCCAACGAGGAGCTCAGCCTGCAGGTGGCGGCACTGCGCACTGAGGCGGGGCCCGTGCCAGTGGAGGCTCCGGCTCGTCCTCCTCCTCCTGAGCCGGCGGATTTTGCGGCCCTCATCAACGCGGCCGTGGTGCGGGCATCCGAAGAGATGCTCGGTGCCGCGGCGCGGATGATCGAGGGTCGCTTCGCCGGGCTGGAAGACCGCCTGCTTCCAGCCCCCATCATCCGTCCGCCTCTGGCGGCGGATAGAAGGAGGGCGCTGGGTGGCAGTTCCGTCTCGCGGGCCCCCGCGCCTGCGGACGCGGCCACCTCGGCTACAACCCGGCCGGCGGCGCCCTCGGCGCCCCGAGAGGCGTCGGCGCCGGCACCACTACCTCGCCGAGCGCCGATAAAGGCCTCGACCTCCCGCCCTCAGCCAACAACAACATCCTCGGCTGAGGGAGAGATGGAGGTGGAAAACGTGCCGCTGCCCGGGCCCTCCACGGAGGAGGGCTCGTGGGTGAAGGTGGTCGGCCGAAAGGCGCGGGCCAGGGCCGCCAAGAAGGCGGACCCCGTCAAGAAGGCGGGCCCCGCCAAGAAGGCGGCCCCCGCCAAGAAGGGGCCCAAGCTTGCGCCGCCCAAGACGGCCGCAGTGATAGTTAAGCTGCGGCCCGAGGCGGTGGCCGAGGGGACGTCTTACCGGGAGATCTTGAGCTCCCTGGTGAAGACGTCCGCCCTCGAGGACTTGGGCCTCGTGGGCCAAGTGCGGGTGCGGCCCACTATGGCGGGGGCCCGCCTGTTCGAGCTGGGTGCCAGCCACGGTCACGACGTTGCAGACCAGCTAGCGGAGAAGATGAAGACTTCGCTGGCTGGGGTGGCCGACGTCGTCCGGCCGGTCAAAACCGCGGATCTGCGGGTGACCGAGCTGGACGACTCGGCCACCAAAGAGACGGTCGAGGCTGCGGTCGTCGCAGCAACGGGCTGCCCAGCCGGGCAGGTGAAGGCCCTGTCCGTAAGGGACGGGCCCGGGGGGATGGGCACCACCATCGTAACGTGTCCGGTCGCCGCCGCGAAGCTGCTGGCGGAGAAGGGCCGCGTTCTGGTCGGGTGGACCTCGGCCAGGATCATGGCTTTGGAGCAGCGCCCCTTGCGCTGCTTTAAGTGCATGGCGATCGGGCACACCTCCTCTACGTGCCCATCCCCCAAATGCCGGAGGGATCTGTGCTTCCGATGCGGGAGGGTGGGGCACAGGGTCGGCGAGTGCCAGTCGGAGTTCCGATGCTCCGTCTGCGCCGACTCTGGTCGGAAGTCCAACCATTTGATGGGGGGAGAACTTGTCTCCCCCCCAGGGTCAAGGGAAAGGCTGCGGCCGGGACACCTTCCCGCGTCGCGGAAAAGAAGAGTGCGCCTGCAGGAGATGAGAACATGGTCATCAATTAATTGATGGCCCACATCTCACTCCTGCAGGCGAATCTCAACCACTCCGCCAACGCTCAGGACTTGTTCCTGCAGTCGTTGGCGGAGTGGGGATGCCACATTGGCGTGGCATCGGAGCCGTACAGGATTCCCGCCCAATCATCCTGGGTTGGGGACCTGGACGGCACGGTGGCGGTGCTGGCGAGAGCGGGCGCCTGCCCCCTTTTCAAGTCACTAGAGAGGGAGCACGGCTACGCGGCGGCAGGTTGGGGGAGGTACGCTGTCATCTGGCCTTCGGGCCATTTGGCCTTCGGGCCATTAGGCGTTGCCCTTTGGGCCTTTTGTCGTGTTTCCCCTGGGGGTGAGTCCCCCGGGGGAGTCTTGGTTTTTGTCCCCCCTCCCAATTCGAAGCGGGGGGGGGAGTCTGGAGGGAGGAGGCCGCCGCCCAATTCCTTCACGGGAGGGCGGCGGCTGGGCGTGCGCTCCGTCCTGGGCGCGCGCGGTCGTCTGAGGGGTCGGGGGGCCCCAACGTGCCGGTCCCGCGAGGGGCCGGTACGGGACGGCAGGTGGGTGCCTTTGCTCCCCGCGGGCATCCACCAGGAGGAGGTTTATACGCGGAGGCGCCCGGAGAGTTGCTTGGCTGAAACCCGGGCGTCTCCAGTACGCGTATTGCGGGACAAGCGGTGGTGGTTTTAGTGGGTATGGGGGTCACGCACAACATCCCAGTGGCCCCGAGCCCTACATAACCCGGCGTCCCCCCCCTTGAAAAGGACGCTGGGTATGCGGTAACAGCATTTCCACCACCGATTACAAAAAAAAAAAAAAAAAAAAAGGTCTGAGCCTACGTTTGACACCTATCGGGTCGGAAAGCGGTACTCCAGTTGCGTCGATATTACTGCTTGCTCGACCTCTCTGCTCGATCGAGTGGAGGGTTGGCGAGTCGCGGACGGAGTATCTTCGTCGGACCACAGGGCGATCCTGTTCGAGTTGAATCTCGTGAGGTCCGTCGGTACGGACATCAGGTGTTCAACACGGAAGTACACTACCCATAGAGCAGACTGGGACGAGTTCAAACGAACTTTCGCCCAGCTGCTCTCAGACCGCTGTCTGACGCCAGCCGAGGTGACCGAGGTCACCGATAAGGGGGCGTTGGACGGCATCGTAGGGCGGTACGTGGAAACCGTGGGGGACACCTGCGATTCGGTCCTGCCGAAGGCCTCCGGGAGGAAGAGGACAGAGTTGCCCTGGTGGTCCGAACAGCTCTCTCTCCTCAAGGCAGACGCTTTGAGGAAGAAGAGACGGATCCCGAACGCGCGGCCGGCCCGTAAGGAGATGCTCTTGCGCAAGTATTTCGACGCGAAGGAGGCTTACCGCCTCGAGGTGAAGCGTGCTCAGACCTCCAGCTGGAAGCGGTTCTGCGAGCGGCAGGAGCGCGAGACCATGTGGGACGGCATCTATCGTGTGATGCGTCGCACGGAGGTAAGGCGTGAAGACGTCCCCCTCGTCCAGGGAGGGAAGGTGCTGGACGCAGCGGGATCGGCCAGGTTGCTTGCGGAGGTTTTCTTCCCGGGAGATGACCCCGGGAAAGACAATGCGGACCACTGTACTGTAAGAGCCCAGTCCGATGAAGTCAACGAGGGGGGACATGGTGATCCATGTGAACCCCCCTTCACGATGGAGGAGCTCCGATGGTCCGTGTCAACCTTCAATGCGAAAAAGGCACCTGGCTTCGACGGATTCACTGCTGACATCTGCCGGGCGGCCATCGCCGTGGATGCCGGACTGTTTCTCGCGCTCTCCAACCGGTGTCTCGCTCTTGCCCACTTCCCCACGAGATGGAAGGAGGCAGCGGTTGTGGTGTTGCGGAAGCCCGGTAAGGACGATTACACGCACCCTAAATCCTACCGGCCCATCGGACTCTTGTCCGTCATGGGCAAGGTCCTAGAAAAGATGATGGTCCGGAGGATACGGTGGTACACTGCACCATATATCAGTAGCCACCAATACGGCTTCATGCCGCAAAGGTGTACCGAAGACTCCCTGTATGACCTGATCCAGCACATACGCTCTCGCTTGAAGGAGGAGATCGTTGTGCTGGTATCATTGGACATAGAGGGAGCCTTCGACAACGCCTGGTGGCCTGCTATACGGTGCAGACTGGCCGAGACTCGCTGCCCCGTCGACCTGCGGCGCCTTGTCGATAGCTATTTTAGCGATCGCAAGGTGTCCGTCCGGTACGCGGGGGCCGAGTGTGCCAGGGATACCACCAAGGGGTGCGTGCAGGGATCCGTGGGCGGCCCAACATTCTGGATCCTCCTCCTAAATCCACTCCTGGAGATGGTGGTCAAGAGCGGAACACACTGCCAGGCGTTCGCAGACGACGTCGTGCTGATCTTTTCCGGGCAAGAGACCGGGGACATCACGAGGAAGGCAAATGCGGTGCTCGCCGATATTCACGATTGGGGGGTCCGAAACAAGTTGAGGTTTGCACCACACAAAACCAATGTGATGGTGCTCACCAACAAACGCAAGTACGACAACCCAATATTGAATATGGGCGGAGAGCCCCTTTGTCGAACTCGTGAAGTCCGGATACTCGGCCTGACAATTGACGATAGGCTCACGTTCAACACGCACGTGAAGAACGTGAGCAGCAAGGCCCAAGGCCTCTATCGTCAATTGTGCAGGGCCGCGAAAGTGTCATGGGGGTTGAATTCGGAGGTGATCAGAGCGATGTATCTGGCGGTGTTGGAGCCGATCATTTTGTATGCAGCGAGTGCATGGGCGCCGGCGGCTAAGAAGCTACTGGTCCGAAGGCAGCTCGATGCGGTTCAGCGTGGCTTCGCGCAGAAAATTGCGCGAACTCACCGAACCGCGTCGTTGCATTCGGCCCTAGTACTTGCCGGGCTGCTTCCTCTGGACCTTCGGGTCCAAGAAGCAGCCACTTTATTTGAGGTAAAGCGCGGCCACACCCGGCAAGTACTGGGTGACCGAGAGCTGGAGGTTCCGGTCAGCTACTTGAGACTCCCACACCCGTCTGTGCAGCTTGGTGTGGAATTCTCCTGTCTGGGCGAAAGTGCGGAAGAAGTCGAACTTGCCACCTCGGCTGCCGACTCGGTGATTTACACCGACGGCAGCCGCATCGACGACAAGGTGGGTGCGGCGTTCTGCGTTCTGCGGGACGCCGCAGAGGTTTCCAACAAAAAACTCAAGTTGGGCAACTTCTGCACCGTATACCAGGCAGAGCTGCTGGCTTTAGCGAAAGCGACAGGGTACGCGGCCAGCGGGTCGGCGCATTCGTGCGCCGTACTCAGCGACTCGAGGTCCGCCCTGGAGACGATCGCAAAACCTGATACCCTCCATCCCCTGGCGATCGCAGTAAAAGAGAATATAATGAAAGCGCGTGAGAAAGGGACGAACGTAAGGTTGTATTGGGTGAAGGCGCATGCGGGGTTGGAGGGGAACGAAAGGGCGGACGACCTGGCCAAGGAAGCGGCCCTGAAGAGCAAAAGAAGACCTGAGTACGAGGATTGCCCCGTTTCATTCGTCAAGCGTCAGCTAAGGCTGGAGACCCTCGACGAATGGAACAGGAGGTACGTGCAAGGTACGACGGCTTCAACAACGAGGATGTTCTTCCCGAGCGTCAAGTCAGCGTATCGCGTGACTCGCCAGATCGAGCTCGACACGGTCTTGGTCCAGATGTTCACCGGGCACGGGGGATTCTCCGAGTACCTCCACAGGTTCAAACTCAAGGAGAGTCCCGCGTGCCCCTGTGACCCGGAGGTGGACCAGACCGTGGCGCACATCCTGCTCTCCTGTCCCTTATTTGGGCGGGAGAGAGTGGTATTTGAAATAGAGACAGGAACAAAATTAGAAAAGGCAGCAGTTGCCTCTCTGATGAGTGAGGACGAAAGTCGCCCAACATTTTTAAAATATTGTAAGACAGTGGTGGAGAATGTACTAAATAAAAACAAATAAAAATATAAAAGTATAAAAATAAAATGTAAATTGGAAGATAAAAATAAAAACAAATTTTAACCTGAAAGGCTCACATAACAAATAAGAGAGAGGAAGAAGGAGAGACAAAAATTGGGATGCCTTATTTACAGGGTTGCACCGGATATGACGAGGCGACAGTGTCTTCACTCAGCGAGAGGTATGTAAGAAGGAATGGAATGCATAATGTAAGAAAAGAGGAGGAGATTATAGGGCATGAAAGATAAGCATAGGAATGAAAGATAAGAAAGTATAGAAGGAGAGTATGTAGGAAAAACTACGAAATAAATTAAAACTGAAAATGATGTTCATGATGAAAATAAAGGCCCTGACCCGCCATACGCAGGGGAATAATTGTAAAAAAAAAAAAAAAAAAAAAAAAAAAAAAAAAAAAAAGATTATCACCGAGCAATTCCTATAACATTTACAAATTTCCACACAAGGTCAGCGGCAATGGAGGCCAATTCAGGGTTGAGGAGTAGACCGTAGACAGACTAGACGACAGATTAGTGAGTTTCTAATCTAGACGAGGCGAGCTATTTTTTGACCAAGCCCAACACCACTTTGGTGTGAAAGCGTGCTGAAAACAGGTTGGAGTTGTGGTCGTGAGAACTGTAGATGGCTCTCGACATAAAATCATCTTAGTGCATGAAATCGTCTCCTGGGCAAATGTCCTATAGTAAATACTGAATCCCAAATCGAAACTCATAACTTGGAAGTCTTAGAATCCTCGAAGATCTTCAGGGTTAAACGTCAAGTCGTGAAAGTAAGTTTGACACACTGCAGCCTATTCAAAATTCTTAAGTATTTCATAACTGTAAGTCATGTAACGAGAAAAGAAACATCGTGTGCAGCTTGTTTAGGCGCCTGACATGGACTGCACGTCTTATATCGTCACAAGCTGTATATGCTGTTACCGCTGATAGTATATACCTAGGCCTGCCTGAAGTTCTCTTGCAAATGAAAATGCACTTTTTTAATGAACGTATGTTATATTATTAAAATGTATACCTACGTATTTATTAGTCTCAGCAACTACTAAAAACAGTATTCTATTAGAAATGGCCGCCTTTGGCTTATATCCGGGCCTTTAATCTGTTTGGCCACGTATCACCAATCTATGGAGTCACGCACTACTTCCAAGAGAAATTTCCACCACCACCGCCATCGCCACTGCTTGCTGCTTGCTCCATAATTTTTTAAGAGGCTCAATGTCGTGTAGTTTAGAGCAGCAGGAGGCCATGTCCTCTAAAATTTACCATAAACTGAAGTCTATATGGTTGAGATCTGGGCTAGATGAGGGCCAGTCTTCAGCTCTTATAAAGTCCGTAAAGTTGGTTTCAAGCCAGGTGACCAGGTGCAGAGGGCTGTTGGAAAGTCCACGGTGCATTTTGAAAAGCGCACAGCACGCGGCCACCCCGATTTTTTCTGGTCTTCTTCTGGACAGAGGAAGTGTTGTTGTATCTGTTGACAGTGCAATATAGGAACATACGGCTGATAGCAAGCTTTTGAAGTGTCTGAAATATGACCGACTGAACCAGCTCCATGCCCAGTTTGTGCAAGGTGATCACTGCAACGCTATTTTCTATAACAACCCCACTTCGTTGCATATGTGTTGTGTGTGTGATTTGTTATTTAAAACGAACAGATATGTGAAGTTGCGCACAATTGAAAGAAGTTTTCATGTAACAGTATTCATGGCCAGACTAGTTACATATGTATATATATTTATATTTGTTTCTGTTTTAAAAATACATGTTGTTTTTTATTTCATATATATCATAACTTTTGTATGTATTTTAATTTGCTAGTTGGGGGTAGTTGTAACAACCCCGCTCGGACATTATCCGCAGCGCGTCACGGCCGCGTGCAGTCTGTCGGCGAAGTTTGTTCGCGGTTTTTGTTTGTAAATGTACTATGTTTTTTTTTTACCCTGTTATTGTTTGCATGTGGTATATTATAAAGCGAATTTTTCCTTCCCTTAAGTTGTAATAAGTAAATTGCAACTATGACTGCTGGTGGGTAGCACGTGATGCCTTCTGTGCGCCTAATATAACCCATTTTTGTGTATATTATTTAGTACAGGGAGTACAGGGAGTAGTGTAGGGTAGTACATAAATTCCAGCTCCGGAAGCATACATAAAAGATACTAGTCTGGTTAGAGGATCGTGATGATGATAATGGGACAGATTTGGTACCGGGCGTGATGACCGGGGATAGTATGCATGTTCGGATGGGTACGATGTCAGCCAATACTAATACTTAGACGTGCGGTACTTCATTGAAACCTTAAAAAGTCATATGTTATGGGCTGCCGTATCACTTACTATCAAGTGAAAGTCCAGCTTGTGTCGTCGCTTAATTGAAAAGAAAAGTAGGACAGTGATCGTACAAACTTTAACTGTTCTTATTATCAACTATGGTGAATTGTGCCATGACGACCTGACTGCAGACCTTCTCAATTAGTATGACCGCCTTTTAAATGATTGCATACGATCCATTTTTAACTTTCGTATGATCATGTATCTACTTATTGTTCACAGTTATAGTGGTTACCCATCCGTCAGCAGCGCAGCGTGCTTACTCACGACACTCTATTTTCTATGTAGACATCTCTCAAACCACCTCTTGAACTTACTCCCTGATTTAAGTATTTAGATACTAACCATGACAAAGATCTTCGCTTTTCTAACAACCCGATTTTTTTGTGCCCTTCTCACATCTCTTATATTGTTATTTTTATTTTTTTATTAAATCTATTCTTCTCTAAAATTTACTCCCTCTCAATATCAAAACAGTAACTAAACGGAGTACTTTTAAGCAGAAAGTACGGGAACTTCTCCTCGATGAAAGTAGGACTGAGTCTTCGTTGAAATAGTTGGTCGCGGAGAGTAGGGAGAGCAGCTATCCGTAATACCGACTCTCCACTCCCTCCGCGACTCCACCACGGCTGCGGAGGGCAACGTAAGATTCACCGGCCCACATTTATGATAACGGTCGGAGCTTACCTGTAGCGGCCACCTCTAAATATATAGGTTTCCCTTGGTTTCATCTTGGGTGACCAAGCCACGGCTACTGATCCCTACCGTCACGATAAGGCGTACACCTATCCGGGGAATCGTTTACGCACCTACCTTGATATATCTGCATTACTCAAGGTAGACTGGAAGGTAATGCCAATGGCATTAAATCCACCTTGAAGCGATTTGTATAAGGTTAAGTAAATAAATATCCTTTTTCGTAACCATTTCATATAAAGTGAGGCCGAGAAAAGTTATTAAAGAAAGTGTAATAATTACTTATCATATATAAAGCAATACTTTCGCACAAGTACAGAACTTAGCAACTTTCGCCGATCGATCGAACTGGAACTTTTCTACCCGAAACTTTCGCAATTCGCTTTAGTGGGAATCGAGTGGAGCCTTCGAGAAGTCTGCCCGAACAACCCCTAGTTATTTTAATCACACAGGAACAGATGAGACGCGGGGGTAGAAACAATTGTCAATTAGCTTTTTGAAGAATTGTATATGAGGGGTTGTGTGTCGGGAAATGTACCGAACGGGGAAACAAACAAATTCTGTAATATTTATTTCAACATTTGGGTGGTTTCCCATACAAACGATTATCCTTTATTACATTTGATCCATGTTTTATTTCAGCGCCAATCATTTTTCACAAAAATGAAAGCAACGGTTAATCAAAAAAAACTGTACGAAAAATTACAAATGGGGCTGAAACGTTTCGTTTCGTATAGGTAGGTGGGTAGATAGGTTGACGGGTAGGGAGCACTCTGTTTTTGTATGCGTCCGTTTTCCCTTAATACATTTTAGATTTGTTCCAGACATCGGACAAAAGCTTTTTATCCCGATTGGACGTTATAACAAAGAATTCTTATAAACGAGTTCTTACCACCCCCACGCGAACTTTCTGTTTTATATTTATGTTTTCAGAGGGTGTTTTATACTAAATTATCATAAAAAATGTAGTTCTGCACGAAGATAAGTGTTCAATATGTAGTAAGGGGTGCGTCCAGCACTGTAGGGGTTGTTGTACCTATGCGTACTGTGGAGCCGGGCCGGTGACCTCAGAACATATTTCAATCACGTCTTTAATACATTTTCTCTCGCACATACAACCATCTCCAGATATTAAGTAAATTTTAGTTAAGTAAAATATTACAATGGAAAAATAGAAGAATAAATCCGAAGGGTGGCTACACAGCATTTTTTCGGTCCAACCCTCGCAGTGTCCACACACATCGTTTCATGGCTTTTCGCGACTGTACGAATTCAGTTGTTTGTAGTTTACTTGGCAAATGATTCATTTTATAAAAAAAATATGCTTGGACATTGTTTTGTATTCGAATGCCCATTTTGTTTCCTTCCAAGCACGAGACAGCAGGTGAATAAGTGCACCACAGTACAGTACACCCCCGCGGTCGAAAACATGCGACGGATGAGTTTACAATAGTGACGGTACTCGTAGAATCCCCTGTGCATTGTGAATATTTGGGCCAGAATCGTATCCAAGTTTACTATAGGTCGAGGCAGTGTCCGGGAAAACCATCCCCGTCGTAGAGGTAGTCGTGCCTCCCACATAGCGCCTGTTCCATTCGTCAATGGAACGTAGATGTGAACCTGGTGAAGATAAATAAAAAATATTATATACAATTTCCAGTTCAGAGGAAAAATATAGATTTGAGCTCACGTTTATGTAAATTGCGTTTTTCCTATTTCGTAATCAGCGCTTAAAATGAACATGAGGATAATTAATGACCCCTCCGCAGCCACTTGACACGTAGAGACGAGTCGGGCCGGCGCAGCCATCCACGTGGGCACAGCCGGATGCGGCGCCGCTCCTTTACACCGGATACAGCATACAGTTAAAAGCGCAATTTAAATTAAGAAAACTTATATACAAGTTTATTTTAAAAGGTGCTTTTAACTACTCATGAATAAGTGTACGCCTGCTGTATGCCAGTGCATGAAAAACTGAATCAGCCGCCGTCCTGGTTTTATTACTCGGAGGATGACAACCGTGATTATTTTCAACTATAATTCATCTTTCATGCTTTTCGGTCTGGAGCTGAAGTCTGCAATGACATATATGAATACAGCACGGCTTCACGCTGTTTAGTCGCTGGTCGTTGTCTGCGGCCTTTGTTTGTCTGCATGTGTGCGCCGAACTAGCCGGACAACGTCTAGTGCATTACGTGCTACGCGGCTAGCACCGTCTGCTTCATGTGCACGCGTGCTGCTCACCGTCACGGTCATATATCATAGTTATATCGTATAAAGCAGAACATATATCTCGTACATCGAACAGCGATTTGTCGTGCTCTTGTTAGGTAATGGAGCGGTAAAATATCGGCTGCATACTGCTGAGACATCCTTGACAAAGCGGATTGGCGGAGCTGGTGGGCGTTGCGCTTTTATAATGTACATTATTGTCAAATGTTATGATTTTATAAGAATCATATAGAAGAATGTGTTCTAGTGATAAGTTGAAGAGTGTCTGAAGGACGGGGGGGTTTCGCATAAGAAATGTATTTATTGAATGCCAGGCGATAGAAACTTCATTGGTTCTTCTTTTTTCTTCATAAAATTTTACAAGTTTTCTTTGAAAGTCATTGAATTTTCTACTATTATATGCTACGAGATAGAAAAATATTTATAAGGTTATAGTTTTAACTCAGATTTCAGCTATTAATTTCATGTACATGCGCTATAATAAAAATAAAATTATAGCTGTACTGTTCAGAAGCACGGGTCGCATTGGTTGTGTCTGTGCGTGTGTATTGTAGCTGTAGTTTACTGAATCACAATCAAATTGTTTACTGCTCACGCCGAGTGCGCCGGCTCACGCTGCCATAGATTACGTTGAGGCTTTTATTTATGTCGCCATGAAACTCTCACATTTACAGGAGCCAATAAACAGTAAATCGCACCGCGCGCTGCTGCGACCAGCCGGCGAAGGTTTATTGCACTAATTATTGTCCTAATTAGTTTCTACTCTTACCATATCCGTATCTTATGTCATTTACAGGCAGGTCTCTGACACCGGACACCGTTTAAGTACAACCGCAGCGCTTACTACAACCGACAAACACTGCTGTGCGAACATTACTGTGTTCCGATTTATACGATCCTATCTAGCGCCATGTTGTTGAAAGCAGGCGTCTAGTTCGTCTCGTCGCTCCGTTGAATGAAGCAAATGTGACGTAAAAACTCATAGATTGTATCGACGTAACCCTATTATACTATATTACATACATACGTACATGAGAATACGTAACTTTCAGGGAACAAAAGTGGTGAAGAGACTTTAACAAAACGTTATGAGAATATTTAATTGGATATAAGTAACATTGAAAAATGAGTTAAGTTATATGTGAAACTACTTGAAATATCTTTAGTGCACTACACCAGCGAAACTTCATCGGTTGGTAAGTCATAAGTTTAATCATAACTGTGGCGCTGATTAGGATGATATACACAGCACCACAATTATCGATACGCCTAAGTTAGAGTACTAGAGCACCATCTCGACCACGCCTTTAGATACAACATGTGAACTCTAGGTAATACTGTCAATTTATTTGCTACACTGTTACGCTGCAAAGACTCCAAACAGTAGTCTGTTTCGAGATGAGAACTGCAGTCCTACGCACCTAGATTTAGACGATCGCCAACAACAGAGGGCCATCATCAACAGTAATCCATGTAAAATCAAGTGACAATGAGGTCGATGGTAAAACTCTCAGGTACTTGTAGCTGCAACAGTTGTTGAGGGCGGATTTACGTAAAAGCTCACCAGGTTAATTCAGAGCAATTTCATACATCTTTTCCATCTACACGACCGTTCGTAAGGTAAGCTGATAATATACGAGGGTGGCGCATTCGTCAAGTAAAAAAAAACCTAAACAAATGAGAACAATTCGCATTGACACGGGTCCCGACGCAGACGGGTGACGGTGGATCCCTTATCTGCACGGCAAAGTGGCTCGTCGCCAGATGTGCTTTAGATTGATTGGAAGCGATGTCGATCCTTTAGATATTTCCTCCCGATAAAAACGTATTGCTCACGTCAAAACCTATAACCTGTCTGCCGATGGAAACACGTTGCTATTAACCTTCAACCCTAACAGTGGCTCGTGTACACCAGAACTGATTACTTCTGGAATCGAGAGCGTCCCTAATCGATCTAATAATGTTAATACAAGATTGTGAAATCTATTGTTACATTGGAAACAAAAATAAGTTGTTCTCATACAAAAGTGGACTTTTGGTATACATTCCGGAACCTCTAACGACTGCGGAAACGGCCTCGGGTCTGATTTATCGGCTCACGAGGAGCAGTTTGTGTGACACATTGATCTTATCACCGACGCGGTTACACGGTATTAATACTACTTTTTCCCAAACAGAAAACGGTCGCCTACAGAACTTATTGGTGAAAACGAGAGCGGCACCCGACAGCAGCGGTCTACCGGCGGTGAATTGTGTGAAGAATTTAATTTTACTCTAAGACATTGTAGTGAACATCGGAAACTACATAGAACTGGTGGTATTGGAAATCGACTCGATGTTACGTTGTGCATGTCAACAAGCTGAAATGATAATGGTGAATGTAACAGTGACGGCGATATGGATGGTGATACTCGGATCACGTAACGATGTAGTAAAATATTTATTATTATACTATACGTTAGCAATTACACGTTTATTACTATCGTCGTGAATATTCAGCGCCGCTCCTGGAATATTCCGCATAACCGCAGACTCTCCTCGAGCGAGGAGCGAGGAGCATTTAATAAATATACTGGTATCAGTGCAATAAAGGTAAATACGGCGCACATTGTTTCCTTTGATATCCAACTTGGACAATCTAGACACTGCGGCGGTGCGCTTACAGGAAACTGATAACCAGGTCAGCATTTCATTTACAACCTTTATAAATATTTGTGATTGTCCATGAATTATAGGCATCTGAGTTAATCATCATAGGTGATCAATCTGTTATCGCACATACACCGCTCCTTACACTAACCACCACCACCGTCAGCCGATAGACGTCCACTGCTGAACATAGGTTTCCCCCAAAGATCCCCACATCGATCGATTCTGTGCCACCGGCATCACCAGGCACCGGGAGGCGTCGTTTGTAGTTACATATGGGGGGATTTGGACCACTTACCATCATGCTCGCCCAATGACGATTGGTAGGAGCACAACTAACACTTACTTAATTTCCTTTTGATGATTTTAACATCATGAGCTAAGAACTTTCTCTCAGTTCTCTCATGTCACCGTAATACACTATCTAAAAAGCTTTCTAAATGTATCCCTTAATTGCATTTACCCATTCATTCCTTTCAGCCTTTTCACATTTATTGCTGAAAATGGCAAGTCCAGAATGCTAAAAACGGTCAGAAGGAAACCAGTTAACATTTACACCCCCACGGTAAATAGTGCGGAGAGGATATTTCAACCTGTTTTCCGGGGGAGGTACTTAATCGCTCTCGAATGTAGGTAACCTTGTTTGTATAGAAATGAGGGAAAAGATTAGCAGCGCTGAATGCTGGAGAGTAACCACATTTGGAACAAAGCCAGAGTCGTTTGCATGGATACTCTACTGAATTATGCATTAACTTGAATCGAACTTATATACCATTCGCAGGCTGAGCTGTAATTGATTGCAAATACCATTTGGAAGTCAAATATTCGTACCTGAAGAATTATCGGAGACCGCGAGACGAGGCTCCTCGTCGCGAGCTGGACATGTTTCCATGTATACCACTTTATATTTCATTCAATAAAAGGCTACTAAAAGCTCTTTATTTTTCAGACGTTAAACCGGATAACGTTTTACGATTCGATCCGGGTGAATTGTTTCCAATATCAATTTTACGACAGGGGGATGACTTTTGTAATTCTTTCGAATGGATGGGCGTTTCATTTAACATCTAAGTTATATTACAGTGTAACTTATTCAGGCCCTATCATGGTGCGCCTTTGGACTGATTGATCCGGGACTGACTGATTCATATTCATCATTGTTATCATTATAAGCCGACAGACGTCCACTTCTGGACATTGGCCTCCCCCGAGGATATCTACATCGATCGGTCCTGCGCTGCCCGTATCCGGCTGCTTCCCGCAACCTTCACCAGATCGTCGGACCACCCGGTGAGGAGCATTTCATGTTATTTACAATAATGGTAATAAAATCCGATTGTTAAATTAAAAGTAAATTTTTCGTGGCGTTAGATTAACCTTATAAGTGTGGCAGTCAAAATGTTAAGGACAAATGTATACCTTTTAGAATATTTACAACAAACTTTATGCTATGTCCAGCAGTGGACGTCTATCGGCTGAGGGATGATAAAAGAAATGAAGTAACGCAAAAACAAAGAGCCGCCGCCTGCCCGCGCGAACACCGCCGCAGCGGGCCGGAGCGCTCTGCGCAGCTTCCGGCCTCGCCCTACAAATGAAAGCTAATAGCAGCCCGGTCAAGTGTTCCCTTTGTATCGGATAACCGTTTCGCCCCGGATTAGAACATCATTTTCCTTTCTGAAAAATAACTTTTAACGTACCTTTAACATAAGTAATGTTTGTATAACAGTAACACTGTACAACGCTTATATAGAGACGTGGCATCGCCGCGCGCTGTGCTCGGACAAGTTCAGCGCAAGTCGCTGCGACTGAACGAATGCCGCTCGTTAGGGGTTCACTTTGCAATCGGAGGTCTCATTGCTATTGTGATATTACAGGCTACATGCGCTCTTAGAACGGGATCCTTGTAATGTTACAGTAGGTGGCAAAGAGCTGAGGAAGCGGTATCGTGGTAACCTGGCCAATCTCCTGTAGCAAAACTACAACCCGTTTCGTACTGTACAACATAGCGCCATTTTTCCGGTTTACTTTATCACTTCCACTCGTCTGTGATAATGTAAATAAATGCCTTTTGCCTTGCAAAGTATATAGGTCGAGGAGTTTTTTGTTTACTTACTCTTACGAGTCGGATCCTTCTATTACCATATAAATTAGAAAAATGGACGCGTTATTCGATTTATCTTAATACAGAGCTCGTTGAGGCTTTGTTAGGCCGCAGGACGCGCAGATCGTTCGCCGAGATATTATACATTGTTTATTATACGCGTTATGAATTTAGGTTAGGACGATCCGGGATTAGGGTTAGATAAACATTTAGTTACAACTTGATTAACAAAACAGGACACAAATTATGATAATATATACTCGTAACGTCCATATCAATTGGAAATATCAAAGAGACAGTTATCGCGACGACACTAAAGCCGTGCCGGCTGCTCGCTTCTGCACATTAATAAGCTATTGGATCAATGTATAAGTATACCTATCTACAATGTATGTAGTATGAAAAAATATTCAATTTATCAATAAATTATAAAGTTTAAACTGTTAACAAATGTGTTTTTAACGTTATGTATAAATGTTATATCGCACGCAGCTGATTGTAATTCTCGAGCCAACTTCATCGTTAACTTAGAACAATAACGTCGGTTAACGTTTTTGCTTCATGAACATAACTTCACTTTTCCCAATGACGAGACGAGTTCCACCTTTAGACCGACTTTCCTTTGTTCTTAATTAAAAATTTTCCAATTTCGTAAAATTCCAAAATTTTTCCACTTGACGAGCCTTGATTTAACTTTCATCAATTAAGACCTAAGCGTTATGCTAGTTTCTGTTAGTCTATCACAGAATTGGCCTTTAACCGAAACTCACATACAATAGTATAGTCATTTATTTTACTGACGTTATCGAATTCGCAGTGTGCCGGTCTAGAAATGAATGATTAGAGTCGGCCCCCTGCGTAATAAATATACAAGCACGACATGTACACATCGAATTGAAAACCATTTGTTGTACGCCCGTCGTTAACGACGAACGAACAAAGTTAGATAACCATACTAGTTTCAAAATACATGTTTTTTAGTTAACGAGATACCGCCAGTTAATTGCTTTATTATTTGTAAATGTGAATCAGTCGAAAGTAACAAATAGTTAAGTAATTCTAAAGGGTGGTCGTCGTCCGCAGAGCGTTTCTCCCGTACTTTTGGTATAATTTCACATCAGTTCCTATCCATCCATAACGTTTCCGGTCTTTCAGGATTATCGCGATATCATTTTTAAATCCTCGTGTATCAATTTATGTCCACTCGATGCATTGTTTGCCAATGAACAGATTAATCGGTTCATTCTATCCGATCAGTTCCGATGCGGCTGCCTCCCGCCGTCCCGCCTGCCATACGTCCGGAGAAATTTAAATTTTAGGTAAGCGTCAGATGCTTTTTAACCAATAAGTGGTATTGTTTGAGTTTATCTGTAGTATTACGTAAACATCAATAAATTATATTTCATTGATTTTACACAGCAAACATTTGTTTATCCTGAGGAACATTGGTTGTAAAGGCTATTAAAACATGGGGGAATGATTTCCAACAACATAAAACTATATCTTCGAAAACGAATTGAAACTGACAGCGAAAAATACGAAGAACACAAATATTCAAAAATTATTCCATGTTCCGGATCCGGCGCAGCCTCACAACTTCGCAGCCTCGCAGCCTCGCAGCCTCGCAGCCCATGAATAACAATTGCAACAGTGAACAGCACGGAGACGTATTCGTTTTACGTTTACACAAAAGTTCCGCGAACTGGCGTCGCACCGGGACGGGCATCGACACCGGCGGCACGAAGCGCTCGGATGAAGTGGAGAGAGCACTCGGAAGCGATCCGCTCCCTCTCACTCTGTTCAGTTGATTAACGTATTAGCTTCCATCACAAGTCACTCTCCACTCACTCACACGCACTCACTGCTGCAGACACTCGGAAATTATTCACATTCAAATCTCACGACGGCATTCTCTTTGAAGGCTGCCGATGTAACCAATGAATACACCACGAGACCTGGTGGCTGCAGCGGCGGAGCAGGACACGTAATCTGACATCCTTCATATTTAATGGAGCGCTAAAAGCCTTAACTATTTCGCATATTAACATATGTGTATATGTCTACTTATTGATAGAGTTGTTCAAATGTTATATCATTACTATACTTTTAAACTACGGGACTTGGCGAACGGAAATTTTCCTCAAATAACTTAATTTGTCTTAAGTCTATAAAGAAATTAGTTTAATATGAAACTTGCATTTGAGTATTGTAAGGACGAATCAAGCCGAACACAGGCCTGCCCCAAACATTCCCACGTTAGTAAAGGTATATACTGTGGAGGTTTTGGGCCATGTCCCACCACGCTGCCCAATGCGGGATGGCGGGAGTCAGAGCCACGTTTGTGGATTAGCTGGGCGCACCGCGAGCAGGTGCCGATAGCTTTGAGTCCTGTGAGTATATTCTATTTAGGTTCTATTCAACATAGGTTTTTGTATTATTTACTTTCAGAGAAATTTCAGTTAAACGCATGCTGCAGTAGTACCTCGAAGGGAAACTACAACTAAAACATAACACCTTGCTTCACACAAGTGTTTTGTTAGAAAGGAGGCTGAGTCGAGGGGGGAAAGTCCAATTACTTAGATATCCGCTGACGTGACCAACTAATTAAGTTTATACCGTCGCGCCTCCTTCCCGCATTTGAATATGAAAAGTTTTTTCAAGTTTTGCATCAACTCTTAACGACTTAACTTCCGTCCCTCCCGGCTGCAGGTGTTCCTAGGTCATTCATTTTACTCCGTTGTATTTAATTAAGGATCTACCTCTTTATCTTCACTTCTATTTAATTATTGTTTCGACAAAGTTGCTCTGCTTACTTGTTATTACAACGACAAAAGTTGGAATAATGTCTTTTAAAAGTAATTAAAACTTAGAAGGTTGTTGATTGGAAAGTCTTTCTGCGAAACAATCATTTTATTCCGCTTGTAGACATTTTGTCCAGATCGAGGAGTGTGGCGGTAAATTTGTGTTCACGGCGGAAGAGTTTCCTGCCTCTGGGTATAAATTATCGCAGATTAACTATAAAATTGTTGAGCTTTTCTGCGGAATGTTAATTTCATATTGAGCCTTTTTTCAACTGCAACATAAGTTCATCAAAATTGGTACGAAGGTTTCGGAGGTTTTATGATAGTCTTAGAAATTAATTAAATAATCTTTTTTCAAACATTCTTTCGCGACACCCGGCCCAATACTTCCAACAACATAGATATAAACCAGGCATCATTTCAGTATTCAGTCCGGCGGCGTTTTAACCCTGGGTCTAGACTGGATATTAAATAATAACAATCCTCCTAAAACATATTTTTTTCTTTGACTACTGAAGCATGATAAGAAAAATAGAAAAACTACATATGCAACGTATTCTTTATCGGCACTGTTTCCGTATGCTTCTCGGCGGCGCACATTACTTTAATAACTAAAGTCTTGCTAAACAGAAATCCATAACTTCAACTAAGTCATTTGTAACCTTTACTTATAATTTGTCCACGTAACTTTATCCTGTTCAGTCAGGAACAATACGGTCATAAAAAAAACTATTACACAACGACATTAGCGCAGTGTGCATTGTCACAGCCCCGCTGCACTTTGTACGATAACTCTAGTTAGTATTAAAGTGTGGCTGTATGTGCGAGTGTGCGTGCGTGTGTGCGTGTGTGGCTGTTTCATATTGTTTTGTTACCTATTACCGTTGTTGTATTGATAAATGCTATATATATATTATTTCTAGTACACTTGAAGAATTTAAGTATACGGGTACTTACTATGATCTACTAGTGATCCTGAGACAAGACGTCGTATCGTTACAACGCGCTGCTCTTTCACGATAGATAAATGATCTAAAGGATCTAAGAAGTTCTCAGGCATCAGAGACTTGCCACCAGTGACTGGTAGTAATGGCTAACCATGGTATTAGCATTACCATTGTTTACGTTTCAAGTTGTCCAACTTTTGACATAGCAGAGTGCCTGCGGCGTGTACCGGCTGAACACCTGCCTGGTAACATGGAGGTCCCTGATTAAATTTAGAGTACTTCGGATTGGTCGTGAAGTTTGTATGGTGGTCGAGTTTTCCAAACCCTCTAGACTAGCAACATTTAATCCATTTTCATCATTATGTTAAGCCACAACAAATCCGCAGAAGCTAAAGTACAGCGCAAATCTTGTTTGCGAGTAATTCTGTGTCTTGTTGATATTAACGTGTGTTTGAGACATCTTTATCACCATCCCAGAGTTCACTCTGTAAATAAGTTTTCATTGTATATATACTTATGTAAAATAAGTTAGGAACAAGTTAGTAAAATTAGAGCAGCCTCCACATGCCCGCGCGGATCCAAGTCGCGGGATTGAAGTACAGGAGCTAAGTGAGTAAGTACATGTGATAGCGGCCAACTTGTGAGTTACTTATTATTGTACGTGATGGAAATATTATATTAGGAAGGTGCTTCAGTCGCTATGTATATTTTATGTCCTAAAAGTAGTAATCCAAACAACAACATGCTGGATTTAAATTTCAGTTTTAGGTTTCTTAGAATTGAACATGTCCTGTGCCACTCGAAACGGCGATAATAAAAGGAACCGAAACGCTTTCACTAATTCAGCCCTTACAACTGAACTCTAGAGCTGATTTGATCATTGAAGATTTGAATCGGCGCCAGAAAATCAAAGTGGATCATTAAATTACCAATACCAATCAGCAAAAGCAAATTTTTATTTATTCCCATACCGCCGCTTTACAGCAGTAGCGCGCACACACACAGGTGAGCTGCTTGGGAGCTTTCTAATGATAAGTCAATATATCTTCCATTTGTCGTTGAGCTTGCAAGTACGTGTGTTAGTCCTTAGAGTCCTGTGTGTTTTGAACTAAATAGTTTAAATTTGAGTTTATGAGCGTGTCGCAGTTGTTGAAATTGAGACAAAGTTTGATGTTTCCGTTTATATACTTGTGACGGTGTTGGGACAAACGTAACGCATAACGTATAACTCAATTTAGCAATTTTGGAGTTGCGGCGAACTGGTGTATTAGAGAGCTTCAATACTCTATTCTTTGATATTTCCAATAAAATAAATAATAGCTCCAACCATTATCGAGATTGCAGTAACTTCTTACTTACAAGATGCAACACGGCTGTAGTTAAACTAAATGTTAAACCTCGGACTTGTAACAAACTGGTCAAACTATTCGGCGAGCAAATAAAATAAAAGTCTATGGTCTGGTACATTAAGACGAGCGCCATAAAAAGATTTTATTACTTGGCGGAAAATGGGTTCGTCCCCAGAGCCTCGGCTTCCCGTCAAGGACGTCGTCGTGGGGAAAACTCGCGCTTGGCCAGCGTTTATAGTAGTCGTCCTCTCTCTCCTTGTAAGCGAAGGCTCTTAGTTCCAGCTGTGGGAATATTATATAAGTTAACATTGTTAAAAAATTTAAGATCGTACAAAAAAAAGGACTCGGTTAAATAATTTCACGAAAGAATTGGGGAAGGTTACTTTAACAAGTAATCAGAAGTCTTAAAAAAATGTCGGCACCTGGTTCACTTTGCTAATGAAGAAGAAAAGTTTGTAACTGTTGGAAGTTTTAAAGGGAGATTGATTCAATGGAAGTCTTGTACATTTCAGATAGGGAGAGGAAATTGCTTCTAATTTGAACACAATTTTAGATACGGAAATTAATTATATTGCAACTAACTACGCGTTTAGTTTTTACTAAAACAGCTTAAACTAACAATATTACTTTTTGTATCAAGGGTTGAAAGTAAGTAATTGCTCCGAAGCAGGAAATCAATCAACACTTTCAACAACAAGTAACTCCGTAGTTTTAATGTTAAAAAAGTGAATCATATTCGCACAGGAAACTACGTCTCTCTTCCGGGACATTTACATCATGAGCATCATCGCTAGCTCGGCAAGTTGCGAAGAGCTCCACCCCCATCTAAAAGCCGCTACATGCGAACCCAGAATCAAACCGCCAATACCCTTGTTACAAGGCATGCAGTTCCGAATGACGGACATGGAAAAGGCTTTTAACTACTTGTCGTCTCGTGTGACAAGTAATTGTATTCGATCGGAGATCATAGTTAGTGAGGCAGAGGTCCATTTCCGATTTTTTTCGATCACAATCGGAGTTACATTTAAAAAAAATACAAATTGAAATGAGAGCGGAAAACAGAAATTCCTGCTTTATCAGTTTCTACTTGACGTGGGTTTCGAGAAAAAATATTATTAATGGAGGGTTGTTATAAAACTCACGTAAAACCGGAAATATTCGCGCCGTTAGCGACTTGTCACGTTGCTGTCATATCATGTAGTCCCCCACACCTCAACCCCGAAGAGAGGGATGCTCTCGGATAATCGTGGATTTTATCATTGCGTTATTGCCTCACTGGGCCACTTAGATAGCTACCGTGTTACCGCTTATTATAAATTTAAACGTTAAAATGGCACATTAAATAAATTAACTCATGATAAGTTAACCCACTAGCTTTCAGCTGCTGTCTCACCGCAGTGATTACTTCTACTGTTCAGCACCATAATGTTTCAGTAGCCTTAAATGTTTCGCTATCAGTATGGCTTGGCAGTGATGAAAAGCAGAATAACGTATACCGAGTAACAGATATTGCGATAGAGCTAAACGACAATACCTTACCAAGGTTGTAAGCAAGAGCCTAAAGGCCAGGTACGGTAGTAGCGCCCCATCTATTGAACAGTTTGCGAACGAAGCTCAGCATTAACACGGAGATAAACGCCTCTTACCGAAGTGGAGCTTACACTGTGCTTTTGTTTGGAGAACAATGGACAGCCTCACTATAAAAGCACCCTTTGAAATTGTTGCCTTCGGCCGTACTGCGAGCTGGAAGATTAGATGATAGATAACTGAAAGTTTTAGTTTTCATTTTAACATTAAGTTATTAAAAGTGTTACCGTAAAAATAACTTATTATGTCTCGTATCGTAGTAATTCTACTAACGGTGATGGTATCTACTCAATAACTATTTCAACTACAACAAAACTAAATACTTAGTGCTAGATAATCTGTTATTTCAAAGTCGACTTGAAAGTTTCTTTTCGTAGGTTTATATAGCAGGTAGTTTTAACTTTCTGATAATCACATTCCCTGACCTCCAGTGAAAGCTTTTAATGAAAGTGCTTCTCGCTACTTTCCCAGCATTACATATTGTTATTAGAAGTAATATGTCTGTAAATGTATCGCTCTATCTAGATCGAGTTGTTTATTCAACAGTTTATGGAGTGGAAAAGATTAAAGAGGATCACAGCGAAATCCCCGTTCGGTGTAAGCGGACCAAGTTACATCTTTGCGCATATTTATAAAATCGTTTATCGCATAGAGACTGGAGAGGCGGGAGAACTCCCGCCTGTTGGCTACACGTGTGCAAGTAGTATGCTATATTCACAAGCTTCGTTATAGAAGTAGTCCAATAGAATTGTAACTGAAAATAACCTGCAACACAAGCTAAATAAAAATATTAGTATTATAGAGATAATTAAATTTGTTCGAAGGAAAAGGACCTCTACAATGATGTGTTATTATATTATATATTTGAGGAAAGTACGTTCTGTATTTTAAGACAGGATGCCCATCCTGGCTCATCCCCGTTAGTCCAAAACACACTTAGCAAATCATTTCAGGTCCATTTCTCACTCCATTGTGACCAGTTCTCTATTGTTACAAGCTGCGCGAGGGCCTCTTGAATATACACTTAACGAAATAACGTAAACCTCTTATACTATTTACTTAGGGCGCGCTGAACTAAGCACAGTGACTTATAATGTCCGTTTGTTTGCTTTCGTCAACCTTTGTCATAGGAAAACTTTTAGCTAGAGTGCTCTCCTGAAATGGTACCATAACATTATATATACGTTAATATATATATATATATATAGATTTAAAGTGACAATGAAGCAAAACGTTGACAAATTGAGGAAATGAAAAACTTTTACAGCATTTAGTAGACTATCCACCATTATTTAAATATTTTCGGGGTATCTTGAAATATATTATTTAAATAGTTATTATAAATGTATGTTACCTCCATGACCTACATCCTTAAGTACGCAGTAAGCTTAAAGGATCAAGGACTTCTATATGTCCTGGCTGCAAGTACACTAGGCAATAAAGGTGCTCGGTGGTAGGTCGGAACCGATTTATTTCGGCAACAAACTGGACAGTGATCGATTGTAGAACGAAGATGAATTTATCCTCAAGGTAAGTTATTTAATTAAACTCAATCTCTAGAGAGCAGAAGTTATATGTAACAGTTTTTTTTTACAAGATATGTTTTTAATATAATATAATACTACCTGTTATTTTTCCGCTTCGCTGGCCGTAATGTACACTTGAAATTTGTCTAAAATATTCTTTGAATGCAATCGTAGCCGCAAATGATTTTTTGCAGCAACCGTTACTATAGCAACCGCATAAATAATACGGAATGAAATTGTTTATAAATTCTAGAAGAGCTTTAAAATAAAATGATGAAGGATCTATGATGTAGCCGCCGCCGGCTGCGCGCCGCGGCGGGAGTCGTCTGTAGGAGACTTGTAATGGAGCCTTCTCTCCGATAGGAAAAGTTAAAGCTCTATTCCCTCGTCAACTAAACTGGATGGACTTTTTAGATGAGAATCTAGATCGTCTTGCATTCACGCCTGAGAGTTTTCGCTAGTTTCGAAACATACGTTCCCGGACTTGTTCTGTACTGCCGCTCCTCTTGACAATATTTTCATACTAAGTTTTTATCTCAGTTTAAAATTCATATTTACAAACATTTTTTTGACAACAACTTTCTTTTTTTTATCTACTCTCTATTACTTCACCGTTTTCCATAAAACCAACTCCCTTAATGAGGCCTTATTCTATACGTACTAAATACATGGTGGTCATTAGACCCTTTTGCTCTCTTCTTCTTCTTCCTCCTGCCCTTTCCCAGCTACGTGAGACACTTTTGCTCTCTACTCGTATATTTTTAATTAGAGCTTACAAATATTGTCTTCCGGTTAGAAGAGTGAGTTAGACTTTAATTATTGGCCTTAAAGCTCCTGTCTCAGAATCATTAGCATAATATGCTTCTACGGTTTACCGAAGGCAAGTGTCTGTTCCATTAGACCTTCGCAAGTTTCATGTGTCACTATTATCGTGTCCAGTTTGAAGTATTCTACAGTGAGTGAAATTGATTCGGTAATAAGCCTCATTGCCTCGTATTTTACAACGGGTTCATTGGTGTAGACTGTCGTCCAGCAAATTAGCAACTTCTTGTTATATTAAGGAATATCATTTAACACTAAGTAAACTACTGTCTAATGTCATAAACTCTATTTTATAAGAGAAATGATGGTAATATTATAGTAAGGTTAATATTCTGAAACATGCGCGTGCCCCGTCGTCGCGTGTAACCGGAATTAACATATTAAAAGGTTTTAACCCGACCGGAGTGATCTCAAAGCACTCTAGTTAAGTAAATTAACATTGCGACGCTCTATTTTAAGGAAATATCTAGATTGAAAACTATACTAGGAAATAACTAGTGCCGCTGAATATCTGCTTAGGGCTCTCCTAACGGCATATCAACGCTTATGTGTTTACCTGTTCATATCTCTCCTCGTAACAATTGGCATGTGCATGCAGATCCGTTCTGTAACTTATTGCTGTGCGCCTATCTCAGGGCGCTGGCTGAGTTGTGTAAACATCCCGCTATCTAGAAGTACACCGGCCGTAGTAATGGACGTGAAACTTTTTTAATAGAAGCTACGCGCGCGGAAACTCGGCCGAGCTGTCCGTACCAGATAAGGCACCCCATCCGGTCACCGCCCGCCCCTCATCTCTCGCCCTGCACCCTCTTACCTCACCGTTTACTTGTTCTCTGAACTGAATAAGGCTCTTCTGAATTTTAAAAAAGACTTTGTTCAGAGCAACGGGCACCTGACACACTGTCGAGAAGGATACGTAACGACAGGTAGGCCATGTTTAGATATAACTTAAGCGAATCTTATGTTTTATCACTGAATGAATTATGCCAGAAATCAGTTCCTGAAATAAATTATTCCTAGTTCGGGATTTACACATTAGTATTACCGTATCCGTGGTATTAGAATAAAATAAAGTTATTAAGTGAAAACTATAGGGTTATCATCATCATTGACCGATAGACGTCCACTTCAAAACTATAGTTATTTACAGGATACCAATACGTAGTGTAATTGGCTAATTATTTAACGACGTATTCGTTCAAAAACACATTATATAGAAGTGTCACCGATTTCATAACATTAATTAACCAGACAATAAACCTATGAACAGTGTCAATGCATTGCCATCAGCAAACAGCACCGTGTTTCGTACCACCTCTAGCGCCATCTAGCGGACTCTACGCGAACAGTAACTATCGATATTTTTTATAGATTTCTTATCTATTCTTTACAAGGTTTCATGGCTAACAAACAATACTTACAGTTTGACCACATCCGCTTCTGTATCCTGATTGTGGATAAAATGCTAACAAAATTTTGACAAATTTCTATTTTGTTGCAATTACACCAGTGTTTGTTAACTTAAACGTCACAATTATAAAGTTATATCTTTAACCTTTTTACCACGCTATCTTAATGGTACTGTAGATAAGATAACTTTATGCTTAAACCTTATTAATTTAATAAATTACTGTTACAAGCACAAGGTTCAGTCCGCAGCGCGCGACCTTCGGCAAAACTTAATTTCACGTCATAATGCACTTTGCTTCATCGCTGCTGCTTTATTAAATCCCGACGGCCATTGTTCTACTAAAATACAATTTCCGGAACAGCATTGTTTCTTTCCATGACATACTTTAAACGCATTAAAAAAAAAAAGTAAAGCAGTAGGTAGTGTAATAATGCTTGTTCATTAAAAAAATTATATACAATCGCCGCACTCCTCATCTGATGTTCTTGATGACGTAAGAGGATTTTAGTTCAAGGAAAATATTTTAGCGGTATCGTCAGTGTTATACTACCACCACCGGATGCTGATATACCTTCGCACCGTTCATTTTGATAAGGATTTACCAATTGACCAGATGTGTACAGATGCAATAAGACCAGCAGCTCACACATGTCTGCAGGTCATAAAGTACACCGGGAGTGCAGCCCGCGCCACCGCTGCGCGACACGCGCACGCGCACGCGCACGGCACGTCGCGTGCGCGTGCGCTGAGGTAATATACTATAGGTTTAATTACACACAGAGTGTGAGCTCGTCGGGGATTGTTGTTGTGTAAACAATGTTTGTAACTTCCCAAAGCAGTAAAGCAGTTTACTTCCCAAACAAACAATTATTTGCCGTTTTCATTCCGGCGGTTTGCCCACCGCCGTGCTTCAAATGGACCGCGGGCACCCGTCCTCGCGGATGAAGCGATTGTTAGTGATGTGAGGCTGCTTTGATGTGAAAAGCTGCCTGCAGTACTTGATTACTGAACGACGGTTGCTTTCGGGATTTAGTTAAAGTAAAAGTAATGAAATGAACTTAGGTCAAGTTTAGGATTTTTTGTACTTTATAAAGGAAGATATTTACGTAGCGGCTTCGCATTTAATACCTTAATAGACATTATTTTTAAATTAACCGATCCACCTTAAAGTCGTCCTCTTTAACATAAATAACAATAGATATTTCTATAATAAAGCGCCTATCGGTAAATACTTTATATAATATAAAGCAAAATCTATACCAAAATGTATAGTTTGTATTCAGAACACCGTTTGTTAAGCATAGTCTCTGAAACGACTGAATTGATTTGGCCGGGGCTGTCACAGTTCAATGTAGGAGCAATAACACGGGTTATAAATTAATTAAAACCTAATGGGGTTGTTCGCAAACAAATTGCCACGTATACCGTTGCCGTTCAATCAATTCTACTGACTGGTAATTGATACGGTATGTTCTTGCACAGCACGCCGCTGTTGCCAATGCAAGTGAGCAGTACGACGTCTGCCGGGTTCCATATGTTTGCAAGTTATCGCTTCCACCAAACTGAGAGGTAATTGTTGTTAATTAAACTGTATAATTGAACCGGTCGCGTGTAAAGTGGTGTGGTTTGAATACTCATACATTATGTATGCATCGGAACATTCGTATGGAATAACAGTTTATTAATAATTCCACTTCAGCCACTAAATTTAACCGGAAACGTTCGCGTTTAATTAGTATTGTTTATTTATTGAAATGTATACTGGAAATTACCTGCTCTCAGTGTGAACATTTTCATTTATTGGACAAAACCAAAGTTCTTCAAACTACGGTTTACAATATCCAGCTCGTTCATTCATTTTTTTTCACAATAACAGGCTCTAATAAACGTAAACTCGATTGGAAGCAAATCTTTCCAATTATCCTTCTTGTTGGAGCTGATGTCTTTCAAATTGAGGCCGCTCGTGCCAGAGATACGCTCTTTTTAGGAGATACAAAATCCGTTCCCACTATATAATATGCCAATGTTTGAATTAGCAATGGATGTCATTAACTTTTATCGAAGATAGAACAATTGCGGTATGGCATCATCTACATTTTTTTACCTGTACAATAACAATATATTAATAGTTTGGTTCTACCGCAAGATTTGTTGCACCATCATCAGACGCCCCCGACTGGGTGCAGGGCGTCTCAAAGTATCTCTGCACCGATCGGCGCTGCGGTACTCGCGCCCGCCGTTTGATAAACTTTCCAAATTAATGGAAGAGTTATGCTTAATGTAATGTTCCAAAGGTTGAAACACATCTTTAGTATTGTAAACCGATGAATTTTTTTATGCTTTCATCAATAAACAATCGGTGTAGCGCGCGACAAAGTACTGCCTGACCTGATATTAGTCGAGGTGGAAAAATCTAGGCATGGATTGAATGGGTCGTGAGGAGTCATTAGAGACGCGAAGCTATACTGGGGGGCGCGGTCCGGAGCTTCTGAATAATGGATGAATTAACTCTTTGTACTTCTTTGTCTTTTGTACTTCCTATCCAGCGTTTCACAGCGCTGAATAAGGCGAAGGAGGAGAGCGTAAAGAACGTCTCAACGATTGTTCTACGAGACTCTCTGATCTAAATAAGTTTACTATTGCGATGAAAGGAACTGGAGATCAAAGCGAATGAAATAAGCAATTTATACTACTTTTATTTAAGATTTATAAGCCTTTGAGTTTAATTTAGAATAGTATATGGAGTATCGAGCGGTGTCGTGTATTTTTAAGTCCAACTTGATTTGCTCTTCTTTCGACTGTGAACATGTAAGATACAGGGTGTCTGGTGGCAGATTTATGTTTTCAAATTTAAATAAAAAATAATGTGTTTGACATATAATTTTACTAAAAGTATTAAAAGATAGAATACAAATGCGGATTTCATTTGTTTAAAGATAATGTCATCCAAATGTCTTCCATCCTGTTGCACACACACACACTGTTCGAAACGGAGCCTCGTATTCCGTGCCACGCGCTGCAGTAAACTTGGTTCAATTGCGCTCATTTCTCGCCGAATATTTTCTTTTAAGTCCACAACAGTTCGCGGATTTTTGGCGTAAACTCTCTCTTCGAGGTAGCCACACAAAAAAAATCCATTGGAGTTAGGTCGGGTGACCTCGGTGGCCACGGGATGTCCCCAAAGCGACTAATCAGTTTTTGAGGGAGATTTTCTCGCAACAAATCCATCGAAGCTCTGGCCGTGTGTGCGGTCGCACCTGTACCGCATCCTGTTGAAACCACGTGTGTGATGAGAATGATGAATGAGCTCGCAGGTTCGGCAAAAAGAAATTCGAAATCATGAGCCGATAATTCTCACCATTGACATTCGTCGCTTGGCCCCGCGCATTTTCAAAAAAAATGGTCCGATTGTCCCATTCGTGGATAAAGCGCACCAAACAGTTACCCTTGGGCAATGTAATGGTTTTTGGTGCTTCAGTCGAGGATTGCGAGTTCTTAGAGCCCAGTAACGGCAATTTTGTGTGATGTTCTTGTTTACGTGTCCGTTTAAATGAAAATGAGCCTCGTCGCTCCAAAAAATGGAATTCACAGTGCGAAAACGCTCCAACATGGTTTCACAAAAAAATTTGCGTGACGCAAATTCATTTTTTTTCAATTCTTGAATGATTTGAATTTTAAAAGGATGAAAGTTCATATCTTTTTTCAAAATTTCATGCACGCATGCTCTTGGAAGTCCCAGTGAAGCTGCCCTTTTCCGTATCGAAAGTCGTTCAATGTTGTCGGGGGTCCTTGACGATCGACTAGGTCCTGGCCGTGGTGTGTTCATAGCCGAAGCAGTTGCGCGGAACCTCTCCACCCACGAACGAATTAAATATAACTTTAACTCACCAACGGTCCCTTTGAAATATATCAAGAAGCTCAGTTACTTCACAGCTGTTGATTTAGTGAGAAGCTCAAAGCGCACAAATAATTTATTTCTGAATACCCTCAAAACGTAGTCTCCGCTGCGTCGTTTAAATCCTCAAGCGCAGAGAGAGACAAGTTGATTTCGGTTATATAAAATTGTATAAGGAAACGTGAATATATTTAGTAGATGTTGTTGAACGGAATCCTTTGAGCTCTGTATTATGTGTAGGTTTTTAGCTAAATCAAATGTAACAGTATATATGCAGCAATCAGTCGACGTGAAATAGTTGACGTAGATGTGGCGGGAGTGCGGTGACCAGGTCGTCGCGTTGTTGACGAAGCAATCTGCTCGGGGGCGGGACAACACGTCATTAATGAATCTGTTAAATGCAAATCTCTTTAGCCGATTTGAAACTGAAGCACTGGCAATGGTGGCAACTGGACTCTCCCACTGTCCATAGTGGTGGGTTGTGGTTAAACGTCTTTTTTACTAGTGTTTTTTTTTTGTGATCGTCGTTCGATGAACTTGTTATAGTCTCTATTATCAGGCATCAGAGATCAGTGTCTCTTAAGTAGTGCAAGTGCTAACTTATGTGCAAATATATTTTCATTAAAATATTTAAAAAAAAAATTTAAAAAACGTGTGTAGACTATTCAGAAAGCAAAGACTAACACCATTAACAAGTTATCATCAGCGGACTAATGAATGTAGGTATATAGACTATATAGCGAGTACAAACTTAAATTAATAAGTAAAAGAAAAATAACAGCTTAAGCATATCTTCGGCTAGGGACAGTACTAACGTTCGTGTCTCATAAAATAACGAAAAATTTAATTAAAATCGATTTGTGTTACACAATATATTAAATACCCCAATTGTTCAATTTGAACAAGACAATAATGAATTGATATTCAATCTCGACAGGGTTAATTTGAAATTGTACTAAATGATGTTCCCATCGCGCGCCGTCCGCCCGCTGATCGCTGTCGGGGACGCGTCCGGCCGCCGCACGACGCGCACGCGCACACACTGCAACCGCTTATATATTTTGCACAATAAGTTTGTATTAGAAGCTATTTGATACCAAACGTGAATATGATGTATTGGTTAATTGCTTCTCCAATGTGACGTCGTCTAATTTATAACATGCATTGAGAGATTATTTAGTGCAGTGCAATAACAAGGTAGCTGTTCCTAACGAGAAGCTAGATTTGAAGTTCCCGAGAACCCGCGCGTTTGGTTGCCGCGTTCAATAAATCAACATACACGCTGTGATGTTGTGCACATCAAAAATGTTAATAGAAAATGTTGTTTTAATGATTATTATATTGTCTAGCATGGTGGTAGTGTGGTGTCGTCGGTGTGGTCGTGCGGCGGCAGCGCGCGCGCCCTGTCGGCGGTGTGCGCCGCGCGCAGGTGTGCGCGTGCGCAACACCAGCGTCCCGCCGCGCCCGCCGCGAGCACCACCACCGCGCCCGCCGGCTCCGCGCACCACCGTCTGCACGTACAAATCTTATAGGTTACATGATCGCCGTATGCACTCGTACGCTTGAGTCAGAGATATCATTTGTTCTACAATGTATAATTTATCACATTGATGCCCTTTGCTACAGTTATATTAAGATACACCTATTTGTATACTAAATTAAACACATACTAGACCTTCCATTGGGCAAGTCTATTCCGTCATGTTGAAAGGTCTAGTTCAGCTACATTGACGTATCTGCCTAGATAGAAAACTTTGGATTTATAATGCCCATCATCGGTTGGTACACGTGCAGCGCACGTCCAGTGCCTCCGGCGGACCCCACCGCCGCGCCCAATCCCGGTACAAAGTGTAAACAAACAACGTAATGCTTTAACACCTGACAGAAGGGTAGTTAAGGTGTGAAAATGTTAACAAATAACTTTCTAGCTAGTGTTAGCTTAGTTTAGCTTACAGAGTAATCAACGAAGTTTAATGATTACCTCGAGGTGTACTGCACGTAAACCCGTCCGCTGCTCTTCGGTGGTAAATTCAAACTCGACGGCGACACTTTGAAGTCAGTGTCACCTTCGTACTTGACCAGCACTTCGACTGGATGCAAAGCTGTAGTTGCGTTTAATCAATGATAAGTCTTCAACAAGGTACTAAAGCTTTATATAATAATTATTACTAAACTTGGTAAAGTTGTACATCTGTCTAGTCCAGTAGCTTCGTACTCGTGAAAATAAAATGAAGTGGAAACGATTATACAACTTTTATGTTAGTGAGCGAATTTCATAAGAGCGCCGGTCGCCGGCACCACATCCATCGCTGATTAAATCAAACTTCATTTAAACAAGCGATTTAAGGTTCAAGCCGCCAGTGTTGTGCATTTGTGGTCAAAATACTAACTGCTAGTGTGAGACACTGTGAAGTAGGTCTTTCTTCTGTTCCCGGTGGCTACGAAGCCGAAATCGTATTGAGCTGGCAGGATCCGTAGCACGGGCACTTCCAACTTCACAGTTAAGCAAATGCGCTGGAAAAAAATAAACTTAATACAGTGATTACAGAGGAGCGTATTTTTAACTGTAAACTTTAATAAAAACAAATGAGATATAATCTTTACAATGTACGCCGTTTGAGGTCGTAGAAACTGTTTGACAAGGCCCTCCTATCTTTTCTTTGCGAGCCTTTTACCATTAATTCGGCCCCAACAAATCGCGAAAGTTGAATAGGGAAAATCGTAAAAAGGAAATAAGGAAATGACGAAGGCCTCATTCAGAGACAGCTACATTTGTTAAAAAAGGTTCCTCTTTGTTTTAGGATTAATAGCAACGTTACGCGCTGGTTATGATTTGGTCGCATGAAGCGATGTTCCGAGATGAAAACGTTTATTACTTCTTGCAACGAGAGCTAAATAGAATAAGCTCTGCACAAGTCTAGGAACACATTCCAAGTGGTATATCGCTCGTATCGCAGTATCGCCTTGAAGCTCAGAACGGGGATAAATCACCCGCTCGCTGAACGCTTATGTGCATGCGCATGGTCTGTACGTATGGTAGTCCGATTACCACTCTACAAATTTCCAGAGAAAGAAGTCCGTAGAGTAGGGAGTAAGTAGTAAGAGTATTAATGAACCATCGTTAATAATTAATATTATTAACAATGGATCATTGTTTAGAGTAAACTCGCCGCCGGATAGCCGGCCCGCGGCGCGTTGCTTTCTTCATTGCTGATGGTAAGTGATATATATACCTGTCTATAACAGCGTGGCGCTAGTTAGGTATACACAGCACCGCAGTGTGCTCTCGCGTTGAGACTTTTAATGTTAAGTCTCGTTAATATCACTAGCTGTAGCGCCTTTCAAACTGGAACACAGTAATGTTTGCACGGTACTGTTTATCGGCTGCAATAACAGCCGCGATGATACCCACCTAAACGGTCTCCGGCAACAGACACCTGCCAACAATTGACTGTTCTTGTTCTGCGTTCGATAACAATCGTTTTTGTATTAGTAGAAGAGATTTGTACTGTATTAGTCATTGAATATATCGCCAATTACATAAGATTATGTTGTGAATGTTGTACGAGTGTTGAATCGGACACATTGCCTTTAGCAAATTCATAAGCGTTTATATAAATTACTAGCACGGTTTAAATTTCATTGAACTCTTATCCGCTTCAATGTGTTACTATTTAATAGGACGGCTCACCGATAAGAGCGACTCATTGGAGTCATAGAAATTTAATTCCGTTACAGAGCATTCATTGGTGTTGTATTCTTGGTCACCGGTCGGCCACACGTCGCTGGTGTACACGGCGTACTCGGCACAGACCTGGACAAGATTAATTGTTATAATTCCAGTGTTTAAATTTGTAGAGACAATGCAATAGAAAGCTTTCCTCGATGCGGATCGACGAATTGATGACGAATTCGAAATGCAGATGTAGACAGTGCAGGCCCATTTATGTAAAGATCTTGGTGGATGGAGTATATGCAGCAGTAAGCATCTATGCAAGTCAAGGATCTCACGTTGAATAATCAATAATGTCATAAACGAAGTAAGAACCTATCAGACATTGTTGTACAATAAGAAGAGCTGTGTCGTTCAATCCCCACTGATTTCAGGTGCGACATTTTGTTTGTCAGTTTGAGGAGGTGCACCGATCGCCAACCGGAGCCATCGTGGTGAATAAAATGCCTTGAGTCTCTCCATCATAAGAGGAAACTTCAAGTCCCCACAGTGGGAATTTTAAGTACGACATTAATGTTAATGTTTCTATATACTATGATTAATGCCAGGAGCATGAGAAGCAAAGAAAATATAAAATACAATAGTACGGATAAAATTCAATGTTGAAATGATTGATTTTTTATTTATAATAACCTAAAACATACTTCGACGTTGCTGCGAGGCAGGAGTTCCATAACCAAACGATCCGACTTTTTGGGACAATCCGGCACACATCTGGTGTTTGGGTTGTTGGGTAAGTAGACGGTCCAGGGTGATTCAGTCAACGCGTCCACTGTAAGAAGACCGTCGCCGACGTTCATCGCCCGGAAGTACTTGCGGACTCTACGACATACCAAAAGATTTGAACAACTTTCTATTTCGTAACGTTAAGTAATAAGCTACTCCATATTTAGTTGTTAAGTACATTGTAATGCAGTACAGATAAATTTTAAGTTTTACATCTCAATATTATCAGCCGACAGACGTCCATCGCTGGGTACAAACCTCCTTCAAAGATTTCTACATCGATCGATCCTGCGCTGCCCGTTTCTAGCTGCTTCCCGCAGCCTTCACTAGATCGGCGGACCACCTGGTGGGGGCCTGCCAACACTACATCTGTTGCCAACGGTACGCGGTCGCCATTCGGGGACCTTAGTGCCACAACGGCTGTCAGTCTTTCGAACGATGTGTCCTGCCCATTGCTCCCATTGCAACTTAAAGGCAAGCAAATTTTTGGACTATGTCGGTGAGCTTAGTTCTCCTGCGGATCTCCTCATTTCTGATTCGATCGCGCAGGGAAACTCCGAGCATAACCCTTTCCATTGCTCTCTGTGCGACTTGAAGCCTCTCGACCGCGGCCACTGTAAGCGGCCAGGTCTCGGTGCCATAACTCATCACCGGCAACAAGCCCTAATTAAAGATCTTTGTTTTTAGACACTGCGTTAGTTGGGACTATAATATTTGTGTAGAGGCTAGAGTAAGTCAAAATATTTAGAATAATTCAAAAAGCCATTGGAACTAACGAGGTGAATATTCCTTTTAAGTAGTCAACTAGTGAAAAGTATTTACCTAGTCACGTCATCAGCTGGCAATTGCAGTGCGCTGAGTAAAACGCGTAAAGAGCTGCATGACAGCTGGAGACAAGACAGCTCCTCGCAGCGTAGATGCGCGCGCTGAGGTGTTGGATCTGGACGGTACCAGCTGGGTCTGAAGATGAAAAGTTTACCTTGTTAAATCACAAGATGAATCTTAATCAAGCAACTCCGTAATCTCTTTTGTAGTTAAAGCTAATTTTTTGGTTTCGGATTATTGGACAGAATATCAAACACGTTAATACCCCTGGCGCTGAAGAGGTTGCGGTCTCAATATCAGTATTGCAGCAGCCGGAAGCAGGGCCCCACCGCGCAGACGCACCAATAGTGCTGTTTTCCCACCAGCGGGAATTATGACTTCGGTTGGCTCCACCTTTAACAGACAATATATGTAGTTCACGTCCCCTGGCACTCCACTGCCACCTTAGTCAACACCACATTTAGAACAGTTCACTTCTTTTCAAGTCTGGGTTATTCTGTGAGATTCTTAATAATAAACTTACCTCAAACACGGTCTCCTCTTGCAAGCCATAGTCATCAGATAAATACAATTCAATGCCAGTGCTCGGATCGTCTTTCTCCACGGGCGACGGTATGTTACCGTCTTTGAAAACGACTGCAATATATGAGATTGACATTATGTTACAATGTATAACGCGACACGCGCGTATACTGAACAAACATCTTGAAAAGCTGCATATTTATGTAGAAAAGTTTTTATTGATAACTATAAAAGCCAAAAGTTAAATTGAATGCAATTTAAACCTATGTAAAACAAATGTTATGAAAGAGTCGCTATAACATGTAATATTGTGTAAAGAATCATTTTAATGAATAGTACAATAGGAACTGCGATCAGTTTATAAATAAACAAGCAAAGCAAAGCAAAGCAAAGCAAAGCAAAGCAAAGATCAGGCGAAAGGCGAGGAATTCTAATGATGAGTTGTAGACTTGCAGGTAACAAACAATGTGCTTCTCGTGGTATCATTTTACATGGTCACTTTTGAAATAAGATGTTAAAAATCAACAAAATAAAAAGACAAGTTACTCGTGTATCCTTCGCAATCCCGTAAAGATATCTCCTGCGTCACCACATCGTAGAACCGTAAATAGAGGCGCAAAGGAATTAAATCCTTGGCATTCGCTGCAACAGTAAACGAGAGCGACGAGTTAAGTGTAACGTTACACGAGACAGGATCGATTCAGTTACATACAAAGTGCTTTGAAAACGTTCTTAAAAATAAAAAAAAAATTCATTTAAAGGTTATCAGATATTTTTTAAGTTCAATGAATACGTTACCACATTCTTTCAATACGTAAGTTTGTACACATAGGTCGCTGCGAGAGGTGTTTGTGACCTGAAGTGTCCTCTCTGGATCCGATGAAGACATCCTGAAATCAAATACGTTAATACACCTCCTTGCAATATAAAAACACCGCAAATAGAAACTACCCCTTTCGATATGTCCAACCTCACCACAGACTGCCACATCTGCCCGTCCATTCGCTACGTTTTGTTAATTTATAAAAATATATGCAAAAATTTCTGTGATTTGGTTTGAAGGGCGCAGAAGCTACAGAATGTTTTTTCCTAATAAGCTTCTAATACATTTTCTTTCACACTTCAATTACTTGGCTTATTTTCTTTATCTTTATGTTTAAATAAGTTTTAACCACAGGATAGGAAGTTCATCGCTCTGCCCATCCGGTTTGATCGCGAACTGGAGAGGCACCCCGATAACTTCAATCCACACGTCCAGAACAATAGGCGCCAAGTGTTCAATCTGCAATATGGATAATTATTTTATGATTATATGTTTGCGGAAATGGAACTAGAAGAACGATGAAAGTATTACGGTTTTCGTGAAAAACAAGTCGTAAAACGTAGAGACGTAACGCGACGTGAAAATAGTTCAGTTTACTTCGAATGGAAGTTATTAGAATATAGTTAATAATAATAATAAACAAATAAAACTCGTATTAACTTCAACCTAAAATTAATAACCAGCACGTGATTGGATTCATCTTTTAAGCAAACAAATGTTAGCGCTTTTCCTTAATAATTATGTTCATATTATATTATTAGATTGTGTTGAATTAGTTATGCTATAACATATATAGTTCGTTTTCAATGTATCAAGTATAAGGAAGGCTGTTATATTTAAGGTACTCTGCAACACATACCTTTACAGGACAGTCAAGTAGTTGTTACGAAAAATGGCTGTATCATCAGCGCATGAAAGAACTGGGCCGTTCTGAATTTTTATTTTACATAAGTCATTAATATATGAGAAAAAAAGTAGGTCCTAACACACTACCTTGCGGTACACCAAATAAAATGCGAACATTTTCACTCTTGCATTCTTCTAACTTGACCCTTTGCCTTCTACCTGATAAATAACTTTTAAAAAGTTTAAATGATGTCCCTCTCACTCCGATCTTATCTAACGTTTGAATAAGGATAGGTAAAAATACCGTGACGGAAGTGTTTTTCAAGTCTAACAAAACTATTACATATTATTCACTATTATCTAGTTTTTCTGAAATAAGTGACGTATTTTCTTTCATCATCTTTAAACAGGAGTTACTAATGAACGTTTTAATAAATTTGAGAATATCTGCATCCTTAAACATCGGTTATTTAAATGATTAATAATGGGTATTGTCACATACCGGTGAGCAATAAGATTTAGGATTCATTTATACGGCACTAACCTCAGCCAGAGAACTTGTGGTTCAGCAGGTAATTTGCTAAGCTAAGTTTTAGGGAGATAATTTACAACGAGATACATTCTTCGGCTAGGTCTTTGCCTATGTTAATAAAATGTTTATTAGCAGATCCCCTGGGTGTTTTACTAATATGAAGTAATTCTTGGCTGGCATTGTTAGATGTTCAGAATACGTTAATTTCTTTATGGTTTTCTAAAGCAATTTATTTTCTTTAAGAAGTTTCTCTAAGTGTTCTTAATCATATTCTCTTTTAAGTTTTTTAATCAAATTAATACAATAGTTTCTATAATGCTCAAATGTAATTTTTTGTATGTCATTCGATGAATCGCACTGATTTCTAAAACACCTAAGTATCTTGGAAGTAATCCATCATTGTAATACACGTTTACTTTTAGGTATAGTTTAAGTACTAAATCTTTTCTTTATTGAAGCGGTTACTTTCTGCAATAAACCGTAACTTATCGCATTAGGATTATCATAGAGAAGTAGTTCTGATAAGTTTTTATCTTCTAAACATTTTAATGCAGTTTCGTAGACAATGTTAGTAGTCATTTTTGATTGTGACTGTAGGTGCGAGTGTGAAGGTAGCGCTCAGTACTACACTTAAAATGAAGGTTACTTGTATTAGCAGCTGATCCGTGTAAAGGCCCCAGCAGTCGGCGTACACGGTGAGGAGAAGGCGCGCGGTGCGGCCGGCGGGCAGGCTACCGCGCGCCGGCGCGCAGTGCAGGCACACGCCCGGCGCGCGCGCACCCCGCACGCACTGCCCTGAGGGACACTATAAAAGACTACCACGCAACAACGAACACTTTACCTCATCAATGTCTTTATTCTACAATCAACTTCGAATCATGACAAATATTTAAAACAATCTAAAACATTGTTTTGATCCAATACGACGTTGCAGCTAACTAAATCAGTCGGACGCCCCCGGGCGCGTCCCGTCCGCAGCTGTGTCTGTGTGAACTGTTGCCTGACACGAACTGTCCATTAGACTTGAGCAGCGCAGTATGTACCCGTACAAATATCGCAACTACCGTGCCAATGTGATTATATATACACTGTATTAAATAAACACCCACCGGACTGAAGCGAAGGCAGTCCCACGCGTGGCCAGCGACGCACGCGTGCCCACCAGCGCACCGGCAGCGCGCCCACGTTGCGCACCGTGATGCAGCGCGATTGCGCTGCGGATATTAACTCCTGCTTTAGCTTATGTCCACTGCTTTATTTGTGGCAGGTCTCTTTTGCCAGACCATCTAGAGTACCACCGCAGTGCCTATTCCAGTCGACAAACAGCAATGTGCAAACATTAATGTTCCGGTTTGAAGGACGCTGTAGCTAGTGAAATTACTGAAGTAACGGGACTAAACGTGTTATCTCAAGGCAATGGACACAAAGTGGTTCAGTGTATAACATCCTAATTAGCTCCACGTGGTTCCGGTCAGGCGTGTCACTTACCGTCAGGTGAACGTCGCGCTAAATCGTCACTTCGTTAAATGAAATGAAACAAACAAAACTCTTTATTCAAAACAAAATAAATCTAAATGTATCACTGGTCCATAGAGCTATAATAAACTGTATCATAGTGACTGACCGGAAGTGACGTGAACCCGACGGCCCGTGCTACGACAACATCTAGCAACAAGGTGGCTACACATTTGACGCAGGCCCAGATGTTAAGCTTCGCTATATCTAAATGATTTCACAGCGTCCTTTCTAGTTCCCGTTAAAAATAATTTTGTATTAATCACGACGCGTATGTTCTCCGGAAGTAGTTATATTTTTTATGTATATCTGACAACCCTTACCAGTTCCGACGGGTACTTTTCTAAATTGTAAACAAATCGATTCCATTTTAAAATTTTGAACAGTATCCGATGTAGTAACCGGAACAGTGCCTGGCGCAATATCCTGGGTAATATCCGGTTCTTCATTCATAGTATTTACGAAATCATTATTCAGAGTATTATCTGGTACAACATCCGAAGATTTATTTGCCGGAGCGGCAACAGGAGAGACCTTCGGAATAATATCAGCATCAAAAGCTTTCTCCGGTACAGATTCTTCTGCTTCTTCCAGAGCGAATTCTTCAACACCTTCCACAGCAGCATCAGCAGCTCTGATGGATGGTTCAAAACAAGGACACAGATCACTTTCGGCGATCGATGGCTCTGGTTCTGTAACAATAAATGTTTCTTTTATTGTAAGTATGAATTTATGTCTATGTCATGTCCAGTTCTTATTAACTATGCGTTAACGCAATGTACTCTTGTTCATTGCTTAAAATAAATAGGTAAGAAATACTATCAACAGTAAGGGATATCTGTCTATGCCAGCGGTAGCTTTTAATAGCCACTCACATTTGTCTCGAGTAAATAAGATGTAATGCAGACAGTGAGTTACCTTCTTTCTTTATGCGCTGCTCGTCATGTTCATTGAATATCTCTTCTGGTGTAAGCGATTTAGTTTCCTTACAATCCCACGGCGTGACTTCCGGCTGCAACACTTATTAATGAGAATTACCTGCAGTTCATAACGTGTATTTTTTGAAAAAAAAAACATCGTTGCAGCTTAAACAAAATTTTTGATAATAGTTCATCTGCTTTTACTAAAAAATATAGTTCATAAGAACAGACACTTTCTCCCAATCTGAACTGAAGCTTGGAGTGCTTTGTGTAATTACAGCACCTTTTTCTTTTATTTCAGCATAAATAAGAAGTAATCAAATCACCTCGCTCCTCGTTATCGTCGCCACCGAGTCGATACAATCGTCCACCGGCACGTCCACGCTCACTTTGCGACCCTTTCACAAAGTTTTCACAATTGAGTCAAGTGCGAGATCTTTTCAAACAAATCCCAGCTTCACTTCGCAATCAAACATTATTTCCACTTCATATTCCAACATTTAAGTATAGTATAAGACACATGAATATATAGGATTACATTTGTAAAGACGATGAGCGTCATCTGGTGTTGCGAAAACGGGATATCGCTTCAGCCATCACAACAATCATGTCGTATCGTCGTAAGCTGATGGAGTTAGTTTTGTAGAACGATTAGTATTGTGAGTAAAGGTTGAGTAACAGTTGCGAGGCACCTCGACCGCCGCGTCCACGAGCAGGTACAGGGGGTCGGTCGCGTGGCGCAGCTCCGCGCAGCACGCCCACGCGCGCCGCGCGCACGCCGCGCGCGCCTGCACCGACAGCTGCGAACCGCTCCTTACACTAACTGCACACCATCACAACCACCACCAACACCATCAGCCGATAGACGTCCACTGCTGGACATAGACCTCCACCAAAGATCCCCACATCGATCGGTCCTGTGCCGCAGGTATCACCGGGCACTAGAGGCCGTCGTTTGTAGGGTTTCATACGGGGTAATTAGGGTCACTTACACCATCACGCTATCCCAATGCGGGTTGACGGCAGCCGGAAGGAACAGGTGAGGTTGATTTGGATTCCGTGAGTTGTTGTGCGGGACCACTTACAACCCTAAGAAGTTCACTACTAACTCTCTCAAGTAGACGCCCCGTCAAGCGGAAACTAATTGCTCTTACTTCTACTGCTGATGCTGAAGGAAGACGTAACGAGTCAAATCTAATATCTATGATATGTAACTTAAGCACAATCAACATGTACCGTGCAAACTTCCTAACTTGACTATGTTGAGGATATATGTTTTAAGAACGGGTCACTGCACCAGTTCAGTGCGGAGTGCCTACCTCTACGGTGACGGTGCCGTAGGGCCCCACCTCGTACTCCGCCGGGAAGAAGGTTATTTGCAGTAACGATTCATATTCTGAAAGCAAAGCGACACGAAGTTAACTCTATGCCGTATTACATTAATTACTTAACATGTAAGATAAATAAGATATAAGATTTCAAATAATTTAAATAAAAAAGCCATCACAGCAAGTTCCTTCTTTAAAACTGTGATACCGCAGTGTAATGTACGGTGAGAACTCTTGTTATAGGTCTTGGGTGTAAATGTTCATGGTGATAGGAAGGAACGATATATTTGTTGTCCAAAACCCAGTAATACTCAATAATACCGTAGTGTAATGTACGATGAGAACTCTTGTTATAGGTCTTGGGTGTAAATGTTCATGGTGATAGGAAGGAACGATATATTTGTTGTCCAAAACCCAGTAATACTCAATAATACCGTAGTGTAATGTACGGTGAGATCTCTTGTTATAGGTCTTGGGTGTAAATGTTCATGGTGATAGGAAGGAACGATATATTTGTTGTCCAAAACCCAGTAATACTCAGTAATACCGTAGTGTAATGTACGGTGAGAACTCTTGTTATAGGTCTTGGGTGTAAATGTTCATGGTGATAGGAAGGAACGATATATTTGTTGTCCAAAACCCAGTAATACTCAATAATACCGTAGTGTAATGTACGGTGAGAACTCTTGTTATAGGTCTTGGGTGTAAATGTTCATGGTGATAGGAAGGAACGATATATTTGTTGTCCAAAACCCAGTAATACTCAATAATACCGTAGTGTAATGTACGGTGAGAACTCTTGTTATAGGTCTTGGGTGTAAATGTTCATGGTGATAGGAAGGAACGATATATTTGTTGTCCAAAACCCAGTAATACTCAATAATACCGTAGTGTAATGTACGGTGAGATCTCTTGTTATAGGTCTTGGGTATAATGTTCATGGTGATAGGAAGGAACGATATATTTGTTGTCCAAAACCCAGTAATACTCAGTAATACCGTAGTGTAATGTACGGTGAGAACTCTTGTTATAGGTCTTGGGTGTAAATGTTCATGGTGATAGGAAGGAACGATATATTTGTTGTCCAAAACCCAGTAATACTCAATAATACCGTAGTGTAATGTACGGTGAGAACTCTTGTTATAGGTCTTGGGTGTAAATGTTCATGGTGATAGGAAGGAACGATATATTTGTTGTCCAAAACCCAGTAATACTCAATAATACCGTAGTGTAATGTACGGTGAGAACTCTTGTTATAGGTCTTGGGTGTAAATGTTCATGGTGATAGGAAGGAACGATATATTTGTTGTCCAAAACCCAGTAATACTCAATAATACCGTAGTGTAATGTACGGTGAGAACTCTTGTTATAGGTCTTGGGTGTAAATGTTCATGGTGATAGGAAGGAACGATATATTTGTTGTCCAAAACCCAGTAATACTCAATAATACCGTAGTGTAATGTACGGTGAGAACTCTTGTTATAGGTCTTGGGTGTAAATGTTCATGGTGATAGGAAGGAACGATATATTTGTTGTCCAAAACCCAGTAATACTCAATAATACCGTAGTGTAATGTACGGTGAGAACTCTTGTTATAGGTCTTGGGTGTAAATGTTCATGGTGATAGGAAGGAACGATATATTTGTTGTCCAAAACCCAGTAATACGCAATAATACCGTAGTGTAATGTACGATGAGAACTCTTGTTATAGGTCTTGGGTGTAAATGTTTATGGTGATAGGAAGGAACGATATATTTGTTGTCCAAAACCCAGTAATACTCAATAATACCGTAGTGTAATGTACGGTGAGATCTCTTGTTATAGGTCTTGGGTGTAAATGTTCATGGTGATAGGAAGAAACGATATATTTGTTGTCCAAAACCCAGTAATACTCAGTAATACCGTAGTGTAATGTACGGTGAGAACTCTTGTTATAGGTCTTGGGTGTAAATGTTCATGGTGATAGGAAGGAACGATATATTTGTTGTCCAAAACCCAGTAATACTCAATAATACCGTAGTGTAATGTACGGTGAGAACTCTTGTTATAGGTCTTGGGTGTAAATGTTCATGGTGATAGGAAGGAACGATATATTTGTTGTCCAAAACCCAGTAATACTCAATAATACCGTAGTGTAATGTACGGTGAGAACTCTTGTTATAGGTCTTGGGTGTAAATGTTCATGGTGATAGGAAGGAACGATATATTTGTTGTCCAAAACCCAGTAATACTCAATAATACCGTAGTGTAATGTACGGTGAGAACTCTTGTTATAGGTCTTGGGTGTAAATGTTCATGGTGATAGGAAGGAACGATATATTTGTTGTCCAAAACCCAGTAATAATCAATAATACCGTAGTGTAATGTACGGTGAGATCTCTTGTTATAGGTCTTGGGTGTAAATGTTCATGGTGATAGGAAGGAACGATATATTTGTTGTCCAAAACCCAGTAATACTCAATAATACCGTAGTGTAATGTACGGTGAGATCTCTTGTTATAGGTCTTGGGTGTAAATGTTCATGGTGATAGGAAGGAACGATATATTTGTTGTCCAAAACCCAGTAATACTCAATAATAATGTAGTGTAATGTACGGTGAGATCTCTTGTTATAGGTCTTGGGTGTAAATGTTCATGGTGATAGGAAGGAACGATATATTTGTTGTCCAAAACCCAGTAATACTCAATAATACCGTAGTGTAATGTACGGTGAGAACTCTTGTTATAGGTCTTGGGTGTAAATGTTCATGGTGATAGGAATGAACGATATATTTGTTGTCCAAAACCCAGTAATACTCAATAATACCGTAGTGTAATGTACGGTGAGAACTCTTGTTATAGGTCTTGGGTGTAAATGTTCATGGTGATAGGAAGGAACGATATATTTGTTGTCCAAAACCCAGTAATACTCAATAATACCGTAGTGTAATGTACGGTGAGAACTCTTGTTATAGGTCTTGGGTGTAAATGTTCATGGTGATAGGAAGGAACGATATATTTGTTGTCCAAAACCTAGTAATACTCAATAATACCGTAGTGTAATGTACGGTGAGAACTCTTGTTATAGGTCTTGGGTGTAAATGTTCATGGTGATAGGAAGGAACGATATATTTGTTGTCCAAAACCCAGTAATACTCAATAATACCGTAGTGTAATGTACGGTGAGATCTCTTGTTATAGGTCTTGGGTGTAAATGTTCATGGTGATAGGAAGGAACAATATATTTGTTGTCCAAAACCCAGTAATACTCAATAATACCGTAGTGTAATGTACGGTGAGAACTCTTGTTATAGGTCTTGGGTGTAAATGTTCATGGTGATAGGAAGGAACGATATATTTGTTGTCCAAAACCCAGTAATACTCAATAATACCGTAGTGTAATGTACGATGAGAACTCTTGTTATAGGTCTTGGGTGTAAATGTTCATGGTGATAGGAAGGAACGATATATTTGTTGTCCAAAACCCAGTAATACTCAATAATACCGTAGTGTAATGTACGGTGAGATCTCTTGTTATAGGTCTTGGGTGTAAATGTTCATGGTGATAGGAAGGAACGATATATTTGTTGTCCAAAACCCAGTAATACTCAATAATAATGTAGTGTAATGTACGGTGAGATCTCTTGTTATAGGTCTTGGGTGTAAATGTTCATGGTGATAGGAAGGAACGATATATTTGTTGTCCAAAACCCAGTAATACTCAATAATACCGTAGTGTAATGTACGGTGAGAACTCTTGTTATAGGTCTTGGGTGTAAATGTTCATGGTGATAGGAAGGAACGATATATTTGTTGTCCAAAACCCAGTAATACTCAATAATACCGTAGTGTAATGTACGGTGAGAACTCTTGTTATAGGTCTTGGGTGTAAATGTTCATGGTGATAGGAAGGAACGATATATTTGTTGTCCAAAACCCAGTAATACTCAATAATACCGTAGTGTAATGTACGGTGAGAACTCTTGTTATAGGTCTTGGGTGTAAATGTTCATGGTGATAGGAAGGAACGATATATTTGTTGTCCAAAACCTAGTAATACTCAATAATACCGTAGTGTAATGTACGGTGAGAACTCTTGTTATAGGTCTTGGGTGTAAATGTTCATGGTGATAGGAAGGAACGATATATTTGTTGTCCAAAACCCAGTAATACTCAATAATACCGTAGTGTAATGTACGGTGAGATCTCTTGTTATAGGTCTTGGGTGTAAATGTTCATGGTGATAGGAAGGAACGATATATTTGTTGTCCAAAACCCAGTAATACTCAATAATACCGTAGTGTAATGTACGGTGAGATCTCTTGTTATAGGTCTTGGGTGTAAATGTTCATGGTGATAGGAAGGAACGATATATTTGTTGTCCAAAACCCAGTAATACTCAATAATACCGTAGTGTAATGTACGGTGAGAACTCTTGTTATAAGTCTTGGGTGTAAATGTTCATGGTGATAGGAAGGAATGATATATTTGTTGTCCAAAACCCAGTAATACTCAATAATACCGTAGTGTAATGTACGGTGAGAACTCTTGTTATAGGTCTTGGGTGTAAATGTTCATGGTGATTGGAAGGAACGATATATTTGTTGTCCAAAACCCAGTAATACTCAATAATACCGTAGTGTAATGTACGGTGAGAACTCTTGTTATAGGTCTTGGGTGTAAATGTTCATGGTGATAGGAAGGAACGATATATTTGTTGTCCAAAACCCAGTAATACTCAATAATACCGTAGTGTAATGTACGGTGAGATCTCTTGTTATAGGTCTTGGGTGTAAATGTTCATGGTGATAGGAAGGAACGATATATTTGTTGTCCAAAACCCAGTAATACTCAATAATACCGTAGTGTAATGTACGGTGAGAACTCTTGTTATAGGTCTTGGGTGTAAATGTTCATGGTGATAGGAAGGAACGATATATTTGTTGTCCAAAACCCAGTAATACTCAATAATACCGTAGTGTAATGTACGGTGAGAACTCTTGTTATAGGTCTTGGGTGTAAATGTTCATGGTGATAGGAAGGAACGATATATTTGTTGTCCAAAACCCAGTAATACTCAATAATACCGTAGTGTAATGTACGGTGAGATCTCTTGTTATAGGTCTTGGGTGTAAATGTTCATGGTGATAGGAAGGAACGATATATTTGTTGTCCAAAACCCAGTAATACTCAATAATACCGTAGTGTAATGTACGGTGAGATCTCTTGTTATAGGTCTTGGGTGTAAATGTTCATGGTGATAGGAAGGAACGATATATTTGTTGTCCAAAACCCAGTAATACTCAATAATAATGTAGTGTAATGTACGGTGAGATCTCTTGTTATAGGTCTTGGGTGTAAATGTTCATGGTGATAGGAAGGAACGATATATTTGTTGTCCAAAACCCAGTAATACTCAATAATACCGTAGTGTAATGTACGGTGAGAACTCTTGTTATAGGTCTTGGGTGTAAATGTTCATGGTGATAGGAAGGAACGATATATTTGTTGTCCAAAACCTAGTAATACTCAATAATACCGTAGTGTAATGTACGGTGAGAACTCTTGTTATAGGTCTTGGGTGTAAATGTTCATGGTGATAGGAAGGAACGATATATTTGTTGTCCAAAACCCAGTAATACTCAATAATACCGTAGTGTAATGTACGGTGAGAACTCTTGTTATAGGTCTTGGGTGTAAATGTTCATGGTGATAGGAAGGAACGATATATTTGTTGTCCAAAACCTAGTAATACTCAATAATACCGTAGTGTAATGTACGGTGAGAACTCTTGTTATAGGTCTTGGTTGTAAATGTTCATGGTGATAGGAAGGAACGATATATTTGTTGTCCAAAACCCAGTAATACTCAATAATACCGTAGTGTAATGTACGGTGAGATCTCTTGTTATAGGTCTTGGGTGTAAATGTTCATGGTGATAGGAAGGAACGATATATTTGTTGTCCAAAACCCAGTAATACTCAATAATACCGTAGTGTAATGTACGGTGAGATCTCTTGTTATAGGTCTTGGGTGTAAATGTTCATGGTGATAGGAAGGAACGATATATTTGTTGTCCAAAACCCAGTAATACTAAATAATACCGTAGTGTAATGTACGGTGAGAACTCTTGTTATAGGTCTTGGGTGTAAATGTTCATGGTGATAGGAAGGAATGATATATTTGTTGTCCAAAACCCAGTAATACTCAATAATACCGTAGTGTAATGTACGGTGAGAACTCTTGTTATAGGTCTTGGGTGTAAATGTTCATGGTGATTGGAAGGAACGATATATTTGTTGTCCAAAACCCAGTAATACTCAATAATACCGTAGTGTAATGTACGGTGAGAACTCTTGTTATAGGTCTTGGGTGTAAATGTTCATGGTGATAGGAAGGAACGATATATTTGTTGTCCAAAACCCAGTAATACTCAATAATACCGTAGTGTAATGTACGGTGAGATCTCTTGTTATAGGTCTTGGGTGTAAATGTTCATGGTGATAGGAAGGAACGATATATTTGTTGTCCAAAACCCAGTAATACTCAATAATACCGTAGTGTAATGTACGGTGAGATCTCTTGTTATAGGTCTTGGGTGTAAATGTTCATGGTGATAGGAAGGAACGATATATTTGTTGTCCAAAACCCAGTAATACTCAATAATACCGTAGTGTAATGTACGGTGAGAACTCTTGTTATAGGTCTTGGGTGTAAATGTTCATGGTGATAGGAAGGAACGATATATTTGTTGTCCAAAACCTAGTAATACTCAATAATACCGTAGTGTAATGTACGGTGAGAACTCTTGTTATAGGTCTTGGGTGTAAATGTTCATGGTGATAGGAAGGAACGATATATTTGTTGTCTAAAACCCAGTAATACTCAATAATACCGTAGTGTAATGTACGGTGAGATCTCTTGTTATAGGTCTTGGGTGTAAATGTTCATGGTGATAGGAAGGAACGATATATTTGTTGTCCAAAACCCAGTAATACTCAATAATACCGTAGTGTAATGTACGGTGAGATCTCTTGTTATAGGTCTTGGGTGTAAATGTTCATGGTGATAGGAAGGAACGATATATTTGTTGTCCAAAACCCAGTAATACTCAATAATACCGTAGTGTAATGTACGGTGAGAACTCTTGTTATAGGTCTTGGGTGTAAATGTTCATGGTGATAGGAAGGAACGATATATTTGTTGTCCAAAACCCAGTAATACTCAATAATACCGTAGTGTAATGTACGGTGAGATCTCTTGTTATAGGTCTTGGGTGTAAATGTTCATGGTGATAGGAAGGAACGATATATTTGTTGTCCAAAACCCAGTAATACTCAATAATACCGTAGTGTAATGTACGGTGAGATCTCTTGTTATAGGTCTTGGGTGTAAATGTTCATGGTGATAGGAAGGAACGATATATTTGTTGTCCAAAACCCAGTAATACTCAATAATACCGTAGTGTAATGTACGGTGAGAACTCTTGTTATAGGTCTTGGGTGTAAATGTTCATGGTGATAGGAAGGAACGATATATTTGTTGTCCAAAACCCAGTAATACTCAATAATACCGTAGTGTAATGTACGGTGAGAACTCTTGTTATAGGTCTTGGGTGTAAATGTTCATGGTGATAGGAAGGAACGATATATTTGTTGTCCAAAACCCAGTAATACTCAATAATACCGTAGTGTAATGTACGGTGAGAACTCTTGTTATAGGTCTTGGGTGTAAATGTTCATGGTGATAGGAAGGAACGATATATTTGTTGTCCAAAACCCAGTAATACTCAATAATACCGTAGTGTAATGTACGGTGAGAACTCTTGTTATAGGTCTTGGGTGTAAATGTTCATGGTGATAGGAAGGAACGATATATTTGTTGTCCAAAACCTAGTAATACTCAATAATACCGTAGTGTAATGTACGGTGAGAACTCTTGTTATAGGTCTTGGGTGTAAATGTTCATGGTGATAGGAAGGAACGATATATTTGTTGTCCAAAACCCAGTAATACTCAATAATACCGTAGTGTAATGTACGGTGAGATCTCTTGTTATAGGTCTTGGGTGTAAATGTTCATGGTGATAGGAAGGAACGATATATTTGTTGTCCAAAACCCAGTAATACTCAATAATACCGTAGTGTAATGTACGGTGAGATCTCTTGTTATAGGTCTTGGGTGTAAATGTTCATGGTGATAGGAAGGAACGATATATTTGTTGTCCAAAACCCAGTAATACTCAATAATACCGTAGTGTAATGTACGGTGAGAACTCTTGTTATAGGTCTTGGGTGTAAATGTTCATGGTGATAGGAAGGAACGATATATTTGTTGTCCAAAACCCAGTAATACTCAATAATACCGTAGTGTAATGTACGGTGAGAACTCTTGTTATAGGTCTTGGGTGTAAATGTTCATGGTGATAGGAAGGAACGATATATTTGTTGTCCAAAACCCAGTAATACTCAATAATACCGTAGTGTAATGTACGGTGAGAACTCTTGTTATAGGTCTTGGGTGTAAATGTTCATGGTGATAGGAAGGAACGATATATTTGTTGTCCAAAACCCAGTAATACTCAATAATACCGTAGTGTAATGTACGGTGAGATCTCTTGTTATAGGTCTTGGGTGTAAATGTTCATGGTGATAGGAAGGAACGATATATTTGTTGTCCAAAACCCAGTAATACTCAATAATACCGTAGTGTAATGTACGGTGAGATCTCTTGTTATAGGTCTTGGGTGTAAATGTTCATGGTGATAGGAAGGAACGATATATTTGTTGTCCAAAACCCAGTAATACTCAATAATACCGTAGTGTAATGTACGGTGAGAACTCTTGTTATAGGTCTTGGGTGTAAATGTTCATGGTGATAGGAAGGAACGATATATTTGTTGTCCAAAACCCAGTAATACTCAATAATACCGTAGTGTAATGTACGGTGAGAACTCTTGTTATAGGTCTTGGGTGTAAATGTTCATGGTGATAGGAAGGAACGATATATTTGTTGTCCAAAACCCAGTAATACTCAATAATACCGTAGTGTAATGTACGGTGAGATCTCTTGTTATAGGTCTTGGGTGTAAATGTTCATGGTGATAGGAAGGAACGATATATTTGTTGTCCAAAACCCAGTAATACTCAATAATACCGTAGTGTAATGTACGGTGAGATCTCTTGTTATAGGTCTTGGGTGTAAATGTTCATGGTGATAGGAAGGAACGATATATTTGTTGTCCAAAACCCAGTAATACTCAATAATACCGTAGTGTAATGTACGGTGAGAACTCTTGTTATAGGTCTTGGGTGTAAATGTTCATGGTGATAGGAAGGAATGATATATTTGTTGTCCAAAACCCAGTAATACTCAATACAACCGTAGTGTAATGTACGGTGAGAACTCTTGTTATAGGTCTTGGGTGTAAATGTTCATGGTGATTGGAAGGAACGATATATTTGTTGTCCAAAACCCAGTAATACTCAATAATACCGTAGTGTAATGTACGGTGAGAACTCTTGTTATAGGTCTTGGGTGTAAATGTTCATGGTGATAGGAAGGAACGATATATTTGTTGTCCAAAACCTAGTAATACTCAATAATACCGTAGTGTAATGTACGGTGAGATCTCTTGTTATAGGTCTTGGGTGTAAATGTTCATGGTGATAGGAAGGAACGATATATTTGTTGTCCAAAACCCAGTAATACTCAATAATACCGTAGTGTAATGTACGGTGAGAACTCTTGTTATAGGTCTTGGGTGTAAATGTTCATGGTGATAGGAAGGAACGATATATTTGTTGTCCAAAACCCAGTAATACTCAATAATACCGTAGTGTAATGTACGGTGAGAACTCTTGTTATAGGTCTTGGGTGTAAATGTTCATGGTGATAGGAAGGAACGATATATTTGTTGTCCAAAACCCAGTAATACTCAATAATACCGTAGTGTAATGTACGGTGAGAACTCTTGTTATAGGTCTTGGGTGTAAATGTTCATGGTGATAGGAAGGAACGATATATTTGTTGTCCAAAACCCAGTAATACTCAATAATACCGTAGTGTAATGTACGGTGAGAACTCTTGTTATAGGTCTTGGGTGTAAATGTTCATGGTGATAGGAAGGAACGATATATTTGTTGTCCAAAACCCAGTAATACTCAATAATACCGTAGTGTAATGTACGGTGAGAACTCTTGTTATAGGTCTTGGGTGTAAATGTTCATGGTGATAGGAAGGAACGATATATTTGTTGTCCAAAACCCAGTAATACTCAATAATACCGTAGTGTAATGTACGGTGAGATCTCTTGTTATAGGTCTTGGGTGTAAATGTTCATGGTGATAGGAAGGAACGATATATTTGTTGTCCAAAACCCAGTAATACTCAATAATACCGTAGTGTAATGTACGGTGAGATCTCTTGTTATAGGTCTTGGGTGTAAATGTTCATGGTGATAGGAAGGAACGATATATTTGTTGTCCAAAACCCAGTAATACTCAATAATACCGTAGTGTAATGTACGGTGAGAACTCTTGTTATAGGTCTTGGGTGTAAATGTTCATGGTGATAGGAAGGAACGATATATTTGTTGTCCAAAACCCAGTAATACTCAATAATACCGTAGTGTAATGTACGGTGAGAACTCTTGTTATAGGTCTTGGGTGTAAATGTTCATGGTGATAGGAAGGAACGATATATTTGTTGTCCAAAACCCAGTAATACTCAATAATACCGTAGTGTAATGTACGGTGAGAACTCTTGTTATAGGTCTTGGGTGTAAATGTTCATGGTGATAGGAAGGAACGATATATTTGTTGTCCAAAACCCAGTAATACTCAATAATACCGTAGTGTAATGTACGGTGAGAACTCTTGTTATAGGTCTTGGGTGTAAATGTTCATGGTGATAGGAAGGAACGATATATTTGTTGTCCAAAACCCAGTAATACTCAATAATACCGTAGTGTAATGTACGGTGAGATCTCTTGTTATAGGTCTTGGGTGTAAATGTTCATGGTGATAGGAAGGAACGATATATTTGTTGTCCAAAACCCAGTAATACTCAATAATACCGTAGTGTAATGTACGGTGAGAACTCTTGTTATAGGTCTTGGGTGTAAATGTTCATGGTGATAGGAAGGAACGATATATTTGTTGTCCAAAACCCAGTAATACTCAATAATACCGTAGTGTAATGTACGGTGAGAACTCTTGTTATAGGTCTTGGGTGTAAATGTTCATGGTGATAGGAAGGAACGATATATTTGTTGTCCAAAACCCAGTAATACTCAATAATACCGTAGTGTAATGTACGGTGAGAACTCTTGTTATAGGTCTTGGGTGTAAATGTTCATGGTGATAGGAAGGAACGATATATTTGTTGTCCAAAACCCAGTAATACTCAATAATACCGTAGTGTAATGTACGGTGAGAACTCTTGTTATAGGTCTTGGGTGTAAATGTTCATGGTGATAGGAAGGAACGATATATTTGTTGTCCAAAACCTAGTAATACTCAATAATACCGTAGTGTAATGTACGGTGAGAACTCTTGTTATAGGTCTTGGGTGTAAATGTTCATGGTGATAGGAAGGAACGATATATTTGTTGTCCAAAACCCAGTAATACTCAATAATACCGTAGTGTAATGTACGGTGAGATCTCTTGTTATAGGTCTTGGGTGTAAATGTTCATGGTGATAGGAAGGAACGATATATTTGTTGTCCAAAACCCAGTAATACTCAATAATACCGTAGTGTAATGTACGGTGAGATCTCTTGTTATAGGTCTTGGGTGTAAATGTTCATGGTGATAGGAAGGAACGATATATTTGTTGTCCAAAACCCAGTAATACTCAATAATACCGTAGTGTAATGTACGGTGAGAACTCTTGTTATAGGTCTTGGGTGTAAATGTTCATGGTGATAGGAAGGAATGATATATTTGTTGTCCAAAACCCAGTAATACTCAATAATACCGTAGTGTAATGTACGGTGAGAACTCTTGTTATAGGTCTTGGGTGTAAATGTTCATGGTGATTGGAAGGAACGATATATTTGTTGTCCAAAACCCAGTAATACTCAATAATACCGTAGTGTAATGTACGGTGAGAACTCTTGTTATAGGTCTTGGGTGTAAATGTTCATGGTGATAGGAAGGAACGATATATTTGTTGTCCAAAACCCAGTAATACTCAATAATACCGTAGTGTAATGTACGGTGAGATCTCTTGTTATAGGTCTTGGGTGTAAATGTTCATGGTGATAGGAAGGAACGATATATTTGTTGTCCAAAACCCAGTAATACTCAATAATACCGTAGTGTAATGTACGGTGAGATCTCTTGTTATAGGTCTTGGGTGTAAATGTTCATGGTGATAGGAAGGAACGATATATTTGTTGTCCAAAACCCAGTAATACTCAATAATACCGTAGTGTAATGTACGGTGAGAACTCTTGTTATAGGTCTTGGGTGTAAATGTTCATGGTGATAGGAAGGAACGATATATTTGTTGTCCAAAACCTAGTAATACTCAATAATACCGTAGTGTAATGTACGGTGAGAACTCTTGTTATAGGTCTTGGGTGTAAATGTTCATGGTGATAGGAAGGAACGATATATTTGTTGTCCAAAACCCAGTAATACTCAATAATACCGTAGTGTAATGTACGGTGAGATCTCTTGTTATAGGTCTTGGGTGTAAATGTTCATGGTGATAGGAAGGAACGATATATTTGTTGTCCAAAACCCAGTAATACTCAATAATACCGTAGTGTAATGTACGGTGAGATCTCTTGTTATAGGTCTTGGGTGTAAATGTTCATGGTGATAGGAAGGAACGATATATTTGTTGTCCAAAACCCAGTAATACTCAATAATACCGTAGTGTAATGTACGGTGAGAACTCTTGTTATAGGTCTTGGGTGTAAATGTTCATGGTGATAGGAAGGAATGATATATTTGTTGTCCAAAACCCAGTAATACTCAATAATACCGTAGTGTAATGTACGGTGAGAACTCTTGTTATAGGTCTTGGGTGTAAATGTTCATGGTGATTGGAAGGAACGATATATTTGTTGTCCAAAACCCAGTAATACTCAATAATACCGTAGTGTAATGTACGGTGAGAACTCTTGTTATAGGTCTTGGGTGTAAATGTTCATGGTGATAGGAAGGAACGATATATTTGTTGTCCAAAACCCAGTAATACTCAATAATACCGTAGTGTAATGTACGGTGAGAACTCTTGTTATAGGTCTTGGGTGTAAATGTTCATGGTGATAGGAAGGAACGATATATTTGTTGTCCAAAACCCAGTAATACTCAATAATACCGTAGTGTAATGTACGGTGAGAACTCTTGTTATAGGTCTTGGGTGTAAATGTTCATGGTGATAGGAAGGAACGATATATTTGTTGTCCAAAACCCAGTAATACTCAATAATACCGTAGTGTAATGTACGGTGAGAACTCTTGTTATAGGTCTTGGGTGTAAATGTTCATGGTGATAGGAAGGAACGATATATTTGTTGTCCAAAACCCAGTAATACTCAATAATACCGTAGTGTAATGTACGGTGAGAACTCTTGTTATAGGTCTTGGGTGTAAATGTTCATGGTGATAGGAAGGAACGATATATTTGTTGTCCAAAACCCAGTAATACTCAATAATACCGTAGTGTAATGTACGGTGAGATCTCTTGTTATAGGTCTTGGGTGTAAATGTTCATGGTGATAGGAAGGAACGATATATTTGTTGTCCAAAACCCAGTAATACTCAATAATACCGTAGTGTAATGTACGGTGAGATCTCTTGTTATAGGTCTTGGGTGTAAATGTTCATGGTGATAGGAAGGAACGATATATTTGTTGTCCAAAACCCAGTAATACTCAATAATACCGTAGTGTAATGTACGGTGAGAACTCTTGTTATAGGTCTTGGGTGTAAATGTTCATGGTGATAGGAAGGAATGATATATTTGTTGTCCAAAACCCAGTAATACTCAATAATACCGTAGTGTAATGTACGGTGAGAACTCTTGTTATAGGTCTTGGGTGTAAATGTTCATGGTGATTGGAAGGAACGATATATTTGTTGTCCAAAACCCAGTAATACTCAATAATACCGTAGTGTAATGTACGGTGAGAACTCTTGTTATAGGTCTTGGGTGTAAATGTTCATGGTGATAGGAAGGAACGATATATTTGTTGTCCAAAACCCAGTAATACTCAATAATACCGTAGTGTAATGTACGGTGAGAACTCTTGTTATAGGTCTTGGGTGTAAATGTTCATGGTGATAGGAAGGAACGATATATTTGTTGTCCAAAACCCAGTAATACTCAATAATACCGTAGTGTAATGTACGGTGAGAACTCTTGTTATAGGTCTTGGGTGTAAATGTTCATGGTGATAGGAAGGAACGATATATTTGTTGTCCAAAACCCAGTAATACTCAATAATACCGTAGTGTAATGTACGGTGAGATCTCTTGTTATAGGTCTTGGGTGTAAATGTTCATGGTGATAGGAAGGAACGATATATTTGTTGTCCAAAACCTAGTAATACTCAATAATACCGTAGTGTAATGTACGGTGAGATCTCTTGTTATAGGTCTTGGGTGTAAATGTTCATGGTGATAGGAAGGAACGATATATTTGTTGTCCAAAACCCAGTAATACTCAATAATACCGTAGTGTAATGTACGGTGAGAACTCTTGTTATAGGTCTTGGGTGTAAATGTTCATGGTGATAGGAAGGAACGATATATTTGTTGTCCAAAACCCAGTAATACTCAATAATACCGTAGTGTAATGTACGGTGAGATCTCTTGTTATAGGTCTTGGGTGTAAATGTTCATGGTGATAGGAAGGAACGATATATTTGTTGTCCAAAACCCAGTAATACTCAATAATACCGTAGTGTAATGTACGGTGAGATCTCTTGTTATAGGTCTTGGGTGTAAATGTTCATGGTGATAGGAAGGAACGATATATTTGTTGTCCAAAACCCAGTAATACTCAATAATACCGTAGTGTAATGTACGGTGAGAACTCTTGTTATAGGTCTTGGGTGTAAATGTTCATGGTGATAGGAAGGAACGATATATTTGTTGTCCAAAACCCAGTAATACTCAATAATACCGTAGTGTAATGTACGGTGAGAACTCTTGTTATAGGTCTTGGGTGTAAATGTTCATGGTGATAGGAAGGAACGATATATTTGTTGTCCAAAACCCAGTAATACTCAATAATACCGTAGTGTAATGTACGGTGAGAACTCTTGTTATAGGTCTTGGGTGTAAATGTTCATGGTGATAGGAAGGAACGATATATTTGTTGTCCAAAACCCAGTAATACTCAATAATACCGTAGTGTAATGTACGGTGAGAACTCTTGTTATAGGTCTTGGGTGTAAATGTTCATGGTGATAGGAAGGACCAATATATTTGTTGTCCAAAACCCAGTAATACTCAATAATACCGTAGTGTAATGTACGGTGAGAACTCTTGTTATAGTTCTTGGGTGTAAATGTTCATGGTGATAGGAAGGAACGATATATTTGTTGTCCAAAACCCAGTAATACTCAATAATACCGTAGTGTAATGTACGGTGAGATCTCTTGTTATAGGTCTTGGGTGTAAATGTTCTTGGTGATAGGAAGGAACGATATATTTGTTGTCCAAAACCCAGTAATACTCAATAATACCGTAGTGTAATGTACGGTGAGAACTCTTGTTATAGGTCTTGGGTGTAAATGTTCATGGTGATAGGAAGGAACGATATATTTGTTGTCCAAAACCCAGTAATACTCAATAATAACGTAGTGTAATGTACGGTGAGATCTCTTGTTATAGGTCTTGGGTGTAAATGTTCATGGTGATAGGAAGGAACGATATATTTGTTGTCCAAAACCCAGTAATACTCAATAATACCGTAGTGTAATGTACGGTGAGAACTCTTGTTATAGGTCTTGGGTGTAAATGTTCATGGTGATAGGAAGGAATGATATATTTGTTGTCCAAAACCCAGTAATACTCAATAATACCGTAGTGTAATGTACGGTGAGAACTCTTGTTATAGGGCTTGGGTGTAAATGTTCATGGTGATTGGAAGGAACGATATATTTGTTGTCCAAAACCCAGTAATACTCAATAATACCGTAGTGTAATGTACGGTGAGAACTCTTGTTATAGGTCTTGGGTGTAAATGTTCATGGTGATTGGAAGGAACGATATATTTGTTGTCCAAAACCCAGTAATACTCAATAATACCGTAGTGTAATGTACGGTGAGAACTCTTGTTATAGGTCTTGGGTGTAAATGTTCATGGTGATAGGAAGGAACGATATATTTGTTGTCCAAAACCTAGTAATACTCAATAATACCGTAGTGTAATGTACGGTGAGATCTCTTGTTATAGGTCTTGGGTGTAAATGTTCATGGTGATAGAAAGGAACGATATATTTGTTGTCCAAAACCCAGTAATACTCAATAATACCGTAGTGTAATGTACGGTGAGAACTCTTGTTATAGGTCTTGGGTGTAAATGTTCATGGTGATAGGAAGGAACGATATATTTGTTGTCCAAAACCTAGTAATACTCAATAATACCGTAGTGTAATGTACGGTGAGAACTCTTGTTATAGGTCTTGGGTGTAAATGTTCATGGTGATAGGAAGGAACGATATATTTGTTGTCCAAAACCCAGTAATACTCAATAATACCGTAGTGTAATGTACGGTGAGAACTCTTGTTATAGGTCTTGGGTGTAAATGTTCATGGTGATAGGAAGGAACGATATATTTGTTGTCCAAAACCCAGTAATACTCAATAATACCGTAGTGTAATGTACGGTGAGAACTCTTGTTATAGGTCTTGGGTGTAAATGTTCATGGTGATAGGAAGGAACGATATATTTGTTGTCCAAAACCTAGTAATACTCAATAATACCGTAGTGTAATGTACGGTGAGAACTCTTGTTATAGGTCTTGGGTGTAAATGTTCATGGTGATAGGAAGGAACGATATATTTGTTGTCCAAAACCCAGTAATACTCAATAATACCGTAGTGTAATGTACGGTGAGATCTCTTGTTATAGGTCTTGGGTGTAAATGTTCATGGTGATAGGAAGGAACGATATATTTGTTGTCCAAAACCCAGTAATACTCAATAATACCGTAGTGTAATGTACGGTGAGATCTCTTGTTATAGGTCTTGGGTGTAAATGTTCATGGTGATAGGAAGGAACGATATATTTGTTGTCCAAAACCCAGTAATACTCAATAATACCGTAGTGTAATGTACGGTGAGAACTCTTGTTATAGGTCTTGGGTGTAAATGTTCATGGTGATAGGAAGGAATGATATATTTGTTGTCCAAAACCCAGTAATACTCAATAATACCGTAGTGTAATGTACGGTGAGAACTCTTGTTATAGGGCTTGGGTGTAAATGTTCATGGTGATTGGAAGGAACGATATATTTGTTGTCCAAAACCCAGTAATACTCAATAATACCGTAGTGTAATGTACGGTGAGAACTCTTGTTATAGGTCTTGGGTGTAAATGTTCATGGTGATAGGAAGGAACGATATATTTGTTGTCCAAAACCCAGTAATACTCAATAATACCGTAGTGTAATGTACGGTGAGATCTCTTGTTATAGGTCTTGGGTGTAAATGTTCATGGTGATAGGAAGGAACGATATATTTGTTGTCCAAAACCTAGTAATACTCAATAATACCGTAGTGTAATGTACGGTGAGATCTCTTGTTATAGGTCTTGGGTGTAAATGTTCATGGTGATAGAAAGGAACGATATATTTGTTGTCCAAAACCCAGTAATACTCAATAATACCGTAGTGTAATGTACGGTGAGAACTCTTGTTATAGGTCTTGGGTGTAAATGTTCATGGTGATAGGAAGGAACGATATATTTGTTGTCCAAAACCTAGTAATACTCAATAATACCGTAGTGTAATGTACGGTGAGAACTCTTGTTATAGGTCTTGGGTGTAAATGTTCATGGTGATAGGAAGGAACGATATATTTGTTGTCCAAAACCCAGTAATACTCAATAATACCGTAGTGTAATGTACGGTGAGATCTCTTGTTATAGGTCTTGGGTGTAAATGTTCATGGTGATAGGAAGGAACGATATATTTGTTGTCCAAAACCCAGTAATACTCAATAATACCGTAGTGTAATGTACGGTGAGATCTCTTGTTATAGGTCTTGGGTGTAAATGTTCATGGTGATAGGAAGGAACGATATATTTGTTGTCCAAAACCCAGTAATACTCAATAATACCGTAGTGTAATGTACGGTGAGAACTCTTGTTATAGGTCTTGGGTGTAAATGTTCATGGTGATAGGAAGGAATGATATATTTGTTGTCCAAAACCCAGTAATACTCAATAATACCGTAGTGTAATGTACGGTGAGAACTCTTGTTATAGGTCTTGGGTGTAAATGTTCATGGTGATTGGAAGGAACGATATATTTGTTGTCCAAAACCCAGTAATACTCAATAATACCGTAGTGTAATGTACGGTGAGAACTCTTGTTATAGGTCTTGGGTGTAAATGTTCATGGTGATAGGAAGGAACGATATATTTGTTGTCCAAAACCCAGTAATACTCAATAATACCGTAGTGTAATGTACGGTGAGAACTCTTGTTATAGGTCTTGGGTGTAAATGTTCATGGTGATAGGAAGGAACGATATATTTGTTGTCCAAAACCCAGTAATACTCAATAATACCGTAGTGTAATGTACGGTGAGAACTCTTGTTATAGGTCTTGGGTGTAAATGTTCATGGTGATAGGAAGGAACGGTATATTTGTTGTCCAAAACCCAGTAATACTCAATAATACCGTAGTGTAATGTACGGTGAGATCTCTTGTTATAGGTCTTGGGTGTAAATGTTCATGGTGATAGGAAGGAACGATATATTTGTTGTCCAAAACCTAGTAATACTCAATAATACCGTAGTGTAATGTACGGTGAGATCTCTTGTTATAGGTCTTGGGTGTAAATGTTCATGGTGATAGAAAGGAACGATATATTTGTTGTCCAAAACCCAGTAATACTCAATAATACCGTAGTGTAATGTACGGTGAGAACTCTTGTTATAGGTCTTGGGTGTAAATGTTCATGGTGATAGGAAGGAACGATATATTTGTTGTCCAAAACCCAGTAATACTCAATAATACCGTAGTGTAATGTACGGTGAGATCTCTTGTTATAGGTCTTGGGTGTAAATGTTCATGGTGATAGGAAGGAACGATATATTTGTTGTCCAAAACCCAGTAATACTCAATAATAACGTAGTGTAATGTACGGTGAGATCTCTTGTTATAGGTCTTGGGTGTAAATGTTCATGGTGATAGGAAGGAACGATATATTTGTTGTCCAAAACCCAGTAATACTCAATAATACCGTAGTGTAATGTACGGTGAGAACTCTTGTTATAGGTCTTGGGTGTAAATGTTCATGGTGATAGGAAGGAACGATATATTTGTTGTCCAAAACCCAGTAATACTCAATAATACCGTAGTGTAATGTACGGTGAGAACTCTTGTTATAGGTCTTGGGTGTAAATGTTCATGGTGATAGGAAGGAACGATATATTTGTTGTCCAAAACCCAGTAATACTCAATAATACCGTAGTGTAATGTACGGTGAGAACTCTTGTTATAGGTCTTGGGTGTAAATGTTCATGGTGATAGGAAGGAACGATATATTTGTTGTCCAAAACCCAGTAATACTCAATAATACCGTAGTGTATTGTACGGTGAGAACTCTTGTTATAGGTCTTGGGTGTAAATGTTCATGGTGATAGGAAGGACCAATATATTTGTTGTCCAAAACCCAGTAATACTCAATAATACCGTAGTGTAATGTACGGTGAGAACTCTTGTTATAGTTCTTGGGTGTAAATGTTCATGGTGATAGGAAGGAACGATATATTTGTTGTCCAAAACCCAGTAATACTCAATAATACCGTAGTGTAATGTACGGTGAGATCTCTTGTTATAGGTCTTGGGTGTAAATGTTCTTGGTGATAGGAAGGAACGATATATTTGTTGTCCAAAACCCAGTAATACTCAATAATACCGTAGTGTAATGTACGGTGAGAACTCTTGTTATAGGTCTTGGGTGTAAATGTTCATGGTGATAGGAAGGAACGATATATTTGTTGTCCAAAACCCAGTAATACTCAATAATAACGTAGTGTAATGTACGGTGAGATCTCTTGTTATAGGTCTTGGGTGTAAATGTTCATGGTGATAGGAAGGAACGATATATTTGTTGTCCAAAACCCAGTAATACTCAATAATACCGTAGTGTAATGTACGGTGAGAACTCTTGTTATAGGTCTTGGGTGTAAATGTTCATGGTGATAGGAAGGAACGATATATTTGTTGTCCAAAACCCAGTAATACTCAATAATACCGTAGTGTAATGTACGGTGAGAACTCTTGTTATAGGTCTTGGGTGTAAATGTTCATGGTGATAGGAAGGACCAATATATTTGTTGTCCAAAACCCAGTAATACTCAATAATACCGTAGTGTAATGTACGGTGAGAACTCTTGTTATAGTTCTTGGGTGTAAATGTTCATGGTGATAGGAAGGAACGATATATTTGTTGTCCAAAACCCAGTAATACTCAATAATACCGTAGTGTAATGTACGGTGAGATCTCTTGTTATAGGTCTTGGGTGTAAATGTTCATGGTGATAGGAAGGACCAATATATTTGTTGTCCAAAACCCAGTAATACTCAATAATACCGTAGTGTAATGTACGGTGAGAACTCTTGTTATAGGTCTTGGGTGTAAATGTTCTTGGTGATAGGAAGGAACGATATATTTGTTGTCCAAAACCCAGTAATACTCAATAATACCGTAGTGTAATGTACGGTGAGAACTCTTGTTATAGGTCTTGGGTGTAAATGTTCATGGTGATAGGAAGGAACGATATATTTGTTGTCCAAAACCCAGTAATACTCAATAATACCGTAGTGTAATGTACGGTGAGAACTCTTGTTATAGGTCTTGGGTGTAAATGTTCTTGGTGATAGGAAGGAACGATATATTTGTTGTCCAAAACCCAGTAATACTCAATAATACCGTAGTGTAATATACGGTGAGAACTCTTGTTATAGGTCTTGGGTGTAAATGTTCATGGTGATAGGAAGGAACGATATATTTGTTGTCCAAAACCCAGTAATACTCAATAATACCGTAGTGTAATGTACGTTGAGATCTCTTGTTATAGGTCTTGGGTGTAAATGTTCATGGTGATAGGAAGGAACGATATATTTGTTGTCCAAAACCCAGTAATACTCAGTAATACCGTAGTGTAATGTACGGTGAGATCTCTTGTTATAGGTCTTGGGTGTAAATGTTCATGGTGATAGGAAGGAACGATATATTTGTTGTCCAAAACCCAGTAATACTCAATAATACCGTAGTGTAATGTACGGTGAGAACTCTTGTTATAGGTCTTGGGTGTAAATGTTCATGGTGATAGGAAGGAACCATATATTTGTTGTCCAAAACCCAGTAATACTCAATAATACCGTAGTGTAATGTACGGTGAGATCTCTTGTTATAGGTCTTGGGTGTAAATGTTCATGGTGATAGGAAGGAACGATATATTTGTTGTCCAAAACCCAGTAATACTCAATAATACCGTAGTGTAATGTACGGTGAGAACTCTTGTTATAGGTCTTGGGTGTAAATGTTCATGGTGATAGGAAGGAATGATATATTTGTTGTCCAAAACCCAGTAATACTCAATAATACCGTAGTGTAATGTACGGTGAGAACTCTTGTTATAGGTCTTGGGTGTAAATGTTCATGGTGATAGGAAGGAACGATATATTTGTTGTCCAAAACCCAGTAATACTCAATAATACCGTAGTGTAATGTACGGTGAGAACTCTTGTTATAGGTCTTGGGTGTAAATGTTCATGGTGATAGGAAGGAACCATATATTTGTTGTCCAAAACCCAGTAATACTCAATAATACCGTAGTGTAATGTACGGTGAGATCTCTTGTTATAGGTCTTGGGTGTAAATGTTCATGGTGATAGGAAGGAACGATATATTTGTTGTCCAAAACCTAGTAATACTCAATAATACCGTAGTGTAATGTACGGTGAGATCTCTTGTTATAGGTCTTGGGTGTAAATGTTCATGGTGATAGAAAGGAACGATATATTTGTTGTCCAAAACCCAGTAATACTCAATAATACCGTAGTGTAATGTACGGTGAGAACTCTTGTTATAGGTCTTGGGTGTAAATGTTCATGGTGATAGGAAGGAACGATATATTTGTTGTCCAAAACCCAGTAATACTCAATAATACCGTAGTGTAATGTACGCTGAGATCTCTTGTTATAGGTATTGGGTGTAAATGTTCATGGTGATAGGAAGGAACGATATATTTGTTGTCCAAAACCCAGTAATACTCAATAATAACGTAGTGTAATGTACGGTGAGATCTCTTGTTATAGGTCTTGGGTGTAAATGTTCATGGTGATAGGAAGGAACGATATATTTGTTGTCCAAAACCCAGTAATACTCAATAATACCGTAGTGTAATGTACGGTGAGAACTCTTGTTATAGGTCTTGGGTGTAAATGTTCATGGTGATAGGAAGGAACGATATATTTGTTGTCCAAAACCCAGTAATACTCAATAATACCGTAGTGTAATGTACGGTGAGAACTCTTGTTATAGGTCTTGGGTGTAAATGTTCATGGTGATAGGAAGGAACGATATATTTGTTGTCCAAAACCCAGTAATACTCAATAATACCGTAGTGTATTGTACGGTGAGAACTCTTGTTATAGGTCTTGGGTGTAAATGTTCATGGTGATAGGAAGGACCAATATATTTGTTGTCCAAAACCCAGTAATACTCAATAATACCGTAGTGTAATGTACGGTGAGAACTCTTGTTATAGTTCTTGGGTGTAAATGTTCATGGTGATAGGAAGGAACGATATATTTGTTGTCCAAAACCCAGTAATACTCAATAATACCGTAGTGTAATGTACGGTGAGATCTCTTGTTATAGGTCTTGGGTGTAAATGGGTGTAAATGTTCATGGTGATAGGAAGGAACGATATATTTGTTGTCCAAAACCCAGTAATACTCAATAATACCGTAGTGTAATGTACGGTGAGAACTCTTGTTATAGGTCTTGGGTGTAAATGTTCATGGTGATAGGAAGGAACGATATATTTGTTGTCCAAAACCCAGTAATACTCAATAATAACGTAGTGTAATGTACGGTGAGATCTCTTGTTATAGGTCTTGGGTGTAAATGTTCATGGTGATAGGAAGGAACGATATATTTGTTGTCCAAAACCCAGTAATACTCAATAATACCGTAGTGTAATGTACGGTGAGAACTCTTGTTATAGGTCTTGGGTGTAAATGTTCATGGTGATAGGAAGGAACGATATATTTGTTGTCCAAAACCCAGTAATACTCAATAATACCGTAGTGTAATGTACGGTGAGAACTCTTGTTATAGGTCTTGGGTGTAAATGTTCATGGTGATAGGAAGGAACGATATATTTGTTGTCCAAAACCCAGTAATACTCAATAATACCGTAGTGTATTGTACGGTGAGAACTCTTGTTATAGGTCTTGGGTGTAAATGTTCATGGTGATAGGAAGGACCAATATATTTGTTGTCCAAAACCCAGTAATACTCAATAATACCGTAGTGTAATGTACGGTGAGAACTCTTGTTATAGTTCTTGGGTGTAAATGTTCATGGTGATAGGAAGGAACGATATATTTGTTGTCCAAAACCCAGTAATACTCAATAATACCGTAGTGTAATGTACGGTGAGATCTCTTGTTATAGGTCTTGGGTGTAAATGGGTGTAAATGTTCATGGTGATAGGAAGGAACGATATATTTGTTGTCCAAAACCCAGTAATACTCAATAATACCGTAGTGTCGCTTGCAGCTCAAGCGTTCATGTACATTATTATAAGAGTCGTGGATAAGTTTTAATCGTATGATGATCTGGTTCGGCGTACGTTCGGGGATGTGCCAGTGCAGCGCGGTGGGGACGGGTGTGAGGTTGGTGCAGCGCAGCCTGTAGCACGCGTGCTCGCCCACCACGAGCGCGCCACTCGGCCGCAGCACCGCCACGCCCGGGCCGCCGCCCTCCCCGCGGTCCAGCTTACAATTACCACCTGTCCATACAGCCTTCCAAAGAAGAACCATTCTGTGCAGCACATTTTGTCGTCTATCTAAACCCAGAGTACTACAGATCAATCAATGTTTTGTACATCATCTTCGCTGAACGTCCGCTGATAAACAAAGATTTCAACAAAACCCCCAATTATTAGAGTGTATCGATTGTAACATTAATGACAAGAACGTGAACTGACAGTGGCACCAGCCGTCGCTGCCGCAGGGAACCACCCGCAGCACGCAGCGCGGCTCCAGCACTCGGTAAGCGACCAGCGCAGTGCGGACTGTGCGCTCGTCCCGCGGCAGGTACGTCGACCAGTGCTGCAGCTGGACCAGGTTCAGAACACAACCTTCGCGCTGAAAACGATGCATCATTGCCCATAAGAAACAGCAATATGTTCATCGTAGATTTCGACTTTTTGCTTCTTCATAGCCCGCGCGCCACTCTACAAGTTGTTTTTTTTTAATATATAATGTTGATTAATTATTTGGTGAAATTAAAGTTTCAACCAATGTCGATCAGTAAACCTGTCATTGTTTCCCTGTGCACTATCATCATCATTAGGAACTCCTTTTGAAACTGAAGTTTGGCGATCAGATATGCGATCCTATACAACCAGCGGTTAAGCAGCAAGCAAATGTTTCGGTTAAGGTAAGTGAAACCGCCTTTACGGTTTCAGAGTCAGATTGATTTAAGATTTTGTAAGATCTTTATATATGTAAATGATAGAAATTGATTGTCAGCCGCTTGCAGTTTGCTCACAGTGGGCGCGCGACACCCGTACGCCACGGTCTCCACGTGGCCGTGCTGCAGCAGGCCGCCGTACGGGAACAGCGCGGAGCACGCGCACGCGCGGTCCGTGCAGCCCGCACACACGCCGCCGCGCGCCTCGCACCCCACGCGACCCGCCTCCCACACCTGGTACACCCTCATCTTCCAGTTTATCTAAAGTAAAGTATAAACTTTCAGGAAAGGTGATCACACACACACACACAGACACAGTTGTGTTAAATTGTCTCCACTCCCCATTTGTCTTCAGGTTTTAATCTTAAAAATGAGTCGCCTATATGGGCGCACTCTCACAGTGTCGAATGTGTTGTTGACCAGCAGCAGCTGCGCGGCGACCTCCGCCGCGGGCGGCACGGTGCCCAGCCAGCGCACCCGCGGCAGCAGCGCGCCCTGCAGCGAGGTGCAGCTCAGCGTCACCACGCACCACGCGCTCCACTCGCCGCCCGTCGCCTCCAACCTGCGCCCATTCATACTGCCCTTTGTTAGCTGCTATACTGCCCTACCTACCCGCTGCAAGTTTATAACTGCACTGCACGCGAATGTTACCAACTATCATAGATCAACCCGGCGGGCTTCACACCGACAGTACAAAAATACAATAACAATGATAGTTGAATCTTTCACCGAGTGCTGGTCTTATTGATCGTAATAAGCATTTGTTTCGCTTAGGTTTATTTCACCGATGACTTACCTTATGCTTTATGTAGTGAGATGGTGCTGCTATTCAGATCTCTTAATGAGCTAATCAAGAAAGAGACAAAACACTTCGACTCGGGTGTAAAAGTACTGCAAACGAAATCTGGTATTAAGCATCACGCAGAGAAAAGTAGGGTATTTCGACCGCCTCCAGAAGGAATCTCTTTTCCATTTTCCAAAATTAACTTACTAAACCAAGATCTCTTCAGCAAAAAAAAAACTCCGAATGCCAACACAGCTTGAACTGATAAGTGAGTAGACTACTCGTTGCTAAAAAGAATAGCGCAGGATCGGAAAAGCTCGTTAATCGATGTTATCGACGGTCGTACTGTACTAACTGGAAAATTTGGTTGCTGTGCTGGTCACACACGGTGGACAGAGGGACGCGCACCGTGGTAGCGACCGAGCGGCACGGCAGCAGCGGCAGCACCGACAGCGTGCCGCCCGCCCACGCGGCCTGCACGCAGCTCGTGCCGTACAGCTGCGTCACCTCCAGCGGCATCTCGATCGCATTCACCCTGACACCCACACGAAATGTTTATCACAGAAGATAGCTAATTAAAAACAGTCCAGCCCAGAGATGTTTAGTCGGTTAGTCGTGATACTAATACCGCGAGCGACCGTCCCGCTGACTAAATACCATGACTTCACTCATCTCTGCCGCTAAGCAGCAGCGTGAGAGTCTTACCACATGGCAGTCGGTGACACGAGGCGCCGTCTCCTCTCGGAGCGATGAGCGCGTTTGTATTCTCAACTTGAATCTGTTTGGTGCAATAATTCGTCTAGATGTCGACTACATCATATGATGAACACGAGTCGACTTCAACATCAGCGTTGCCGCTGTTTCATGACCGTCACTCAATGGGATATGAATAAATGACTTAGGACGCGCTCAGTCAGATTAACACCGGGCTGTGATGGTGAGCACGGGGCTAGCTAATCATTTGGCGTACCACACGCCAGATGTTTGTTGGCAGAGTTTCAGTGTATTTATGAATAAAATACTTTACCTTCTGGTATAAGTGAGTTGCATTATATTTGGGTTCAGTACGAAGTGAACAGGCACCACCTCCCACCACACCTCCATTTGTGTGTACAGCACCTCACACAGCGTGCGCGTCCAGCTCTTGAAGCCATAAGACATATTTTGTAACGTATAATAAAGAACTAAACAATACGTTAATCTGTTTTTTTATAGTGATGGTCAATGATCACTTTCTTCCAAGGGTTGCCATCCGCTGAATCGCTGAACCAAAGTTTGTGAAGCGAGTAATTAAAGTAAGGTTTGTCAGCTCAGCAATGAAAATACGGTTCTTTCAAACCGGAGATTTGAAGGTCCTATGTTACGCGAGGCTGCCAATATAGTATTTTCCTTTGGTTATTAAAATATTATTTTGCTTTTAATAAACCTCACCTCACACAGACCCGGCACCGCAGGCTCCTCCTTCGTGGTGGTGGCGGTGATCATATGTTCATACGCAGGCGACACACATTCATAAGGGACGTCGACAAGTATTAACCTAGTCGTGATTATTGTTATGATTATTTCTTAAGAATCAAACGACCAGACAAACATGTGGTAAGTGGTATTGTTGTTCGTGGTGGTAGGTACACAGGAACGTGCACAGATATTTCCGGTGGGATATACAAACTGCACTCAAAGTTTTTGTCCTTATCTATACATAAATATAAATAATAGGCAATAGTCAAAGCATAGCTGTGTACCCTTTGAGTAACTTAATTGTTATTTAGATAGATTTAGGGAGCCAGGGTATTATATATAGCTTATTGGATGTAAAATGATTGGACTTACTTTCCTATTCATTGGGAGAAACTACTGTATGGCTGCAAAGAAAGTGCGTGTTGAAACGGATTCCGGCGAGGAGCGCCCGACACGAGCAGACTTTCGTTCGTCTACAAATTACTTACCGAGATGCGAAAGCAGCACACACTGATGTAGTTGTAGATAAACATACTTTAGTATCAAGGTGCATTTGATCGTTATGCTTAGAGTCCTTGTGGTGATGTGGTGTGGTGTGAGTGTACCGACATGAGTACGAGCCGGCGCGTGCCGCAGGCGGCGCCAGCGCTCGGCGCGCACGCGTGCACTGCGCGGGCGCAGCGCGGCGCGACGGCGCTGCGCGACGGCTCCACGCGGATCAGGTCCACAGCTTCCGCGTTCAGGGATTCCGAATCAGTCTAAACAGAAACACCTACGATAACATATCAAATTCTTGCTTTCCCGTTAGAAGATCTTCAAGCGAGGCACCCATGCGTAAGTTCACAGTTTAGCTTCTGAAATGATATGATGATGTGAACATATTTTAAGGCTTTTCTAGAACAGTACAAGCGTTATTCTTCTAAAATTATCCCAGCGAACGAGTTTTTCAATCGAGGTCTGATAACATATCGCTGTTGCTTAGTGCTGGACATTGTTGTGGAATAAAAATTGGTGACTTACATGGAAAGGTCACAGTGTAACGTCACTGCAGTGAATAGAGTCCTTAATTGGTATACACCACCTCGGGGGTTTCTTCTCCGTGAAATTCCGACTCGCTTTGCATTTCCGGCGTTAGGTTCTTGTCCCAGGGTCTCACGCTCCAGTAATACGAGTAGCTAACGGAGCTGTGGGAAGTCACGCACAAATACCACAAACACCGATGTAAGCAACAACATAACCATCTTCTATCGTTCCCGTTTCAAGTTATTATTGTTGGTGAAATTAAATCATGAGTCTCAAACCGACGAGCACAATGAGATGCTGTGAAATTCAATTCAACATTTAGTTCATCTCATTTTTTTGTAGAAAGGGAAAATAAATATAGTTTTTGGGTTAAGTGAGCAGAAACATACAAGTGCACAAATATTATTTCTGTTTGGTATATAATTTATCCTTCCGTATGATGGCAGCGCCGACCAACGTCCGACGTGGGGGTCATTGGGGGAGGGCTATGAGCAGCAGTGGACGCGTATCAGCTAATCGCGATGACGATGACGTATGTGTTATAGTGGTACCTGTGATTTACTAAATGTATGGTGGCGGACAGCGGCTGATTAGGGAACGCCGTGCCCAGGTGCACGTAGTACGGGCAGGAAGGGTCGCCTTCACACAGTATATCGTAGTTCTTTTCTTGTGTCTGCGATATTTTCATTCGTTTAAATTTTACTCTATTATAGTAAGCTCACAAGAATTTTCAAAAACCAATGAAATCAAAATCAAAATTGAATGTAGTGACTTGTGAAATTTCTACGCATCACTTTAGTGTTCTCATTAACAATAAACATATTTGCAATTAACATTTCGCGACAAAAACTTGTTGGTCAGACTGTTTTTTCTATACGCCGTTGTATTCCGGGATCTTTTTCAAGACTACTCTGAGTTTTGAGATAATTTTTCCACATAATTTAAATTACTAATTAGACGAATATGAAGTACAGGTAAGGAGAAGTGCTTTGTATTTGATACTTCTTCTTTTTTAATATACCTGCAGAGTGATATGCTCGGTGCTGAACATGACGGCGTCGGCCACTATGGTGAGGGAGCGCACTATGGCGGTGGAGCTGAGCACGCGCAGCACCACGGAGCGCAGGCCGGCGCTGGGCGCGCGGCACGCCGCCACGCCGCGCAGCCCGCCGCACCAGCGCGCCGGGCCCACGCTGAACGCGCCCACTACCACGGTGCCCATTTCCGCTGCTTTCTCCTGAACAATTTTACGTTTACGTTATATATTTTAACAGAGAAGTGTATCTAACACCACTCTATGCTATAGGAAGAGCCCTGCAGCCGAGGACGCGCTCGGCCGGCGCCAGCGCGGCGCGTATATTGCAATTGTACTACTAAGAAATTAAACACATCAAAAGTTACATATGATACAGTGATTGCTCGCTTACAACATTTCGGTGCAAAACTTACATCCACGACAAAAGAATACCAAGCGTCCTCTGACATAATAAAGAAGGAGGCGTGGCTGACGCTGCATCGCAGTTGCAGTTCCACCCGGTGGACGTCCCCCAGCAGCCGGGCGCCGAGGTCCAGCAGGTCGTTGCGCGCCGGCATCACCGACTCCCACGCAGAGAACAACTCGTGATTGCTCCTCGGGACGGTCACTGAATAATAAATTCATAACAACGTCAACATTGCGCACTTTCTCAACTTGACAACAATAATACGAGCAACCTGCCGTCAAGTAATGGTGGCTCCAAGAAACATGTTATGGGCACAGTCACCGCCGCGCCTCGGGTGGCCATTATCATTAACTTGTCTTGAATAGAACGAACATCCCTGCAAGGAAAACATTGTGAACGTTCAGCTCTATTAGGACTGTGAACTAGTCAACTTGTTTGCGCATGTTATGACTAAAGCAGGTACAGGTGTGCCTGAGGAGTCTAGGGTGCTCAAAAAATTGATAAATAGATCAAAATAACGCCAACCTTTAAGTAAGCTGCTGTTACTGAGTTTAAGGGTTTTACTCTGCAAACCTTGATATTAACCTTGGTTTGAAATGCACTCGCAGTTCCAGTGCAGCGCCGGATGTTACCTTCATGCCGCGGTTGCCCTTTAGCTCCACTTGCAGTTCTAAACGCTTCGGTGGTTGAATCGAGAGGCGAACCTCGTGCCTGGAGACGTTCATCAGCCGGACACGAAGCTAGAGACGTAAGAACCATAAGTAACTTCTTTAGTGACTATAATATTATAGTCACGAAAGAAGCTCCTTATATAATATTCTCATACTAGGTACAGCACAACGCCGTGATACAGTCATAGTACGTGAAGTTGTCTTAAAGAAATTCTAATTAGGTAATTAGTTTACTCTGCACATTTTAAACGAGAAAGAGTTATTATTTGCTAGGAAGTTGTTTCTTTCTTTCGTGTACTTCATGAAGGTCGTGATTGTCCTGAAACACTTTTAATGACGCGTCAACCAGCTGCCTCCACGCCGCTCTGTTCTCGGCAGGTCTCAGGACATTCGGAATGTTGGTGGCTGAGATTGCCTGTATCTGGTCGGACTATCGGATAAGCGATCTACCCCGCGATCTTTTATTTGGAGTAATAAATATGTGTTCTTCAAAAAATCAGAAACTTTATAGAGTAATCATAACTATTATCATCGACGTCATTGTCATTACCCGGCGGTATCCGGTTATTGGACAGCATCGTCTTCGGCTATATGCATATCATTTCAACTAATTGCTTTCGCACACACACCTGGGGTATGTATCTAGGGTAGTGGATGTTCTGCGTTATGTTTGTCTATGCAGAATACTACATAGAAATACTACATACCACGTGGTTTTGTCCGACTGTGAAGTTGACGAAACTGAGTAGAGTGGGATTGCACACGATGAACCGCGGCTGCGGCTCGGGGGCTGGCTCCGGCGGCATCAGCCCCGATGCGAACTGCGGCGGCCCGCAGTAACTAAAACATACATTCATTATCGGACAATAAAGTGATGATTGACAACATACGAAGTATACGTCAGACGGTGCAGAAAGCTGCGTTGGTAATGTGAGTGAGCTTTGCTTCCAGATGGTGTTCTGTGTCAGATAATTTCTGAGAGAGGTAGACCGAAACATATCCTAAGCAGACTTAAAAATGAAAGAAAAATAAGCAATGCAGTACATTAATACATAAAACATTTTACATTAGAAGATGATAAAAAATGTAATAGCCACCTTACTGATTGTATTGTACAATCTTTGGGAGACAAAGCGGTTTCTTGATTAGCTACCTCCAGCTCATCTGAATGCTCTTCCATGGTGTTAAACGTGTATGAACTCTCGCTCACAGACTTCATGATCCAGCGACAACATTGTTCTGCAGGATTTGAATAGGTCAGTGCGAGAACATATGTTAATACAATATTACGTAAAATAGCTCACTCGGAGCGCGCCGGCCTAGCGGTTAGAGCGTGCGGCTTTCATTCTGAAGGTCGCGGGTTCGAATCTCGGCATGTACCGATGACTTAATATTTAAGTTATGTACATTTGTGAACTTTAGTTACAACAGCGAGATACAAACGGTGAAAGAAAAGATCGTGAGGAAACCTGCACACTGACATCATCTTTTGTGTGTGTGTGCGTGTGGTTGCCCCAGTAAAGTGACAACAGGCTCGCCCCCTGTCACACGGGACCTAATCTGACCACATATGGCGAAATGTGGGTGTTTATTAACCTCTGCCTACCCCTACTGAGAAAAAGGCGTGATTATATATAAAAAAAAATTACGTAAAATAGAACGTAATAAAAGAAATTTATCTTATGAGTAAATAACAAAAGCATGAGCATGATACCATTCGCATGAGCGCTGCAGTGGCGATAGAAGGTCAAGAGTTCATCTCAATGCTATATCTATGTTATTACGTAGCAATCTAGCCGACGTCAAGTAGCTCAAGCAGAATGCTGTGGCTCTTGTAAGCTAAGCAGAAGATGTTACGGAGGTAAGTTAACATTAATACGGTTACTAAGCAGGCTCCGAAAAACCTTACCGGGTTAACCTTAGCATACTTTTTTACTGCTGGTAGGTCTCTGTTACTGAAAACTATCTAAGTAGGTGCCACCGTATCGATTATTGCAGCCGACAGAGGGTACTGTGCAAACATTACTGTCTTCCGGTTTGAATGTAGGTGTAGCTAGTGTAACCACTGGTGTAGCGAGACTCAGCATATTACGTCTCAGGCGACGAGCGAAATGTGGTGATGTATAATAATAGGTTGGGGAAAAAGAAATCCATTATTTTGATATGAACTTCAGGACTTTATTTAACATGCTTCGGATTGTCCGATTTGGGTCAAATATGCACCGTTTTGTTCTATGATTTGTTGCCATTTTAAAGGTAACTTCATAATGCCTCTCTCGTAGAAGTCCTGCTCTCTATTTGCAAAAAACTCTAGTAGCCGATTTTCACAATCTTCTCTAGATGCCAATTTTTTATCACTAAAGAAATTTTGTAATGCAAGAAAAAGATGGTAATCGCTTGGTGCCAAGTCCGGACTGTATGGCGGATGCATTAAAACTTCCCAACCAAGCTCCCGAAGTTTCTGGCGAGTCACTGTAGACGTGTGTGGCCTAGCGTTGTCCTGGTGGAACACGGCACCTCTCCTGTTGGCCAATTCTGGCCATTTCTGGTCAATTGCTATTTTCAAACGGTCCAGTTGTTGACAGTAGAGATCAGAATTTAGTGCTTGGCCATATGGAAACAACTCATAATAAATAATCCCCTTCCAGTCCCACCAAATGCACAGCAGAACCTTCCTGGTCGTTTGAGGTGCTTCACCGCTCTTTGACCATGATCGTTTTCGCACAGGGTTATCGTATGTGATCCATTTCTCATCTCCAGTCACCATCCGTTTAAGAAATGGGTCTATCTCATTCCGTTTGGCCAAGGCTTCGCAGATGGAAATTCGATCCATCATGTTTTTTTCTGTTAATTGGTGTGGCACCCAAACATCGAGCTTCTTTTTGAATCCAGCTTTGTGTAAATGGTTTAAAACTGTTTTGTGGTCCATTTTTAGCTCCTGGGCGATGTTACGACTGCCAACATGCCGGTCAACTTCGATCATTTCTCCGATTTTATCGACATTTTCGGCGACCGGCCTGCCTGTGCGAGGTGCATCTTTAACATCAAAAATCCCTGAACGGAATCTACGAAACCAAAATTGCACATAATTGGCTGTTACAGTATCGGGTCCATAAACACCATTCACAATTTTAGCCGCCTGGCTTGCATTTTCGCCTTTGTCAAAGAAAAACTGTAAAATGTACCGAATTTCCTCTTTGTTCACTTCCATTTTTAACACCCTGTAACTCACAATTGAATGCACCAAACAAAAAACAGCAAAAGAATTTTTTTACTGCGAAATGTCACCTTTCCAACGAGCATCAATCTGAAACTGTTTGATCGATACTTTACGAGAAATTTATCACTACAGCCATCTACCGAAAAAATAATGGATTTCTTTTTCCCCAACCTAATATATTATATATCATTTCCTTACCAATATACGAAAGTGCCTTTCATCTCGTCGCTTAATTGAAAATAACAATTACCACCATCCAAGTCCATCGGCACGCAATAAAGCTGACAGGGAGGCAGTTAATTTTCCCGCAAATGGTTTTTCCTTTATAATTTTGGGTCACCCGTACTCCAAGTGTCGTTGTGTAGATAAACGCCGGTTATTCCTAAAGTGGTTATTATCAATTGAACTTACGGTCAGGGTTCTCCAACAAACTCGGCATCAAGTCTTTCCTCTGTATAATGCCGTACTTCTCCTTCCAGCCGCCGTCGTTGGGAACAACGTCGGAGGTGCACAGCTCATAGTTCTTCGTCTGCGGCTCCCGGGCGAGCTTCTTCGCATACTCATGCTGGAGCTTCTCTTCGTGGTTCTTCAATTCCTCAAACTCCGATGACTTTTGAAACACGTGAATGTTATATATGACGATGCCCCCATTTAAGATTTCGTATATTGTTATTCAATGTCGTTAATATTATATCATAGCAAACATTGGAACGTACAACAATTATGTGTTACGTCGGTTCCAACTAAAAAAGTCGCTGACGTGTTTAGCCTGAAGCGACGAAACATGTACAAGTTAACAAATAAAACTACTTATAATTACCACAGTAATTTCAAGAAGAAAGTCAAGGTCATTATGCAGCTCGCTGACTAAGCACGGGTTGGAGGAAACTTCAACAATGTCAACATCAACCATAAAACTTAAAGTCAAAATTAATATTAAGAGTTGATAACTTCGAAACGGCTTCATCGATATTTTTAATTATCGCCCGAAACGCACTCGACCGAGACCCCATTTGTGATGAAATGGGTTCGGGGATTGTACTGCCAATTGGGAGCTCTGATATTACAGTAAGATACAACTATATAAACAAATACCGGTTAGGTAGGTAACAAATGAATACCCAGTTGTTAGGAACGATGTCTAATGTATCTTTCCGATTTTGTTCCCATTTCAGCTGATCGGTGAGGTGTGCTTGCGCGTCCACGTCCCTGAACACTTCGCGGAGGAGAGGCCGCACGTCCCCACAGGTTTCTCTAAAACACAATGTTACACAACCGACCCACGCAGCAAGAGCCGACCAGTGCCGGTTGTCACAAAGTACTTTGTTCACGATACAAACAATTCGCAGTACCCTCGCAGGGCACAGGTGATGACCAGTGTGGTGAGGAAGGATTTTCTTATCTTTAACTTGTCGATTCCATAAGTATTATATATCAGCTGTGAATACGAGTGTAATACTTTCAAAATACAAGTTAAAATATTTTTAGATCTATATTAAACAGTAGAGCAACCGAAATAACCAAGTGGGTATAATATAGTATGTTTCGAGACGTCTGCTTTGATCCTCAGGTAAACAGTATAACAATCATTTGCTTACATTTTTTTAGGCAACAGGGGTAAGTTGCGTTGCATTGTGTATAAAATTAAGTGATCCTCCGCTTTAACTGTCGCTAATGATTACAAGTCAAAGTCAAAGTCAATGTGACACAACGCTTTTATCGTTAACCGCCGATCGGTCGTCACACAGCAGCTAACAACTGCACAGAGTATACGCCGGGGTGTTAGTACATCTAAGTTATATATTCTATTCTATATTACTTATGGGGATATTTTTCACAGGTTGTAAGGAACCTTCGCGATACTTTCCAATATTTTTTTTAAACAAAAACTTATCCCATCCTTATAATCCTATTGAAAAAACTAAATCGCGATATTAATATATTAATAATCGCGAACATTACACTGTATGCGCAAACCTAATCGCCGACCTCTGCCACTCGAAGAGGCACCTCCTGAAGAAGGTTCTATAGGTAAAATTACAATAATCCAGGTATTACTAAAAGTACACGTTTCAAATATTATATATACTTAAGTTCGATAGGTAATTTTAAAGTAATGAGAATGAAGGTGGATGGTTATAAGGGCAGAGGAAGTCCTAAGAAAGTGTGGATGTATTGTGTGAAAGATGACATGTGTAAGAATAATGAATTCAAATCTTATGGCTGATAGAAGGGATACCTATATTCCTGTTGTAGACAGGGCTGCAAGCTACAGCGGCTCTTACAGCTCATCTGACACTGGGCTCGTGGACCCGGATCCACGGCCTGAGTGATAGAGGGATGTGGAAGAGGAGTACATACTGTGCCGATCTCGCGTAGCTGGGGAAAGGGCAGGAGGGAGGGACAGGTAATTTTAAGGGAAGAATGAAATAACATTAATTTAGGCATTTTACCCTAAATTTAATTTTGTGTATAATATACACAAGAGCACTAATAAAAGTAATTTCATTATGTCATATATATAGCAAATTACAAAACAGTCGGTGCAGGGTTACAGAGGGTGCGGACCGGAAAGGGATATTAACCATTTATAAATCTTATCACGTTTCAAAGGAAATAGGGATAAGGGCAAGCAGGGTACCTTATAAAAACTTCGAAGCTTTATTGTTACTTAACCTATTTATTAATAAAGGGAAAATGGTAGGTTTCGGGCAACCCCAAATTTATGGTTTTAATTCAGGTAAATATAAAGAAAATGTAGATATAGGTTGGTTACAATAACTACCTTTACAACCGGTGTTCTGGTGACACTGGATGAGGTCAGCTGAACACTAATAAGTATAGATTCTTATGTGCATAGGCCCTGCTTTGAGCGTGTCATAGGAAGTAAAGAAAAAATAATCAAATTAAATAGAAACTTACTCTTTGACATCCGGTCCATGGGATCTACATTTCATAGAAAGGTTCAAAGTATTAGCCGACATCTTCCGATGCCTTATCTCACTTTAACGTAGTCTTAAGCATATAAACTCGACTTTTCTTGATCCATGGAATTATTCACGTGTAAAGGTGGCGCGGAAATAAATTAACAAGAAATTGTTTAGTTACAACACTATTCAGAGCCTTTCTAATAAAACAAAGCTTAAGGCTTGATTACGTCCTTGATTGCGAAATTTTTATGATTAGTGTTGTTTTGCAAAAGCTGTAGGAGCTTTATTTAATACTAAAAATAATAAACAATAAAAATGTTACATGAGATTCTGTGTCCTTGGTGCCCGCGACACGGGCGCCGCCTGGCGGGGGGAGGCGCAGCTCAAACCGGAAGCAACTAACACTAACTGCAAACTAAGTGCAACTGCATGCGCACTGGTATCCATTTGAAACAAACAACGGTGAGTACGTTCAGATAGTACTTAGAAATATATTTCCTACATGAAAAATATAAAGTGACACCTTGTGAGTAAGGGTTGAACTATTAGAAAGCTTTTCTTGAAAAGGTTCTGTTCGGGAGCTTCTAGAAGCAAACAAAGATGGCGCTTAACGAGAACGGCTTCATAAGTGTTCAGTTATGTTAACGACGATCTGATTGACACGATGCATGGAGTACGTTACCAGGTGTAACAATATCACAACCTGTCAATTTTTGAGGGTATAAAACTATGCATCCATTTTGTCCTCTGGGGGCAGTTTGTGAGGTGCTTCTGACTCACGTCTTCATATTTGCTTAACAGCAAATCGTGAGGTTTTGTAAAGATATACACTTCAACTTAAAACTTATATTTTATGGGCAGAATACCACCATCGACCAGGTACCCCCGGCGCGTGGACGGTAAGCGGAAGCGAGCTCCCCGGAAGTGGTGTAGCGGGGCCCGGGCGGCGGGAATGTTGTAATGAATATCATATTAGACGGCACCAAATTGAGTTCACGCGGCCCTCAATCATGCCGCAACAGGAATATCGAGTCGGGGTAATGAGCCCCCGCTCCTGAATTAATTCACGTTGCGAATAGCGATGACTGCTTTACTCGCTACCGGAAATAATAATATTTTTTTTGTACCAACATCCAGTTTATACGTATGGCTACGTTATGATAACGTTATTGTTGGATCGAGTAAAACACAGCGGAATCCAATTCGATCAATGTTGAAACATTATCTGATTTTTCTAACATTAATATACTAAAACATAGTATTTTTTTACGTTCGTCAGAACTACACACTAGTATCATACTATATGAATAATATTAATATTGTACAGAGAAGCAATGGAACTGGGCGGCCATACTCGCCAGTCTTCATTTCAGATGTTAGACACCCTATTGTCGGAATTCAATTCCTCGCGTGAAACACAATTACGAAAACGAATCGCATATTTTGACAAAATGTATGAACTTGATACGGAATAAATACGGCCGGTGACCTCGAGAGATATCCTACAGTGTCTGTAGTGGTGTAGTGGTGTAGTGGTGCGGGTAGTGACGCACACAGCCCCGGTAATACTATCTCAATTAACGCGACATCCATTACTCTTCGAGTACATTATGGATAACAAATATTGTTACCGGAACGCCTCCGGCTGAATACAGTGCCGTGTCTGATATAATATATTACCACAAGTAGACAATTTATTGCCCCATATCTAAAGTATTATCTCTGTGTTGAGTATCCTATAATGTTTGCGATAAGCACCGCGCTGCAGGTAATCGAAGATTCCTGCAGCCGATGTAATAGCTATTAAGTGTAGTTGGCGATTAATCTCCAGTAAGTACTGCCGAGCCGCGGCGGTCCCACCGGACGATATTTATTTTATACCAATTAATTCCATGAAAATAGCTTGAGAGATATAAAAGTTTCTAGGGTACCCCGTCTGGTGGAATTAACATCAGAAAGGGAAAATAAAAAACCTTTTCGCAGGAAGCATATCGGGAGCCGATTTAAGTAGCGATCGATTGAGAGGCGCTCACAATTTTTTTTCGTATCTGTGTGTACAGACGGATGTCGGACTTACTATGAATAGTTAAAGTTCAGCTTCTCTTCGTAACGTTAGGTGTGCTACAAAGGATGTTACATTGAAAGCCAGCGTGAAGGATCGCGATATAGTTCACATCCGGCAGACCGCGTTACATGGCCGCCATTAAACAAATTGAAATTACTTACAAAGAAATTGAATATATTTATTTTTTCCTTTAATAGAACCATTCCTATTTCTAAGCCGCGCCCAGAGGCTCTTGCAAATGGATCTCAACAAAACAAACTTTGCTCTCGTGTACCCAGCGGTATTCCGTATCTTAAGTTCTCACAAAGTGAAATCACCGTTAGCGATATCCCTTTGATATCAAAGTGACGTAATGAGTCTCTCTCCCTCCCGCTGATTGATCGCCGAGGTCCTAATGACCGGGACAGCTCCCCTTCCACGCTCCCACCCGCCGGAGACTACGTTTCCTCCTCGAAGTCCGTGTTGGTGAGCTCTATACAAATTCAAGTTGAATGCATGGCCAGCGTATCGATCCTGCAACACTCTGCCAAGTGGAGAACCCTCGAGCGCCGTCTCCAGCTGTTCATAACGGAATTCAACTGTAAAAGTGAGACGCTGTGGAATGTTAGCTCTGTGCCCCGACTTAAATACAGAATGAAACGGGATTACTTAGAAACAAAACGCGTGCACAAGAACAAACAGACGTTACTTACTTAGATAAAACACAACTCTTGACTTAAACTTCTAGCAACAAGCATAAATAATAAGTTGAGATGAATGATTACAAAGTGAAGATTCTAGTTGTGTGTGTGTGTTTGCTGTGTATCGTAAGATGGTGCTCCGGTGACAGGCTCCTCTCAGGGACTCTCTGTAGGTACCACCGCAGCTCCTGTTTCTGTCAACAAACATTACTGTGTTCCAAATTGTAGTGCACTGTAGCTAGTGAAATTACTGGGGTAACGAAACCAGCCTAAATATTCTTACCAGCAGTAACTTGTTAAGCCCCCTTACCGCAGTAATATCTCTAACGTCTGCAAGTGTACTCGGTGTAAATCAGCTGTGTACTAGTATAGGGTGCACGAGGGTGCGCGAGTGTACCGCGGCCCGGCCGGATATTCCTTTCACGTGCCCGGCTCGGTGCGCAAAAGTCCCGCTCGTGCGCGTGCTAATCGGTGATTCAGCTCGCGCACATCCGGCTCGTGAACACACGGCACGCGCCGGATGTGCGCGAGCTCCTTCTGATTAACGTCGCCGCCATCGCCTGATTTTTAATTTCAAATGCTCAACTTTCGCACCGGATACGGAACGCGCTGAAATCCGTAAACTCGCTACGTGATGCTAGTACGTGACGCAGCAGCTCTTCACGTGCCTTACAATGTAAGAGCTCGCGGTGGGGTAAGTTTGTATTGTGTTTTGTCAGTTTAGAAATATCGTGTTCTACGTCAAGCAGCGGACGTCTATCGGCTAATGATGATGATATAATATATAATATAATGATAATATGATGAATCGGTAGCTGTAATTATTTTTAACAACTGTTACCTTCCCGCAGATTCCTGAATCATCATCAACACAGTCTTGGTTTTATAATATTTAGAACGCACCAATACAATACAGCATACAGTGAACCATAGAGAATAAGTCACACAGTAACCTGAAGTCGTCCATAAAATAATTTTTCAGAGACGTCAAAATTTCCCATGTAATGTTTAAGGAAGTAAATCACAAGAATCTCACCTCCCAGCTTTTCGAAGTACACGGAGGCTTTAACAGCTACCTAGATGATTTTACCGTGGTTGCGGATTCGTTCTGTGTCTGCACCGGTAGTAACAAGGAAGTAATTGAACATATTTGTCGACGAGATGCATTACCAAAAATTGAAAATGAATACAGAATCGATTTGCTAATAACAAGATAAACATAGTGCCAATCGTGAAGGAGGACGTGAGGAGGCTGTTGGCTTACCGTCTTAGAGTGGTAGGGACAGCAGCCAAAGCAAACGGTTCAATCTCCAATTAGTTTGCTGCAAATTAGAAGAAAGTGGAAAAAATAACAAGACACAATTGACGCATTAAAATAAATCAACGCATGAAACATGCAGTCACCAACATTGCTGCAAAATAAGCCGCACCAGGTGCCTGCAGAACCCACTACGAGGATATAAAAAATATAGCATACAGCTGATATGACTGTGCAGTAGTCGCCGTGGGTGGTTTTATTCACAGCTAGGAAAGGAGAGCAGAGAGAATTTTCTATAGGTCTGTTTTCAACATTGTCAGAGTCAAGGTTTGCTCTGATGAATAAGAACGGATTCCTTCTGCAATCGTTCAGCAGCTAATTGTTTTTATTTTTAATATACTTCGTAATTACTAACAACGTTACAAATTGAATGCTCGCTCCGCCCAAACTTCGAAATGGAGGAGGCGATTGAATTTCACAAAGTTATACAAGAAAATGAAATCCGGTAACTTTTCAATAATTACTTGGGTTGAGTTGTAAGTGGCCGCGGCGACGGAAGCCGCCAGTTACCGGAACTCGGTTACACCGTAACCCCGGTGTAAACAAGCCCGCTGCGGGCTGTGCAAAGGGGAGGGTTTAAACAGAAGGGTGTTATATGTTTAACACGTGTATCCTGCTATTTATATTTATGTTATTGGTGATAATGTTGAATTTTCTAAACATTCATAACCATCATCATCCTATAGCCGCCCACTGCTGGGCAGGACATAGGGCTCCTGCAAAGATCTCCGCATCGATCGATTTCCCGTTACTAAATATTACTTATATTTTACTTAGTAGGTATTACTGTTTAAGTTATTCCCTGTCTGTCGCACGAGGGACTGAAAGGGTTCTCGGGTTAGTGAGCCTTGAAGTTAAGGGTCCTCAGAGGTTAAGACCATCGAGGAGGTTTAAGTTGGTAGACGCCCCACATAACCCTGTCTCACCCCCAGAAGCAGAGTATCTTTTAAAAAAAGTTTCTTGCGATAAAAAAAAGGTATTACGTGTACCGTTCTGGTTCGTCAAACTACTGATGTAGTCCTGATATTTTTCCTTTTCAGACGACCAGTAGGTACACTGGATGCGGTATGTGACGTTCTGATATGAGCCATGTTATTATATTAAGCATCAGGTAAAAGTTTCGGTAAAGTCATCGCTTCAAACACTGACCGTCGCGGCTCTCGGACAAACACTCGTGCGTTCATTTGTGTACGGTAATGCAATGTACGACCGCAGCACGCTGTGTGCGGGCGTGTGCGTGTGTGTGCGGGCGTGTGCGGGCGTGTGCGGGCGTGTGCGTGCGTGTGCGGGCGGCTACGCGGAGAGAGAAGCAAAAATATATTTTTTTTTAAATTTAACTAAGCGACGAGACGAGCGAGACATTCACTTGATGGTAAGTGATACGCCTGCCCATAATAACGTGGCGCTAGTTACAATGATCTGCACCACATTGCGCTAATCCCATTGAGATATTAGAAGTTAAGCTTCGTTACCTCGACAATTTTATTAGTTACAGCGCCTTTCAAACCGGAACACAATAATGTCTGTCGGCCGCATTAGGCTCTGCGGTACACGGACTCGCGCACAGATATCTTCTACGCTCAGCGTAATAAACATTTCAATGGAACATAAGTTTATACATTTTTCGAAATTTGTTATCCAACTCAAATTGGAACAATCACAGTGATACACAAACAGGTTTTTTTTTTATTGATATTGAATATGTTATCCCGGTGTAAGAGGTTCCTCCCAAAATTCTACGGATTCCAAGACATCCTCACCTGTACGCTGTGCACCCTGCTGAATAACAGACAAAGCTCTGACCACCCCACAATCTGCACTAGGCAAGTGTAGAGTGGGGCTAAATTGAGGGAGACATATGCCCAACAGTGGGCGTTTTTCCGATATTGACAAGGAGATAAGATTGCTACCCTGATCGGAAGTTGATTGTTATGAAATGTTCTAGTTTTTGACACGGACCTGTTGTTAGATAGTTCGTAAGTACATGTGCTCTAACGAACTTTGTTGGCACGTGTACGTGGCACGTGTCTACCGGTCCCTCTTCCAACAAACAACACATTGTATTCACTGATGTTGATGCAATTCTTTATAAGGATTCAAATTATAAAGCAAGTGTACTCTATCCGGTCGCAAATTAACCAGCGACGGAAACGAAGTTGAAGTGGAGCAATATTAACACTACTCTACATTTCCTTTCGCCGACCGACGTTTCTTTATCCTTTTTTATGCGCACTAATTTCACGGCACTTTGCGTGAGCAAAGTCCCCGTGAACTCCCCGCCCAGCCCTCCATTAATCCGGACCTAATCGTCTCCAATTCATTTTCTTTTCATTGTATTTTTGTATTAAATTGGCAAACTGCTCGCTTCTGATGTTTATTCTTCTCGCTAAAATTAACTTCGCGTTTTCGGTCACGGAGCTATCGCGTACAGCATGAGCTAACTTCAGAGTCAGATACAGACAGGGGAGGGGCTTGTTTATAAAATGAAATGAAAAATTGTTCGCATCCCCACCCCTTACGTCCGTAAATACAAGGGTTCATTTACTATACTTTTACGGTAAGCCATCTATTATACTCAAGCTGTAGGTTTTCAGCAACATGCATTCACAGAAGTTCATTTTTTTGCCGCAGTCCTGTACTGCCGTTAGCTGCAATTAGGAAAGACTAGTTGTGCTCGCAGCTCTACCTGCGACTCGTTATCTAATTTGAACTCTTTCACACGGTATGCGAAAACTTAAAAAAATATAACACCAATTCCTAATTATTTACATTTAGTAATGTTGTATTCTTCGCCAAAATTACAGATGCCCTACATTATTAAATGACTAACTGTGCTATGTAGCTCTGCCTGTGCCTGTGTGAAGCCCGACATGAAAATAATTCAGGCGTCAGAGAATCGATCAGTAAATTGTTACCGCGACTGTAAGCATGGATATAAGCTGCGCATGTTACGTTTGATGATATTTTTTTTTACCGCGGGGGAAATCTTCTTGGCGCTTCAACCAACTAAAACCCACTCGGGGGACACCCTCAGTGCAACAGGAGCGGCGCCGGGATTTCCTACGGAACGCACCAATGCACCTCTGCACTCTAGTAAAACATCCCAATTTAACACCCACGTTGAGCTGCGGCAAATATAAGACCACCGTGCATTTATCTTTCTCCTAAAGTTCGCTTATTGATCTCTGAGGGCCTCCAACCTCAAAGCCCACGAACCCGAGGACCCGAGGACCCTTATAGTCGCCTTGTACGACAGGCAGACAATACCTTAATCCTATTCTTAATAGTCTGAGACTACAGGACTACATTTAATGATACCTAGCACTTGAAGTGCACAACGATATAAGCTCGTCGGAGCAGAGCTTGCGAGTTAAGCCAACAGTAATGACTGTGCTTGCAGCTCGCTGCCGGCGTGCATTTGAACAATGCAATCATGAGACACTTTCGAACTTTATCTTACTTTCACCAGCTTATAGCATCGTTGGTAAATAACGATGTATTATATTATCAGCAAAGTAAGTCTGGCTAAAAACTAGATATCACCATTCCCGCTATAATACGAGCAGTACCTTACTCTCCCAAGTAGCACACACGGGATTTATCGTGTTATTTCACAAGCCCACTAATACCTTATCATTACCGCGTTATTATTGCGAGAGCTTGCTCTTCTTCTCGTTATTGTATAGAGAATTGAAAGGCCTGTAAGCAAATTAAAACGGTACCTGTTCGAGCCAGGAACTGGAGGCTCCGTCCCGATACAGTTGATTAACATATTCATAGAAATTGATTGCACATTCCGCCGTCTAATCCTCAGCGAATCGTCATCAATATTCAACAGCGGCGCGCCTCGGATGACTTCCACGAGTCCATTATACAAACTACTCAGAATATAATGGAACTTTATACTTGAACCAGCTCAACCCCGCAGACGTTATCCCGCCAGCGTGTACTTGTTTGTACCAATCATTATCCTGAAAATTGCTTCAGTTGTCTACAAGTTGTATTACAAAGTTGTCTCGCGGCGCGATACTCCTACTTCGATCGGGACGATAAAGAAATATTTCTCTTTCATTCGCCGTTCTTCTGATGGTGAGTAATACACCGGTTCGTAACTACCTGGCACTGGTTAGTGCGATGTACAGTACATCACATTGTTCACGTCGCTATGCCACATAATATGTTAATTCTGCCGCTGTAATTTCAGCTGCAGCGCTACTAATTAAATCGTAACTTAATAAATTATGCACGCAGAATGGCAGCCAAAATGGATGTAGAAATGCCTTCGGGTTTAGACATTCATAAATGAGGTGTTGTGTCCGTCATTCTACTCAATATACCAACACTAGTGGATCATCAGATCCTCCTCCGTACAAAGCACGACACATGGCGAAGCTGGTGATAACATTTAAACAGATAAAAAAAATGTTACGGTCGTGTCGTCGCGCACCCCTGCAACCGAGTAATCCGGTTAAAAGGTTTATAGATTGTTGAGTCAATCGATGTCCAGCGACAACGCAACCAGTTTAACTGAGGCTGTATCGTGCAGTACACTTCCGCCCGCCCGCCCGCCCGCCAGGAAACTTGTAGGGACGTATAAAGAATATTTTTTTATAACAACCCCCGCGTGTTCCGGTAATTGGCTTTTACGAGGGTTTATATCCTCGCTGGACCTGGAAAATGTTTTCGCACGTAATACAATCTATACTGGCAGCACACTTTTATGATAGTACTTTGTCATTGTTTGTACGGCGCAGGCGCGCAAAGCGTTCGCAAGTTGAACTGGAGACGAGTAGATATTGCGAGTAAAGGTTTGTTGCATTACTCGAATGGCGATTAGCTCCAGCAGGCTAATCACCGTTTAAATTAAAGTTCAGTTAGGTGATAGTGGTCCTCCGTATTAACTTTATTACGTTATAATAACTACACTGTCCTCATGTACCATTCGCTGCACTCGCGCACATCGCGCTGTGACAATGTATAATATCTGCCTAATCGTTGCGTACGGTAACATGTGATACAAATGTTTCGGCCATTAGTGATTCCGCTTGTGGAAAAACAATTAGTTGCACTTCCGGAAAATTTTAACGATATTAATAATTATTATTTTCTAGTGCTATTTTGTTCGCTACGTTCGTAACATTTTCTATGAGGTGCTAACGCTCGAGCTCAATGTCGCAACGCTGCCCGCAGCGCGCTCGCGCTGAATATTCTAGCTTTCGTATGTCAACAGCCTGGGAGCAGATGTAGATCGTAGGGTATCAACTACGTACGAGTGTGTGCACGTGTTTCGTGACTACGGACTGAAAAAGCAACAAGTCTCTTGCGAGCAAGATACAATGACATTTTGTAAAAGTTATACTGCATTCAATAAATGTTTGTCTAAGAACATATAGACAAATATTTTTATTCCTGCTTATTTAACATATATATATGTATGTATGTATATATGTATGTAAGTATATATATATATGTATGTGTGTAAGACGTCCCGCACAACAAATGAGAGGAATCAATAAGTACAGCTTTGGCTCCCACCAACCCGCAATGGGTCCCCGTGGTGGGAAATGCTCCAAATCCTCCCATAAGAATCCCTACCCAATCGATGTGGATATCTTTTGGGGGAGACCTATGTTCAATAGTGGACATTTATCCGGTTGTTGATGATATATATATTATGTATAGATGTTATTAGTAATATATATAGATGATATGTATATTACCTAAACATCTCTTCAATGACTTCTTCCCATTTAGGTAAAATTTACTGACGAAAACTGACACCGCCGGTAGATTTTGTTCCCACCGACCGTTTAAGTAGGCACCAGCGCAGCGCTTACTGCACGCGATAAACAATACTGTGCAGACATTACTGTGTTCCAGTTCAGGGACGCTGTAGCAAGTGATATTACTGGGGTAATGAGACTTAACATCTTATGCCTCAAGGCAACATGCGCAATGCAACGTTTAATACCATCCCAATACCATCCCAACTAGCGCCAGATTGTTATGGGCAGGCGTATCACTTACCATCAAGTGAAAGTCCGGTCGCTACGTTGAATAATATATAAATATTAGAAAGAATATGAATATATAAATGTTAATATTATTTCTTACCCTGTGCCTTGTGGTACTGAACATATCTCACACTATTTAGTCCTCTAGCTGAGTGCGCGCCTGTACCTGTACGTGCTATTGAGTGAAACCGAGCGCGACATCGTTTGTAGTTAGGTCGGAAGCCAACGAGCGTCCGCCGGAAATGGCGCTGTCCCGTGGTCACCAGTTCATTTGCTTTAAAATTTCATTCAGGCAAGCATTTTGCATTCCGCTCTACCGACCGCGACTCCGGCCCGAGCAGCTGGACTGCTGCATACGAACTACGAGCCTCATTCAGCGGAACACACTTGTCGCTTCGGGAGTCGGCAAATGGAGGAGAACCGGATCCTTGTTCATTGTAATGGTTCTGAATTTGCACATTTGTTAAAGTTTATTTACTGTTACTTTGGTATATTTATTATTAGACCTGAGATGTTACTTACAATGAAAGTATGGACACTGCTTACTTCATCAAAGTATTCTTACTTTGAATGTTCCTTAAAAAGATAAGAGAGAAGTTTTTTAATGTACTCGTCCTCTGCTATGTTATAAGCAATTATAAAAACATTAACAACGTTTAATAACTATTCGTTTTGAATGTAAAAATTGCGGTAAAATGAAGCGCTATCCCGAGGCGATCAGAGCAGAGCTTCTGGTTAGCGGCTCCATTCAGCGCTCCTTGGATATTTCTGAATCGCCCACAATAAAGGTTTCATTAACGCTTCTATGAAAGAGGCTCAAATTAACATTTTAATGAACTCCTCTGAAACATATCGCCGAGTGTGCATCTTGAATAAGAAACCTTAACAATGGAAAGCGACTTCGCTTCCCCGCTTTAGATATAAATTCTCTATTTTAAAAGAAGTTTATTGCAGGGCTTGCGGTGCAGCGCTTCCGCTTCAACAACTTAACTGTTAAAGTTACAGCATTTCTTAAAACAGAAGTTTAGGGGTAGGTTTCTGTTGCCGCAGAGCGTCCAGCTGCCGCCGACAAACAGTAGTGTGCAAACTTCACTGTGTTACCGAGTGAATGGTGTTATAGTTAGTGAAATTACTAGGCTAATGGGACTTAGTGCTTTAATTATTCATATCATCTACCGGAGAAAACTCATCAGTGGCTTTTCTCTCTTTAATTATGATATATTATACATATACGAGTACTGGTGCCGAAGGCGGTCGCAACACTGCGGTGATGTGCGGAGACGCTCCTGGACCCCATCAGTACTTCATTCAGCACCAGACACACAATACAGTGAAAATGTTCACTTATTTCAATGTAACGCGAAAACACGAGTTCGTTATTAATCGAGGGGAAAATCATAAGAAGCAATCAATCAGCTGTCAAGTTCAGTCGCTGGGCGAGTGAAGCCGCGTCAAGCCGAAGCGGTCCCAAGCGGCGGGACCAGTTAATAGTTGTAATAACTGCTCCGCGCTTGCTCGGTCACCGGCCGGCGGGGCAACCTTACATTGTGTGGACGGAGCCAATGGAATAAGGTCAAGACGAAACACTACATATCGGGTGAAATCATCATCATCTGCCTAAAAGACTCCCACTGCTGGACATAGGCCTCCCCCAAAGATCCTCATCTCGATCGGGCATGGATTTATATGAGAGGATTTGAGCCATTTCCTACCACGCTGGCCCAATGCAGGTTGGTGGGAGCCAAAGCTTCGTATGTTGATTAGCAGGATGCAGCACAAGCAGGTGAGGTTGGCTTGGGTCCCGTGAGTTGATGTGCGAAAACCCTTACATGCTATTACCGTCGGGTGAAATAGCAAAGAAAAAGTGAAGTTTTGGAAAGCTTATACAACTTAAAAAAAAGGATTGAGCACACTTACGGTGATTTAGATGGTGCTAAAACGGATGTCATGATTTTTCGTACGTGTGAAATTACAATATGTATTATGGTTAGATAGTTTCTTTAAAACTTATGCAGGTTACAATCGTGCACACAAATGTAACGAGAGCTCTTGAAGATCCACGAAAAACAACTGAACACCCTGCTCCATTGATTTATACAGGCAAGGATTAATGTCTGAACGAATTTTGAGGAGTAAGAGTTCCCGCTGTGAGTGAGAGGCCTCAGTGAAACTTAGCCGTTACATTTATTAATCCACCTCGTGCCGGCTGAGCCGGCTGAGCCGGTCGAGCCGGTCGAGCCGGCTGAGCCGCGCGCCCGGTGCGCAGTTGGCGGCGCTGAGCGGTGTCGGTGTCGGGGGCGGGGGCGGGCTCCGGCGGCTCCTTCAGATTTATAGCGCTTCGAGATTAATTGCTTTTAGAAACAACTTCAGTTAATACTTTTATCGCTCAGCCAAGAACAGGAATCTAATAAGTACAACTTATGTATCCGCCTGTATGGATCCGGTTCCGACACCGCCGGAGACTGGATCGGCTACATAAAAACCTAATGTACAGCTTTAAAAGCTCATTGCTAATTTTTGTATTCATTCATTATCAACTGGCAGTGCACGTCTGCCACTGGACATGGGCCTTCCTCAATGGTCTCCACATCGATCGATCCTCCGTCATGATCGACTCGATCGAGTGTATTGAGAGGAATTGGGCCGTAGCCCACCACACTGACCCAGTGCGGGTTGGTGAGCCTCGTCTGTTATTCAGCAGCTGGCGAGGTTCACTCGATCTCTGTAAGACGTAGGGCCTACACCCTTTACACCCTCTTTTTTTCATTTTCATTCAACATTGCTGAAAGTGAAGTAATTATGATATCAGTGTCGGTACAAAATATAATAGGGAATATCACAGGGAGTATACTGAGAGGTTTGCTCGCGGCGCGCAGTCCACGTGAGGCAGGCGAATCCAATGATTTTGTCATGATAGATAATTACCGCGTATTTTCATAGAACAAATATCATAAAGTGGTCGAGTATCATTATCATATGTTTATTAGCATACAATACTTATTGGTATACAAGCTTGGCTTCGTTCAAGACCCGCGGTTTCTCAGTGTATATATGTGTGTATTTGAGGGAATTTGGACCGATTGATGTGTTTAGATCTTTGCGGGAGTTGTATGGACAGCAGTGGAATTCTATCGGGTGATGATGACGACTATTGTTACAGGCGTATGCAAGCGATACGTTAAACAATCATTCCAAATGAATCCACTCTAACTTGTACATATGGAACTATGTTAAGTAACTTACGAGCAAGTGTAAATACTTACGTACACGCATGAGTATGAATACAGCTTTTAGTAGAATAAACATTTTAAAGAGATTGTTACTCGTGGAGCGGTCTCAAAGGGTCCGCGGTTTGCCGTCGCTGCTCGTGCGGGCCGGCGCTCTAACCGCCGCTCGTACAACTTTAGAGCACTCCCCTAACCCCCCTGTACTGTTCCTCTCCCTTTCGTTTACAGTTTGCTCTCTACTTGGGATAAAATTATAACGTTAAAATTCTCATCCGCGGTGCGCTTCAATAGTGTCTTTTACCTTTTCTCTACCAAACTATAAACGTATACAAAATGTGTAATTTCCTGAGGTGACATCATTTTTTATACTCTAATTTTTCTCTCAGCTTTACGTTACTTTGCTCGCCGCACACAGAGGCGATTAGAGAGAATACAAATGGTAAACGAAGTCAGCCCGTTGTGGACTAGTTTTTCAATGAGCCACGCGATGGTTAATAAAATGGAATAAAACCCCTTAAACCCCATACTTACTATGAAGTTATATCGTTCCGCTTTTTAAGTGGAAGGGATGTGGATTGAGTAAGAGAGGGCACGGATTCCAACCCGCTCCCCTCAAACGGAAATTTTTTCATTAACTATAACAGCCAATTTACTTCCTCAGTGCTCTGGTACTACCCTCCATTGACGGTGATTGGGCCATAGCGACCGCGCGGGCCCAATGCGGGTTGGTCGCATACACCTCAGAATAAATTCTAATTCATGTGCAGGTATTCTCGCGATGTTTTCCTTCACCGTTTGTATTTCGCTGTTGTAACGGAAGTTCACAAATGGACATAATTTAAGTATTAAAGTCATCGGTGCATGCCGAGATTCGAACCCGCGACCTTCGGAAGAAGGCCGCACGCTCTAACCGTTAGGTCGGCGGGCTACTTAAGTAATCTAGCTAGCTACCTTTCATTAACCACTAATCGAATATTTTAAACCCTTTGTTATATCTTTAAAATATAATGTAAGGAGTGCTCCCGTTTCATGCAATCGCTCGTTACACGGGGGTCGTTAATCGCTAGTTAATGTCACCGGAAGCAGCGGAGCCGGTGCCGGCCGACTGGAGTCGGATGCGAGCTTTTTGCTGAGTGCGGGTGCGCGCGGCGCGACGACGGCTGCGGGCGTGCCGTTAGTCATTCAGTCGTTGCCTCGGCCAACACGGTGCGCCGCGCCACTGTGCGCGTACTCATCCTTTTTGTTTTGCGACTTGTTCCCAAACCCCACCCAAAAAGAGAGGGATAAACTCGGACGTCCGGGTGCGCGTGTCCCTCTGTACCGTTTGTTATGAACTTTCCATTTAAATATAATTCAATTTGTATAATTTCATTTGTATGGGCAAATTCAAAATGATATGTTTCGATTTGAAATCGGTACTTTAAGTTATTTGCATTTGTCCATATATGGTATGAGCTGGCACAGCAGACTGGTAAAGCTGCTGATAATTCATGATTTATTTTTGTTAGAAATGATTTTTGTACTACACATCAACGCTTAGAGTACTTTATTGTACACCGTTTGAAATAAAAAGAAATCATAAATTTAGAAAATGCGAATGTACAGGCGGTGTTATTACTTGTAAAACGATGTCTTCCGGACACTCCAAAGGAAAAAGGAAAAGAGAAAGTAACATTTGCTCTCGTGGTGCACCCTGCTAATCAACAAACGAGGCTTTGGCTCCCACCAATCGGCATAGGGTCAGAGTAGTGGGTAATGACCCAAATCCCCCCATATGCCTATATCAAGCAGTGGAATTCTATCGGCTGATAATGAGGTAATGCTTTAAGATAGCATTGCAGGTTATGTTACATAGGGGTAGTAAATATGTGCGTATTCCAGCGAAGGCGGATGCGCAGCCGCTTGCGATTAGTCGCGAAGACCGGAGATCTGATCATATTTGCGAACTATGTTCGTTATAATATTGTTTAATGTCGGATATATTTCAATGTTTTGATTTTAATATTACCCTTGAAACTGGGCCGGTCGTATAGTGAATGCGCAGAGACAGAACCATTTAGTTATGAGATATTAGGGCTTTAGGGTTTCAGATTTATTGAGCAATTGGTTAAGGAGTTACGACTGTAATGGCTACCCTTTTATAGACGGAAGTTTTTTATGTTTGTCCGTCAATTTTATGTTACTGTTTAAAGTTGTAAAGAATTAAAAGTGATGATTTGTAGTTCTTTTGGTACAAAAAAATTGACACTTCGATCTGCTGAATAATTTTTGATACTTAGTTATAAAACTTGTTGATTGTATCTTTTATTAAATAACGAATACCATCGCGAGGTAAACACCACAAGATTTTTAATTTCATTAATCATATTAATTTAGTCCTTTAAGGAAGTAAATAACATATTCCGCAACGATAAAGTACGTTTGAAGCGACAAAGCCCAGTTGCAGCAGCCACGAGGCGCCGCCACTGCCACCGCCACCGCCACCGCCACCGCCACCGCCACCGCCGCGGCCGAGCCCTGCTTGCGCCCCGACGAGCTGATTGCTTTTTGCTTTACATTCTTTCCCCAGTGCTGTACACAACTTTGTAACATTGATAGAGGAGATTAAAAGTGCCGCCAGCCGACAGTTGAGCTGTTTGTAAAGAAACCACCGCTTTTATTCTCAAGTAGTAAGTACTAGCTTTAGTCTGAGATTTTAATAGGAAAAATAACTGAGAAAAATCTTTCCATTGAACTAATTGCCCTCCAGGTAATGATGAAGTGTTTTAAAAGGAGCATTGCTGTTTGTTTTTGGAAAAATTATTAAAACTTTCCGTTAAAAGAAGTATTGACATTTACGAATTGAACATCGTAACACTGAACGCGCCGGTTTACCTCTCGACGACGTCACTGTCGCGATGCAGCGGCGCCACGGCACGTCGCGGATAATGCAATACTTCATTGCAGACATAACGGCGTATTATTTAAACAGACAATGCGTATACGTAATTCAAGTAGCGCTAAGTATCCCATAATCATCAGCGCCGAATGTAGATAGGGAAATATCCCATTTTCCTTCCGATATGAGGCAGAAAGCTGCTACATAAAAAAGCATTAAACAGCTTAACCTTCATTTCCCCGATGTCACCCGAAAGCTCGATCTTTCCGCGTTCAGTAACTGATACGGATTTTTAAAGTTGAAACATTTCTAGATTTTTGTTTTTGTACAAAATTCATCCCCTGTTGTACGCTAGCCCACATTGTCGCATTGCCCAACGATGCGTCGCGGTGCTTGTGTGCGTGCGTGTGCGCGCGTGTGTGCGTGCGTGTGTGCGTGCGTGACGTATAAGGTCGGTGCTGTTATCTTCATGTTCAGTGGTTTGTGAGATTTACTGCTAACGTACAGCGGCGCGGCGCGGCGCTTTGACTTTATCGTATTGATTTACTCCGACGTACCGATCTATATTTCCATCGTACGAATAAAACCCATCGCAACAGCGGAACAAAGAAAATATGTAAAACGAAACTGATAGAAACATAAACTATTCAAAAGGAATTTAAAAACAACAAAGTCCGCCGGACGAGAGTGGACGTGCAGGAGTCTCAAAGCTGAAAACAGACCCTCGTGCACTCAGAGGGACTATATCGTATAGGGGCATTCAATTACAGTGGAAAATTCGGATGACGTTGTTTTAATGTAAACTCATTTAGTCGATTGTAATCTTTATGATGCGATGAAGTAACAACTTTAAGAAGGAACAGGAAGTATTTGATTCAATGTGAACGGTAAAAGACTCAAGATTGCAAGACCTAAGTGGCAGTTGGCAGGGCACATTGCTCGAAGGACAGACGGTCGATGGGGCAGTAAGGTTCTCGAGTGCCCCCGCGTACCAGTAGACGTGGTGTTGGGAGGACTCCCACAAGCTGGACCGACGATCTGGTGCGCGACGAATCTATGTCCAGCGGTGGACTTCTATCGGCCGATGATGATGAACGATAAACAAAACCAATATGAGACTCCTGTAATAACGTAACATTAAAAAGCGATATCGTTATACTTTGGATTTCTAAAAGGAACGTATTTAAATACATTTCAATATTGGATGCATTATATATCTAGTCCCGTAGTTGCATCAAAGGCACGCCCCGGGCACTACGGACCCACGGCTACCACACATACAGGCAGGCTCCGGGACCACGTCTCGCTGCTTTTGTATTTTCTCGCAATGAACATTATCGCTTCAACTTCGTCTATCGTTGAAGTAATTTCAAGGCGATATGGTATATTATGATAAGTTTATCAAGTTATCCATTAAATTCGTATAAGGGTTGGAAGTACGGCTGCCTGTTACGAAATTATAACTTGTTGTAATGTATAACATAACACCACTTAGCACTCATCGCCTTGGGACATAAAATGTAATGTGTCGTTACTTCAGTAACTGCACCGGATATAACCCTCTGTACCCTTAACAAAGTAACTTTTGTTTATCGCTGCTTAGCGACGGAAATCACTGAAACGATTGCACCGAGTGAGACCGGTCAAGTTAGTTAGTAAATTGTGAACTTATTTAATTTAACTGTAAAGCATAAACTCCTGATTATAAGTTTTAAATTATTAAATGAGCTCCCGACAACTTAATGAAAACGTAAAATGTATAGGGGCGCGACAGTTTAACACCTTTCCCGGGGTGAAATTTAAGTGTTTGCGGTGACATTTGGAGCAAAGCCAGCCCTGCGCCCATCCCTCATCCGCCCCTAAACTTTACAGCATCCGCCGCTCCTTATTAGTTCCCGACACCCCGCGCCCTCGTACATTACATCGTACTAACTAGTTTACTCGACCCCTTTACTGATTTCATTTTTTTATTTGGGCACTAGAATATAACAAAACCTTGAGATGATACACATTAGTTCAAGATCACACGCAATAGTATGTTGATATTTTTATTAAAAAAAATGGTATACGGAACAGTAAATGGTACAGATCCAAAGAAGCAAGAAAAACCCCAGCAAAAGAAACCAGAGCAAAAGAAAAACTCCTTTTATATCGCATTTCTTGATATGGAAAAGGCTTTTGATCGTGTACCTCGAGAAACTATATGGTGGAGTCTCAGGTCTCGTAATGTTCCGGAGGCATATGTGCATACTATCGACGACATGTACAGGAATACACGCTCCTTCGTAAGAACAACTGTAGGAGTGACAAAATCCATCCCAGTCACAGAAGGGGTTCATCAAGGTTCAGTTTTGAGTCCCTTTTTGTTCAGCTTGGTGCTGGATACGCTCACTGAGGATGCTCAACAAAAAGCAGCTTGGACTTTTATATACGCGGACGATGTAGCAATATGCACGTCAAATCATCACGAGATGAAGGTGGCTTTAAGTGCGTGGAAAGAACAGCTACAGGCAGGAGGTTTGGTACTAAGCGTTACTAAGACTCAATATATGGAATGCAACGCCACTACCACTCGCACTGACCCAATAGTAGTTGATGGTCAGGTTGTCCACCAGTGCGATGAGTATAAGTACCTGGGTAGCGTGATAGACAAATCCGGTTACTTGGAGAGCAACCTTCAACGCCGTGTGTCCCTCCGCTTGGCTTAAATGGCACGAGCTCACTGTTGTTACCTGCGACACTAGGCTGCCTATCAAACTTAAGGGGCTGGTTTATAAATCTATGATCAGACCAATTCTCATTTATGGAAGCGAGACATGGGTAATGACAAAACGGCATGCTCACTTCATTCACGTGGCCGAGATGAAAATGTTGAGGTGGATGTGCGGGTGAACGAGACTCGACAAGATCCGCAACGAGTACGTGCGTGGCAGCCTCGGAGTACGCGATGTCGCCGAAATACTGCAGGAAAACCGGCTGCGATGGTATGGGCATGTCAAATGAAGACCACCTGAGTACATAGGCAATTAAACACTCAGCCTCAATATAGCCGGCAAACGGCGGAGAGGAAGACCGAAGCTGCGATGGCTGAGTGTAGTGACAAATGATATGATAAGCTGCGATCTCAAAGAAAGTGATGTTCCAAATAGAGCGAAGTGGAGTGAAGAAGTAAGAAAGCAGACCCTGTCTTAAGACGGGACAAATGCTAAGAAGAAGAAATGGTACAGTTATCTTAAATAGAAGTATTTAATCTCTAGTTACACTTTTCCAGTATTAAAAACATCACGAGCTGTACAAATCACTGCTCCCATTTCTAACGTGCGATAACGTACGTGTGTGTAACTGCTGATGATGTTGATGACGATAATTAAGTTGTACGTGGAACTTTTTCCATTTTCACGTATAAATACAAAACAAACTATTCGTTTATCGCTAACAAGGCTGTAGAAATTTTCCTCTCAAACTTCTTGACAACAGTTCAGTTAAACTCGAGTTGTATAAACATTACGTTAAATCAATAAGTTTTATCTATCAGTAAACAGGAGGCGTACTTGTATAACAAAGAAAATAAAAAATGCACTGCCAAGGTCTGCCGCACGACCACACTCACACTCACACTCGCACTGACAAGCTGCAACTGCACAGGGTTGAATCTGTCTGTACCACCTAAGTTATTCGTACGGGGGGTGAACCTACTAAAAATATATTCTCCCCGTCGACCCTGACAAAGAGAAAGAGTAGATAACAAATATAAATATTTCTACCTCCATCATCGAGTAGTATCGTAGTTTGCAAAGTGCAGCGACTAACCGAGTCTTTAACATGGAAGTCCTTTCTTCGATTCCGGCGCTTCTCGTAGCTGGGAGTAGACGAAGGTTTAGTTTTTAAAAACCCACATGACATTACTATAGTTAGATATATAATTGTATGGACACGCCTTCCATTACTGGTATGTAGCTAAGCTGGTGTCACTTCTACGGCAACACCACAAGTAACGTACGGCGTAGAGCAAGCTGAGATCTTGGTCGTGTAGGGTACCGCATGTAAGAAGTTCATTACTGCACAAATTTTCGTTAGATGCTTTTTTCACAATACTTAGAGATACAGCCTTTTATAATCAACGCGCAGGATGATGTTGAGATCAATAACCTTACGACTTAAACAGATTCACAAACGAAAACAAAGTCGTGTCAAAACAAAACGAAGTCAAAGTGAAACGGAGAGGAAACTTCCAGATATGATTTGTTTATACGCGGAAAGGTTACTACGCTCATTGCCAAATAGCGATGTGCAAATATTACTATTTACAGGTCCCCGGGGCGAGCGAGTTGCTACTATTACTGATTCACCTAAACGTAAGTGAAACGCTCTGCCTACCTAGAAAGGTTGCATTGCACAACATTGACCTCATGGCTTGTAGTATCGGAGGATGTGCTAAATCACCAGGAGCAAACGAATCTTCACATTCTACAACTAAACTGCAAGAATGCTAACTACAATAATTTTCGTATAAATATTCTAAAAAAATCTTTAATGCGAACCAATCACCATGAAGTATGAGTATTGAAGAAATAAGATCCATCGCAGATTATTCGAGCGTTGCTCCAACGTGAGAAATGACGTTGCCCGAGGCACACGATAAATAATCAGCTAGAGATAGGAAACTTGACCGGTCGCAAGAAGTGACGAGCACGTTTAAATTTAGATATTTAACAACAGGGAATCGTACAACAAACAGACAAACTGATAAATCTAAACATAGTGACAGATCTAAAATTAGCTCAAAAGTTGACAAAAGTAGAACTGATCCTTAAGTAAACAATTTTATTTACAATAGGATCAAACTGATTACGGCCCGATGTTGTATTACGTCAAACACAATCGTCTTCCTTTTGCTACAAAATGAGTTTTGAGTTGTAAAGATTAAGAACTGTTATCAATCAGTTTATGTCTGTGGTATGTTTGTTTACTTGCGCCGAGGATGTTACTTCTGGACCGATCGACGCCGGCGGCGCTACTCGGCGCGGCGCAGCGGCAGCGGGAAGTCGCCACACAACACACACACAGACACAACAATGGTCCACGAGAGAAACTGCAAGAAAAAGTTTGAGGTTATATCTGAACGCCTTTCCGACAAATGTAAAGTATACAATTTGTAAATGTTAAAGCTGGCCCCTGCCCTTCCTGCCCCTTGTCCGCGCCTGACTCTCCACTCGCCATTTTGATTTACCTTCTTTGATTCTACTTTATGAATCCAGAATCTTTGGTATCTAGAAAATGTCTTACGCACGTCCAATTTTCACAAGACGCCTAAAAAACGATTAGGTGCAGTAAAAATATTTTAAAGAATGATTTTACAAACTTTAAAAAGATGTATCTGAGCTTTAGGATATGATTGGGGATTGAAGCTGCTGGCGTCAGTGTTTTCGTCCTTATGTAGTGAAGGAGTGTTTAAGAGATGGGCCAACAGACTTCTTCTAGACTAGTGCGCATTACCACCTAGATTATATCTCAGCTTCTTATCGAGTGGTGTCGTTGTAAGGTACAAGTCTAAAAGCAGGCCAAATCCTATTATCGACTTTTATCGTAAAGTGTTGCCTGGCACGAACAAAAACCTCCGCAGAAACGTTATTATGAATTTTAGTAAGTTTAGCATCACAACAAAGATTCTGTAGAGGATCCTAAAGTAAAAGACTTAGCAAAGAAAAGCTCATTGTTTACGAGCGGAAGGGGTGAAACTATCTAAAACGGTCATCGTAACCAGGAAAGAAGAAGAGATTTCGAAAGCTTCCAATTGTATAACATTATATAAGATTATTATCTTATTACCTACAATACAAAAACCCCTGAGAGCTCACTGACACATCAGAAGAGGGCATAATTGAATTGCTTTCCAGATTACGGATATGGCGTCAGACACTTGCAGGCGGTGTGCATGTGCCTGTGCATGATCTCGCTGTTCATCGCGCGGGGCAGCATGGCCGTGGCGGTGCTGGCAATGACGGACCTCAGCCGCCGGAACGACACGAGTGTCAAGGTACAGTACAGCGTGCTTCTTGTTATCTCTCGCAAACTCTGGACCCTCAGGAGCTGTGTGCGGTGACGCTGTGAAATGCACACACGCTTCACTCAAACGTACATTAGTATAACATTGCTCGCTAGGATCGAGACTAGTTAGTCTTTCCCTTTACGTTTAACTGATTGTAGACTATGCTACGTGTCCAAGATTGAAAGGAACAACATATGAGGAGCTCGAGCAGTCAGGCAATATGTGCGAGCACATTATGGCTTCATTGCCATTTTAACACAAACGGTTGGTATTGGTGGTAACTCTCTGTTACTGAAGCCCGACTAGCCAGATAATACTGCAACGCCTGTTCCCGACGGCGAACAGTAGTAAGTTCCAGTTTAAAGAACGCTGTAGCTATTGAAATTACTAGGGTAACGAGACTTGATGTTTCATACCTACGAGCACAATGTGGTGCTGTGTATATCATCCTAACTAGTGCTGCGTTATTATGGGCAGACGTATTACTAATCGTCTGATGAACATTTTGCTCGTCTGGTTGCTTCGTTGATTTACTAAAAACGAAATTAGAAGTTCTACAAAGGGTTTAGTTTTGGGAAAGTAATAGTGCCTGAAATCAAATCGCGTCTTCGCCACCGTCTAGATCGAGCCAACGTCAAGGAGGATGAGTACGACTGAACAGTGATGGATTAAACCTTTACTAGACATAACAAAGAAAACGGTTGGATCTTTCCAGCCTCTGTGACAAGTAATCATGTGATCTTTCATTTATTTTTCTTATCGTAGTCGTCGCGTTACGGATTGGAAGCCCCTCGGCACCGCCATACATGTCTGTTTGTATTTCTAGTCTGAGAGATAAAGCAAGGCTTGCTGATCGTAGAAACACTAACTTACGTCTGTCAGTGTTGATCTTGATTTGCATCTTATGTACACTGAATGAAAGATTTGCTTACAGCGATGGAAACTGGAACAGGTATTTTTCTTAATGTCATTTCTATAACTAATGTTACACTGCCGAGATAGCTGTCAGCTGTCAGCAGCTGCGTGAACAGTGCAGCAGATGTACTTTTCTTATGAAAGAGTTATCTCTTGTTAAATTCGTTTGAAACAATTATACACAAATGTAACAGATATACGAATGGGATAAAAATACACAAGGCCTCATCCTGTCGTCATTCTTCTGGGGTTACATGGCGATGCAGATCCCGGCGGGGATCCTGGCCAAGAGGTATGGAGGGAAACCTGTCCTGCTGGTGGCGCTTTTAGGGAATGGTGTTGTGTGCGCTCTGCTACCGGCGTTGGCGCTACTGGTGAGTTCTCTTTCGATGCTAATATTTACTAGAGATACCAAAATAACAAAATATTCGCTACAAAGTCCGTCGAACAAGAAAAACAATATTTAAGATGCTGATATATTTAGACACGAGTGTTTAGCCTTGAACAGCATTCGTGTGTTTGTTTGCTGGTGGAAACAATTTAGTGATCACTTTAAGGAGTCGCATAAGTAGGTGCAAGTTGGAGAAAACGTTTTTTGTTGAATTAAGTAGCAGTTAAGCTGCGAGGCCGCGACTCGCGCCGCCATCTGCGGCTGGGATCGATAACGTTTTGGCCGCCATCCAATAACGTTATCGTTACCGCTTACGCTATAATGTTCTTGTGAGAACATTGCGCGCATATTGCTCCACCTCACAAGTAGAACCGATCGTACTGTCACAGGGCGGCTGGATGATCGTATGCGCGTGTCGCGTGGTGATGGGGCTGACGCAGGCGTGCCTGTTCCCGGCCACGCACACGCTGCTGGGCCGCTGGCTGCCCGCGCGCGAGCTCACCACGTACACCGGAATAGTGTATGGAGGTACACCTAGCCATTCACCTGAACCAAACGATTCATCTTCCAGTAACTCAGCTACTCTAAGTCCATCGACGTGAAGCCTAGCTTCGACATCACACACACACACACACAAATACACAAGAGTGGTTTCTGTTCTGATGCACATTGAAGCTTATTACATTTCTCATCTCCAACATACGCACTTATCGTTCCTGTTTCCTCTTCCAGGTTCGCAAATAGGCACAATAATAGCTATGCCTATGTCAGGGCTTTTAGCTGATACGGCCATTGGTTGGAAACTCATCTTTTATTCAATATCGGCACTGATGTTCACTACGAGCGCTATATGGTACTTTTTCTCTGCGAGCTCTCCCAAAGAGCATCGGCTAATGAGCGAAGCTGAAAGGGAATATATCGAGAGGGGGCTCAATACTTCCGGAGGAAAGGTAAACACGCCCTCGATACAACAGCCAACATTTTCCCACAAATATTTTCTAACAGACGACGACGAGATAAGTATATATTTTCTGATCCCGAGGATTGAGAGAAAATTCCTTTTGACATTTTAATAACCGGTGACGGATCCTCCTGGTAGGGTTTTGTGGAGAGTGGAATTGAAATACTCGTCACAAGCACCTACCTCCAAAGTGTCAGTACTGTTGGTTATACTAACTACATATTATTTATACCCTGGGAAAAAACAGTTCGCGCAATTTACTGTTCAATGAGACGGGTGTACGGGGTGTACTGTCGGCTCCATCAAAATATATATATATATATATATATGAATATATATGTATAAATATATATAAGTATATTGTACTATTTTGTATACCCAACAAATCTTAAGAGTGTAAGCTAAACGAACAGAGCTCTCTGTTGCCGGATACTCTCTAGGTAGGTACCACCGCAGCGCTTGTTGCAGCCGACAGGCAGTAATGTACAAACATTATTGTGTTCCGGTTTGAAAGACGCTGTAGCTAGTGTAATTACAGGGGTAACGAGACTTAACATCTTATATAACTAAGGCGATGAACGCAATGTGGAGCAGTGTATACCATTATAACCAGCGCCACGTTTATATGGCGGGCGTATCACTTACCATCAGGTGAAGGTCCCGCGCGTCTAGTCGTTGAATACAATAAAAAAAATTTACGGTACAATTACTAGAAATAAAAATAAGCTGGCGATGCCTTGCCGCCGTGTGCATCAGCACCAGCACCAGCACCAGGCTGCTGGGAGCGCCGCGGGCGGTCTTACTTCTGTAACGAGATCACACAAGCTGTGTTATATTTATCGCTTGACGAACATAAAAAAATATATACTACAATAAAGTACTAGATAGTTAAGATGCTCACACAGAACCACATCGCGTGAGGTCTGTAGTCCTAATGGCATCGCTGTATTCCGTCAGGCCCGTGCGTACGAGGGTGTTGCGGGGAGTACACTGCACCTTGGGCCCCGTTGTCACTTAATACGAAATTGAGGTCAAGTGGTAGCTCGTTGCAGATGAAAAAATTGAATTGCGAAAGCTCTCTTAATTGAAGCTCAACGGGCCGGGCATTGCCTTCCGTACCTTTGCACCCTGGGGGGCTCTCCTGTTCTGCTCTGAATGTTCCAGCTCCGTGCGTTCAAATTTCACAGGCATAAACAGCCATTCAAATATCAGTACGCTGTTCAGGGTAACCTAGTCTAGAGCGTGTCGTTGTACATATAATAGCACTCACTGAAGAATGAGTGTGAGTGTGTGAATGTGAGCCAAGAATGTCATCTTCTGATGTTTTTTTTTCTAAGCCCATCTTATATTTTAATAACGATACCAATAACATTCTTCAAGATTTGAAGACGAACACAAACTCTCAATTTCGACTGATATAAATGTGGGGTGTGGGGTGAAATAAAAGTGGGAGGGTGGTAAATCGCGCGAGACGGATGTAAGTCTAGAAATGGATTCGGCAGTGTTTGCAGCTCGGCAACTGGTAAAATTGCATACGACATAAATTGCATAGCCGCTCGGCGGTGTTGCAAACCGCTTTTAATTGAAAACGTAACACGCTGGGCTGGGGTGGGGGCGGAGGGTGTGGGGTTCGCTCCCGCACGACCGCACCCATCGCACCACGTCTCCATTTCCAAATTAGGTGCGCGGAAATGTACGGACGGTGCGCCGCGTTGTCTGATCTTAGACTAGGCGATGCACCGCGCATTACGTTACAAGGCTTACGTTTAAATTTTCAAACCAAAACTACTTTGACATAAATTAACTTAAAAAAAACGGAAAAACACATAAACACACAAACATAATTATAATAATATATATTAGATTAGCATTAGTAGTGATATAAGTTTACTGGTAATAGATCTCCGTTACTAGAGTCCGTTTAGGTAGGTACCACCGCAGGACCTGTTGCAGTCCACAAACAGCACCATGCAAACATTAGCTTTTATTTGGCTTTTTAGCTCGTGTAATTACTGGGGTAACGAGACTCGACATTTTATATTTAAAGACGACGTACACAGTATATACCCTCCTAACTCGCGCTACGTTGTTACAGGCGAGCGTATCACTCGCCATCACGTGAACGTCCCGCTCGTCTCGTCGCTGCATACAATGAAAAAAACAAATATTTAGTTCATTGTTGAGGTTTTCCGCGTCCCACTGTACGAGTACCTTTTTTTTTTTTTTTTTTTGATATCGGTGGTGGAAATGCTGTTACCGCATACCCAGCGTCCTTTTCAAGGGGGGGGACGCCGGGTTATGTGGGGCTCGAGGCCACTGGGATGTTGTGCGTGACCCCCATACCCACTAAAACCACCACCGCTTGTCCCGCAATACGCGTACTGGAGACGCCCGGGTTTCAGCCAAGCAACTCTCCGGGCGCCTCCGCGTATAAACCTCCTCCTGGTGGATGCCCGCGGGGAGCAAAGGCACCCACCTGCCGTCCCGTACCGGCCCCTCGCGGGACCGGCACGTTGGGGCCCCCCGACCCCTCAGACGACCGCGCGCGCCCAGGACGGAGCGCACGCCCGGCAGCCGCCCTCCCGTGAAGGAATTGGGCGGCGGCCTCCTCCCTCCAGACTCCCCCCCCCCCGCTTCGGATTGGGAGGGGGGACAAAAACCAAGACTCCCCCGGGGGACTCACCCCCAGGGGAAACACGACAAAAGGCCCAAAGGGGCCACGTCTAACGGCCCGAACGCCCCCTCACACCGTGCCCGGCTAGGGGCCCGTCGCTCACGGCGGGAGGAAGCGGACGGCGTGGTTCTGCCGCCGCGCTCTCCCGCAGGCCCGCCGCCGCCTGCAAGGTGCGGCAGCGGCGTCGGCCTCCCTCGTGCGCTCGGCGGCCTCCTTCTGACGCATCACTGCGCCGCAGAAGGAGGCCACCGCCTTCCAAGACCTCTCGCTGCTCAACATACGATCGATTAAGGTCGGCAGCGAGATGTCACTGCCGACTTGCGCGACGAGGGCGTGGCGTTGCGGCCCCCATGCCGGGCACTCCGCCAGAGTGTGGTGCGCCGTATCAATCGGCGCACCACACTCGACGCATTCTTGCGTCATCTCTCTACGAGCCACCTGGTTCAGGTACTTGCCGAAACATCCATGGCCTGTCAGCACCTGCACCAGGTGGAACGTCAAGGCCCCGTACCGCCGGCTCATCCACCGGGACAGGTGGGGCCTGATGGCCTCCACCGTGTCCCGGCCGGCGGCAGGGTTACCTAACTCCGACTCCCACCGCCGGATCAGGGCGTCATGGGCAACGCGCCTGATCCGGCGGACCGTGGCCGGGTCCGGCCGACGCTCTCCGGCATCCCGCAGGAATAGGTACACTTCCGCGAGCGACTGCGCCTGTAGATGCCAAGGCGCATCGGCCGCGAGAAGCGTACCCGCCGTCCAGGACACCGTACGGTACGCCCGACAGGCTCGGACCGCCAGGATACGTTGGGCCCTCTTCAACACGGGTCCGTTCCTGGCGGTCTCGCACCTATCCACCCATACGGGCGCACCGTACAGTGCCATACTCCGCAGGATGCCAGAGTACAGGCGCCGACACAAATGACCCGGCCCCCCGACATTGGGCAGGAATCTGCCCAGCGCAGCGGCGGTGGCGGTGAGCTTCGGGAGAAGCCGTTCGAAGTGCTCCCCGAAGCTCCATCGCCCGTCCAGAGTGAGCCCTAAATACTTAAGGGCTCCCCGCACTGGGACCCTCTCGCCCCGGATGGGGATGATCGCGCCCCGGGGTGGACCTCTGCGGGGTCCGTGGAAGAGGAGGGCCTCCGTCTTCGTGACGGAGACCCTCAGACCCAGCTGCTCGATCCGGTCCACCACCAGCGACGTGCTAGTGGCGGCCAGACGAGCAGCCTCGTCGTAACTCCTCCCCCGGGCCGAGACGAGGGTATCGTCCGCGTAGCATAGTACCCTCGTCCCGGGGAGGACCGGCTGCCGCAACAGCCAGTCGTACGCGAGGTTCCACAGCAAGGGGCCCAAGACCGACCCTTGTGGAACCCCGCTCTCCACGCGCCGCCGATGTAATTCGCCGCTGCCATCAACCCAGACGATCGTCCTGTTCCTGAGGTACGCCCCCAACAGCCCGACCATGTAGGGGGGAAGCCGGAAAAACTCCAGCGCCCCCCTGATCGTCGCGAATGGCAGGCTGTTGAAGGCGTTCTCGATATCTATGGATACCCCCAGGACCACCTCGCCGTCACCGAAGGCCTCCAGACAGAGGCTCTTCAGGTCGAGCAGGGCGTCCAACGTGGATCGCCCTGCCCGAAATCCGTACTGGGCCTCATGGAGGCCCGGTCCCACCTCGGCGAGGTGCCGAACGAGACGGCCGGCCAAGATCTTCTCGAAGACCTTACCCGCCTCGTCCAGAAGGACGATCGGTCTGTACGCGGAAGGGGAGTCGGGGTCACGGTCCCCCTTCCGCAGCAGGCAAAGCCTGCCCGTCTTCCAGCGCTCCGGGAACTGTACGCGCCGAATGCAGGCGTCGTACAGTCCCCGGAGCTCCTCGCGCGGGTGACTCGCGGCCACCCAGAGGGCCCTCGATGGGACCCCGTCGGGCCCCGGAGCCGTACGTCGACCCCGGAGATGATCCAGGGCCACGTCCAGCTCCTCTTCCGTCAGAGGAGGGCCCTCCTCTGTGGCTCGCGCAGGGGCGGTAGTGGACATAACCGGGGGCTGGAATGACACGTCAGCCCCCGGGAACAACCGGTCCACCACCCCTTGTAGGAAGTCCGGGTCCAGGGCCTCCGTTAAGGGGGCGCCTGCGGCACAGAGCTTCTTCCGTGCCGTCTTGAACGGGCGCCCCCATGGATCCCTGTCGACCCCTGCCAGTAGTTCCTCCCAGGCAAGGGTCTTCGCCCGGACTATGGCGAGCCGCAGGGTCTTGCGGGCTTCCGCATACTGACCCTGCAGCCGCTCCTCCTCCCCCGTCACCTGCGTGCGCCGACGCCGACAACGCTGCAATGCCCGGCGACGAGCCTGGGCCGCCGCCCGGAGGCCGGAGTGCTCCTCCGACCACCAGTACGACTGGCGGCGGCCCGCAGGACGTCGCCGCATCCAAGGCATGGCCGCATCGCACATCTCCTTAAGAGCGCTGTGGATGCGACCTTCCAGCTCGTCGACGCCGACGTCGTCTGAGCCTCGGGGCATGTTCCATCTCTGGAACAGCGCCGCCTCCTCGGCGAGCTCCTTGTCGAACTTGCCGAGGACCCAACGAGGGAAGTGGAACCCGGGGCGCGATGATGTTGTGCCGCGCCCCTGAGGAGGGGAGACCTCGAACCTGATATATCGGTGATCCGATAAGGTCTCCACCTCCTCCTCCACCCGCCAATTTGCCACACGGCGCGCGAGCGCCGTGAGGCAAAGGAGAGATCCACGATGGACCCCCCCGACCCTCGCACGCACGTGAGCACGTTTCCCTCGTTGAGGAGGCTCAGACCGGAGAGCAGTGCCCATGCCTCAACTGCTCTCCCTCTCGCGTTGGTGGCGGTGCCGCCCCAAGAGCGAGACTTGGCGTTAAAGTCGCCGAGGACCAGAGTCTCCCTCGGCGACAACCTGCCCGCGGCGGCCCTGACAGAGTCGAGAAATACCTCGAACTCTGCCAGGGATCGGTTGGGGGAGAAGTACACCCCGATGACAGCGTACCTCCCCCAACCTGCCGCCGCGTAACCGTGCCCTCTCTCTAGTGACTTGAACAGGGGGCAGGCGCCCGCTCTCGCCAGCACCGCCACCGTGCCGTCCAGGTCCCCAACCCAGGATGATTGGGCGGGAATCCTGTACGGCTCCGATGCCACGCCAATGTGGCATCCCCACTCCGCCAACGACTGCAGGAACAAGTCCTGAGCGTTGGCGGAGTGGTTGAGATTCGCCTGCAGGAGTGAGATGTGGGCCATCAATTAATTGATGACCATGTTCTCACCTCCTGCAGGCGCAGTCTTCTTCTCCGCGACGCGGGAAGGTGTCCCGGCCGCAGCCTTTCCTTTGACCCTGGGGAGGAGACAAGTTCTCCCCCCCATCAAGTGGTTGGACTTCCGACCAGAGTCGGCGCAGACGGAGCATCGGAACTCCGACTGGCACTCGCCGACCCTGTGATCCACCCTCCCGCATCGGAAGCACTGATCCTTCCGGCCTTTGGGGGATGGGCACGTAGCGGAGGTGTGCCCGATCGCCATACAGTTGAAGCAGCGCAAGGGGCGCTGCTCCAGAGCCACGATCCTGGCCGAGGTCCACCCGACCAGGACGCGGCCCTTCTCCGCCAGCAGCTTCGCGGCGGCGACCGGACACTTAACGATAGTGGTGCCCATCCCCCCAGGCCCGTCCCTTACGGACAGGGCCTTCACCTGCCCGGCTGGGCAGCCCGTTGCTGCGACGACCGCAGCCTCGACCGTCTCTTTGGTGGCCGAGTCGTCCAGCTCGGTCACCCGCAGATCCGCGGTTTTGACCGGCCGGACGACGTCGGCCACCCTAGCCAGCGAAGTCTTCATCTTCTCCGCTAGCTGGTCCGCAACGTCGCGGCCGTGGCTGGCACCCAGCTCGAACAGGCGGGCCCCCGCCATGGTTGGCCGCACCCGCACTTGGCCCACAAGGCCCAGGTCCTCGAGGGCGGACGTCTTCACCAGGGAGCTCATGATCTCCCGGTAAGACGTCCCCTCGGCCACCGCCTCGGGCCGCAGCTTGACTATCACTGCGGCCGTCTTGGGCGGCGCAAGCTTAGGCCCCTTCTTGGCGGGGGCCGCCTTCTTGACGGGGTCCGCCTTCTTGGCGGCCTTGGCTCGCGCCTTCCGGCCGACCACCTTCGTCCACGAGCCCTCCTCCGTGGAGGGCCGGGGCAGCAGCACGTTTTCCACCTCCATCTCTCCCTCAGCCGAGGATGTTGTTGTTGGCTGAGGGCGGGAGGTCGAAGCCTTCATCGGCGCCCGGCGAGGTAGTGGTGCCAGCGCCGGCGCCTGTCGGGGCGCCGAGGGCGCCGCCGGCCGGGTCGTAGCCGAGGTGGCCGCGTCCGCAGGCGCGGGGGCCCGCGAGACGGAGCTGCCACCCAGCGCCCTCTTTCTATCCGCTGCCAGAGGTGGACGGATGATGGGGGCTGGAAGCAGGCGGTCTTCCAGCCCGGCGAAGCGACCCTCAATCATCCGCGCCGCGGCACCGAGCATCCGTTCGGATGCCCGCTCCACGGCCGCGTTAATGAGGGCCGCAAAATCCGTCGGCTCAGGAGGAGGAGGACGAGCCGGAGCCTCCACTGGCACGGGCCCCGCCCCAGTGCGCAGTGCCGCCACCTGCTGGCTGAGCTCCTCGTTATATTTTTTAAAGGCGAGGAGCTCACGCCTTATGTACTCCACCTCCGTCTCCAGGCGACGATTGTCGCTGCGGAGACGGAGGTTCTCCTCCGGCTCGAGTCGCGCCGCCAGGGCTACCACCGCCTCCTTAATGCAGAGGACGGCCTGGTTCAGCTTCATCTGGAAGCCGCCGGACAGCGATTTGCTCGTCTTACTGACGAGCGAGATGTCGTCGGCGGCTCCCTCCACTTCGCTGACCAGCTCCACGGTGGTCATATCTCTGGCGGTCCTCCTCCGTTTTCCGGTCCCGCCGTCGCCCTCCGATGCAGGCGGCCCCGGCTTGCGGAACCGATCGGTGCCCACGATCGCCCGGAAGGTGGCTACCTCCACAGGCGACCGGTCCCTGCTCGTCGCGCCGCTCACCCCACTCTCCGGGGCAGGCGAAGCTCCCCCAGAGGAGTCTACGCCTCGCGACGATCCCGCGCTCCTCCCCCTGCGGGACGTCGATCTCAGCGCCATCCCGGAGTCGGTCCTCGCGACCGCGGCCACCGACCTCGCCCCCTCTCCCGATCGGGAGGCCCTCCGCCTTTTTGCTCCGCCCTTCACGGGCACCGCGTCCACTCCGCCCGTCGCAGGCACCACACCTCCGCCCATATCGGGCCCGACATTCTCTATGGGCAAACTTGTGAGTTCCACCCGTAAAGTTTTTGTGATTTCTTTTTCCATGTTATTCCCACGAGTCACGGGTTATTGAGGTCCACCTTCGACAGAGCCCGTGTTGCCTCCGGTAAGCCTAGGTATCGCGTCCAGGGGGTCGTCCGGTCCCCTGTCGGGGTCTGCAGTAGAGACTGGACTCCCCTCCAGCCATGCACTCCTCACGCTGCGTTGCCGTTTGACTTGGGGTAGTTTTTTATAGAGGTTGTCCTCCTCGCGCCCCGGGCGGTTAAGCCAAGGGCCTCGGTCCCGTGTGACCGCGAGACATGACCACGACATCACACGGGATTACGACCGACGGTGGCGGCAGGAAAGACCCACCGCCTGCCCGGGGCAGGGTAAGTGCACACCGAGCCCGCCGTCGCCCCTCCACTGTGCCTTTTGATAGTCAGAGGGACACGCGGAGAGACCCCTCCCGCCGGGTTATCCGGCTGTCGGATTATTAGCCGTCAGCTGCCCTATGCCCGAGAGCATAAAGCAGCTGCCGTTGCCCAGGGTACACCAGTCCCAGGAGATGCCCTTACCTCCGGACCGAGGTCCGAAGGCAACTGCATCTCCCGGGCACACGAGGAGGTTATCCGACCCAGCACCCCACTGTACGAGTACCTTTTTTTTTTTTTTTTTTTTTGATATCGGTGGTGGAAATGCTGTTACCGCATACCCAGCGTCCTTTGCAGGGGGGGGACGCCGGGTTATGTGGGGCTCGGGGCCACTGAGATGTTGTGCGTGACCCCCATACCCACTAAAACCACCACCGCTTGTCCCGCCATACGCATACTGGAGACGCCCGGGTTTCAGTCAAGCAACTCTCCGGGCGCCTCCGCGTATAAAACTCCTCCTGGTGGGTGCCCGCGGGGAGCAAAGGCACCCACCTGCCGTCCCGTACCGGCCCCTCGCGGGACCGGCACGTTGGGGCCCCCCGACCCCACAGACGACCGCGCGCGCCCGAGACGGAGCGCACGCCCACTGTACGAGTACCTGCACTGTCCTGAGTTAACAGCAGTATTTCTTGATAGCTACCGACTAATACTGTAGGCGGTCGCCGTCGGCTGTCCGTCGGCTGTCCGGGCCGCGACCGGACACTGTCTCCAATATTGTGTGCCTTTTGCGATCAAACAACACCGTGAGTCGAGCGGCGGCGCCGTGCAGCTTGCCGCGCAGCTTGCCGCGCGTGCAGCTCGCCGCGCAGCTTGCCGCGCGTGCAGCTCGCCGCGCAGCTCGACACGCGTGCAGCATTACAAATTGTCAAGACGCGCCGATCATTTCACACGTCGACTTTCCAGAGCCCGGCCACTCCGTGGACGTGCATCCTCAAGTCCAAGGGGCTGTGGGCGGCGGCCATTGCCCACATCGGCTCCGCGTGCAGCTACGTGTTGTTCTTTGTGGACATGCCGACCTATCTAGAAAAAGGATTGCACATATCTTTGAAAAATGTTAGTATATTTGTCTTCGCACAGCGCTCACTGCGCCGCTATAGATATTAAGTAAATGACAATGCGGGGTGGGGGTGGGAGTGTTATAATTTGTGAGGAATTTTTTATTTAAATATTTTTTTTTATTTAAATATATGACAATATCCTTTAATTTCGTATGAAACAGAGCGCGTCCCTGTCGGCGCTCCCATACGTGGGCATGTGGGTGGGCAACATCGCTTCGGCCGCCGTCTCCGAGAAAGTGTTCAACCGCGGCCTGCTCCCCGTCGGCAGCTGCCGGAAGCTGTTCAATTCCATAGGCGAGTGTGTAGTGTGTGTACATGCATCGCATACTCCTTATAAATATGCACGTCCACATTAACACTAAAAACTTGTTCTTTTGTAACCAAATAATGTTATATATTTATAATATATATATGCGCAGCGTTCTTCGGCATGGCGGTCGGCTTAGCCGGACTGTCCTTCATCGGCGAGGGTTATCAGAACCTGGCCGTCATCGTACTGGTGGTCACCCTCACCATCAGCGGGTTCTCCTCGGCTGGTTTCATGGTAATCAATAAATTCTTTAATATCGTTAATAATATATATTGCTGACCAAAATTTCACCCCCTGAATTTTTCACACATTCACATTGAATTTCATGAAGTGCTCATATATAAGTGATAATATTTCCTTCGATTCCATTCCGTCTCATAAAGTATTTATTAGTTTATATTATTACAGTGCGATGTCTTCACCCTCTAATTATTTAATTACTCATAACGAATGTTTACCACACGGGAGAAAAACACTGTTTTACCGCAACCCCAGCTCGTGGGGTGCACTTTGAATTTTATACAAAATAGTCATATAACTCTATCGAAATAATGAATTATAACTTAATTTCCTACATTTATCTTTGAACGTAGATGAGTCTGCTCGACATGTCACCTAATTTTGCGGGAGTGATGCTCTCTCTCACAAATTTCACGGCCAACTTCGGGAGCGTCGCGACGCCGCTCATCACCAGCTTTATTCTAAACAACGATCCCGTTAGTATGCTTATACTTAGGTTTTAACACGCCGCAAAAGGGGTGTGCGCCCCCGCACGGCAGTATGTGGCGCTGTTAAATATTACTTGGGCGACTTTCCCTCAGTGATTTACTTTTCCAAATCGAAGCGGGTTTAGCTGTTGAGAAAAGATAAACAATGAGATTTTTTCCTATTCTATAGGTTAAATAGCACGATAGTTGTGCGAAAGGTACCATATCGTGCTGGTAGGTTGCTAATGCCCCCCGCCCCAGGCTGTCTCCTGGCACAGGCGTTGTTATGCCTAAAAGGAGACACCAATAACTACTACCACTATGTAATGTACTTTTTGTCAAATAAATGATAATGTCAGGTCAGAACCCTGGAGAGAGGGAGGAACTACTTTAGCGAGTATTTCAACAATCCAGTAATGTCCAGCTGTAAACGTAAACGTCTGTCGGCTGATGATGGCGATGATGGCGATGATGTGCGTTTGATTAGACTTTTCATGTACATATTTATCGAACAAGAAATGTGTTACTTGTGATTGTTGCAGGCTGATCTCAGCAGGTGGCGAGTTGTATTCCTTATCATATCAGCTATGTCTGTAGTGACTAACGTTGTTTACCTGACGTTGGGAACGTCGCGCCGCCAGCCCTGGGACGACCCCGACTTCCAGGATAAGAGGAACGCCGATGCAGGTACGTATAAAGGGCATTAAAGACAATCTTGTTGCGATAACAATATTAAAATCAAATAACACAGTGATGTGTTCGTATACACAAACGTGAACACTTCTCTTTTTGTGTTAGGGTCGAAATTGTAACTCATCCTATTGTACTGTCATGTTTTTACTAAATGGAAGTATGTCCTAGTGTTCATTTATAACAATTCCATGCAAACATCGCATAGTAACCGTTACCCAGTGATAAAGATGACAAGCTAGTGTTTTCCAAACAATAACTGAATAATGTTTACACTGCAACACTCGCCGTCAGGAACAGGCTTCAGTGGTACCTGTTTGTGCCTGTCACCAATAATCAATTGAGTTTTAGTAAACTAATCAACTTCCTTAAACAGTTTGCGATGGATAACAAATTTCCATTCGGTTGTATACACAAAGCGAGGATTAATAGAAAGTGTAGTGCTATTGATAATTCGGTGTTTTTGTCCGCAGAGGAAGTGGAACCAACGCTGACGAGCTCACAGATGTCCAAGGAGGTGGAAGCGATCTGCCAGTGAATTATTCGAAGATGTAAGGATACAATAGATGTTAATGTGAAGGAAAAGCACGGTCAAAAGTAGCATTGCAAGAACAATGGGGTAACTTCTTAGCTCAAGGACATTATGTGGAAAATCAAGCAAGCTTCAGTTCCTTTTGATTTAGACCGAGCTATTTATACATTGTGTAACATTTAAATAAAATATGCGTCTTTTGGCGTTGGTTGTTTGAAATCATTTTTTTTTTTATACAATTAAGCGACGAGACGAGCGGGACGTTCACCTGTTGGTAAGTGACGTGCCCGCCCGTGATAACGTGGCATTAGGAATCTTATACACAGCACCACATTGCGCTCGCCGCCTGAGATATTATATAAGATGTCGAGACACGTTACCCCAGTAATTACACTAACTACAATTTCCTTAAAACCATTGCACAGTAATGTTTACGCACTACTGTCTTTCGGCTACAATAGACTCTGCGCTAGTACTTACTTAGAGGGTCTCCGCCAACAGAGACCTACCACCAGAAAAAACATATAATAACAGCCCATTTACGTCCCCACTGCTGGAGCACAGGCCTACCCTCAATATAAAGGCGATTGGGCCATAGTCACCACGCTGGCCCAATGCGGGTTGGTGACTTCACACATACCTTAGAATAAATTCTAAGTCATGTGCGGGTTTCCTCGCGATGTTTTCCTTCACCGTTTGTATCTCGCTGCTGTAACTAAAGTTCACAAATGTACATAACTTAAATATTAAGTTATCGGTACATGCCGAGGTTTGAACCCGCGACCTTCGGAATGAAAGCCGCACGCTCTAACAGCTCTAGGCCAGCGAGCTCCAGAAAAAATATCATAAATAATTTGGGCAATACCATTCAACTGTCGGCGGATAGAAGATCTTGTTATGTAAGACGCATCAGTGCATCGATGTATAACAATAATCGGTGCATGGACACATTTTTCTGGAGGTTTTTATGCTGCTATTGTTACCGCAAGTTGTATCGTATCTTTTAGATATAAAATTAATGTACCGACAGGGCATTATCTGTTCAGTTAGTTATTCTTCAGGTTTACTTAAATAAAAGTGATAAAACTTGGGACACTCAATTTTCATTAAATATTCTATAGATTTTTCATTACACTTATGTACAGACATCACTTGTTGGCTGTTGTTCCGTCACACCAATCTGTTGCAGGCTTATTACAGCGGCTTCCGGACATAGACCTCTTAGTATCTTAACAGCTATCGATGCCTTGTCTGCAGCCATCCTCAACATCCTCATACCTGTATGAAACCAAAAGTACCAGCTCGCGTCCGCGCGCCTGCCTAGCTTGTCGGGTGAATAAATCAAACGCAAACGTCGACCCTTCAAACTGATTCACACTTTTATGATATTATTTGTAACCGTCTGTACTGTACTCGCTTTATCTTCAGTTATAACTAATGCCAGTTTAATAAACTTTTGTGACAATGTTCGTGTTCGCTCCAATGTCAACAACGTCAATGTGTTTAAGTAAAAACATGACGCCTCGGAGTCAGGAACATCAAATACCCAATGTAAATTATCGTACAGACGGCGAAGTGTTTTACAATAATAATGTATACAAACAGATATAGCAATGCTCCCTTTGATACACGGAGCTCTCTTTAAAAGGAAACGCGAGTAGGACATCTTAGATCCTGATTGCTTGTTATTACCGCCCCTAGCCTCCCTGTACACCAGTAGCGCTGTGTTCCGGTAGTACATATCAAATTACTGCTTATTTTAAACGAGCATATTTATCCACCTTAGATGAAATTCGGGTAAAACGTTATTACGGCCAAAAACCCAAACCCTCCCATATGAACCTCTATATACGACAGCCCCTAGTGCCCAGTGCTGTAACCTTCTTTTCCATATTCTATTATTTGAATTATAGTTTTACTACATTGTAATTTTACCATCTATCACTATTATATCTTAGGTTATGTCTTGAAAACCCTTTTTTTATTATATTGGCGACGAGTTAAAAGAAATTAAGATGAACGATGAACAGTTCGCATTATTTTTACATGCACAACAAAATCAGCAAGAGCAAATTGTACAAATCTTGAAGTTGTTGGTACGAGCAGTTTGCAACACAACAGCCACGAGCGTGACGAACGACTCTATTACAAAACATGACACGGATAACATGATAAGTATAATCAAAAATTTCAATATGGATAAATACAACCCAGATACAATCAGAATTGACGATTACATTGATTTTTTCAAAAACATATGCAAAGTTCTTGATATCGATAATAGCGACTTAAAGAAAGATTTGCCTCTGAATTTACTAACACCAGAGATATTCCACGAATAAAAAGCAGCTTTAACAAATGATTTCGATATAGTCACATACAGCGAAATTTGTAACAAATTATCAGACCTCTATCGCCTAAAAAACTCGAGGTATCTAGCCTTAACAGAATTTTGGAATTGCCCTAGAGAACAAATCGAAACGATTGAAAACTATGCAAACAGATTAAAAAGTCTTAATCTAATGATTTCCTGGAACGAAAACTACGTGCCCGCTTTGCCACTGGATTGAATCATCAAGATTTAGAATCCGACTTGAAACAAAATTGGCCTGATTTAATTGAAATGGTAGACAGAATACCAAGAGAAGTAACCTTCCAACAAATTTTTGCAATCGTTTAATCCAGAGAACAGGCAGAACAAGACACACCACAAACAAGTATTAAAATAATATACAGGAGCAAAACAAAAAACGTACCATTACATCAAAATACAACACGAATATTAAATCTAATGCATTGTTTACGCTGTGGAAAGAAAGAACGGCACAGCCCATCGCAGCGTTCGGCCAAGGACCGTATTTGTAACGAATGTAACACGAAGGGACACTTTGAGAGTCGTTGCATTAAGTCTGGACGGGCATACATTATCATATTGAAAGGAGCCGAAATACAATTAAAAAAATAGCAAAACCTCATAGGTCCGCAATATCATCATCACCTGTCAGTAATAAAAAGCGATGATGATGTTATCTGCAGCGTCTTGGATAAACGTAAGAGAGAATGCAAAAAAATCGAAATACTGATCAATGACATACCCTGCACTATGGTTTGAAACCACGGCTCTGTGTATTCAATAATAAACACGCAAAAACTCCTATCTGTGGTCGTAATGAAAAACGCCAAACCAATGCTATCTGATTTATATTCGAGTGAAGTTTTTGAAATCGAGTTTTCGAAACCGGTACACTCCATCAAAACATCAACACCGATGACTCTTAAACAAATACTGTATAAACATGTACAACTCTTTGATGTAAAACTAGGAAATGTTAACAATTATTACGTAAACATACCTGTCAAACCAGAAGTTGAACCGATGCACCTTCCTGCACGGCCTGCAAAGTTCAGAAGAGAAAAAATATAGAAAGAGAGTTAGATCGGCTGATCTCAGAAGGTATAGTAGAAAAAGTAGATCCTGATATTCCACCTATTGAATCAGCTACCCACAGTTAACATACAGAAATCTACAGGGGAAGTTAGGATATGTTGAGACTACAGAGCTACACTTAATCCAGTTCTTAACAAATATCTGGGGTGCTGGGTCGGATAACCTCCTCGTGTGCCCGGGAGATGCAGTTGCCTTCGGACCTCGGTCCGGAGGTAAGGGCATCTCCTGGGACTGGTGTACCCTGGGCAACGGCAGCTGCTTTATGCTCTCGGGCATAGGGCAGCTGACGGCTAATAATCCGACAGCCGGATAACCCGGCGGGAGGGGTCTCTCCGCGTGTCCCTCTGACTATCAGAAGGCACAGTGGAGGGGCGACGGCGGGCTCGGTGTGCACTTACCCTGCCCCGGGCAGGCGGTGGGTCTTTCCTGCCGCCACCGTCGGTCGTAATCCCGTGTGATGTCGTGGTCATGTCTCGCGGTCACACGGGACCGAGGCCCTTGGCTTAACCGCCCGGGGCGCGAAGAGGACAACCTCTATAAAAAACTACCCCAACTCAAACGGCGACGCAGCGTGAGGAGTGCATGGCTGGAAGGGAGTCCAGTCTCTACTGCGGACCCCGACAGGGGACCGGCCGACCCCCTGGACGCGATACCTAGGCTTACTGGAGGCAACACGGGCTCTGTCGAAGGTGGACCTCAATAACCCGTGACTCGTGGGAATAACATGGAAAAAGAAATCACAAAAACTTTACGGGTGGAACTCACAAGTTTGCCCATAGAGAATGTCGAGCCCGATATGGGCGGAGGTGTGGTGCCTGCGACGGGCGGAGTGGACGCGGTGCCCATGAAGGGCGGAGCAAAAAGGCGGAGGGCCTCCCGATCGGGAGAAGGGGCGAGGTCGGTGGCCGCGGTCGCGAGGACCGACTCCGGGATGGCGCTGAGATCGACGTCCCGCAGGGGGAGGAGCGCGGGATCGTCGCGAGGCGTAGACTCCTCTGGGGGAGCTTCGCCTGCCCCGGAGAGTGGGGTGAGCGGCGCTACGAGCAGGGACCGGTCGCCTATGGAGGTAGCCACCTTCCGGGCGATCGTGGGCACCGATCGGTTCCGCAAGCCGGGGCCGCCTGCATCGGAGGGCGACGGCGGGACCGGAAAACGGAGGAGGACCGCCAGAGATATGACCACCGTGGAGCTGGTCAGCGAAGTGGAGGGAGCCGCCGACGACATCTCGCTCGTCAGTAAGACGAGCAAATCGCTGTCCGGCGGCTTCCAGAAGAAGCTGAACCAGGCCGTCCTCTGCATTAAGGAGGCGGTGGTAGCCCTGGCGGCGCGACTCGAGCCGGAGGAGAACCTCCGTCTCCGCAGCGACAATCGTCGCCTGGAGACGGAGGTGGAGTACATAAGGCGTGAGCTCCTCGCCTTTAAAAAATATAACGAGGAGCTCAGCCAGCAGGTGGCGGCACTGCGCACTGGGGCGGGGCCCGTGCCAGTGGAGGCTCCGGCTCGTCCTCCTCCTCCTGAGCCGACGGATTTTGCGGCCCTCATTAACGCGGCCGTGGAGCGGGCATCCGAACGGATGCTCGGTGCCGCGGCGCGGATGATTGAGGGTCGCTTCGCCGGGCTGGAAGAACGCCTACTTCCAGCCCCCATCATCCGTCCGCCTCTGGCAGCGGATAGAAGGAGGGCGCTGGGTGGCAGCTCCGTCTCGCGGGCCCCCGCGCCTGCGGACGCGGCCACCTCGGCTACGACCCGGCCGGCGGCGCGCTCGGCGCCCCGACAGGCGCCGGCGCTGGCACCACTACCTCGCCGGGCGCCGATGAAGGCTTCAACCTCCCGCCCTCAGCCAACAACATCATCCTCGGCTGAGGGTGAGATGGAGGTGGAAAACGTGCCGCTGCCCGGGCCCTCCACGGAGGAGGGCTCGTGGACGAAGGTGGTCGGCCGGAAGGCGCGGGCCAAGGCCGCCAAGAAGGCGGCCCCCGCCAAGAAGGCGGCCCCCGCCAAGAAGGCGGCTCCCGCCAAGAAGGGGCCCAAGCTTGCGCCGCCCAAGACGGCCGCAGTTATAGTCAGGCTGCGGCCCGAGGCGGTGGCCGAGGGGACGTCTTACCGGGAGATCATGAGCTCCCTGGTGAAGACGTCCGCCCTCGAGGACTTGGGCCTCGTGGGCCAAGTGCGGGTGCGGCGCACCATGGCGGGGGCCCGCCTGTTCGAGCTGGGTGCCAGCCGCGGCCACGACGTCGCGGACCAGCTGGCGGAGAAGATGAAGACTTCGCTGGCTGGGGTGGCCGACGTCGTCCGGCCGGTCAAAACCGCGGATCTGCGGGTGACCGAGCTGGACGACTCGGCCACCAAAGAGACGGTCAAGGCTGCGGTCGTCGCGGCAACGGGCTGCCCAGCCGGGCAGGTGAAGGCCCTGTCCGTAAGGGACGGGCCCGGGGGGATGGGCACCACCATCGTAACGTGTCCGGTCGCCGCCGCGAAGCTGCTGGCGGAGAAGGGCCGCGTCCTGGTCGGGTGGACCTCGGCCAGGATCGTGGCTCTGGAGCAGCGCCCCTTGCGCTGCTTCAACTGCATGGCGATCGGGCACACCTCCTCTACGTGCCCATCCCCCAAATGTCGGAGGGATCTGTGCTTCCGATGCGGGAAGGTGGGTCACAGGGCCGGCGAGTGCCAGTCGGAGTTCCGATGCTCCGTCTGCGCCGACTCTGGTCGGAAGTCCAACCATTTGATGGGGGGGAGAACTTGTCTCCCCCCCAGGGTCAAGGGAAAGGCTGCGGCCGGGACACCTTCCCGCGTCGCGGAGAAAAATAGTGCGCCTGCAGGAGGTGAGAACATGGTCATCAATTAATTGATGGCCCACATCTCACTCCTGCAGGCGAATCTCAACCACTCCGCCAGCGCTCAGGACTTGTTCCTGCAGTCGTTGGCGGAGTGGGGATGCCACATTGGCGTGGCATCAGAGCCGTACAGGATTCCCGCCCAATCATCCTGGGTTGGGGACCTGGACGGCACGGTGGCGGTGCTGGCGAGAGCGGGCGCCTGCCCCCTCTTCAAGTCACTAGAGAGGGGGCACGGCTACGCGGCGGCAGGTTGGGGGAGGTACGCTGTCATCGGGGTGTACTTCTCCCCCAACCGATCCCTGGCAGAGTTCGAGGTGTTTCTCGACTCTGTCAGGGCCGCCGCGGGCAGGTTGTCACCGAGGGAGATCTTGGTCCTCGGCGACTTCAACGCCAAGTCTCGCTCTTGGGGCGGCACCGCCACCGACGCGAGAGGGAGAGCAGTTGAGGCATGGGCACTGCTCTCCGGTCTGAGCCTCCTCAACGAGGGAGACGCGCTCACATGCGTGCGAGGGTCGGGGGGTCCATCGTGGACCTCTCCTTTGCCTCACCGGCGCTCGCGCGCCGTGTGGCAAATTGGCGGGTGGAGGAGGAGGTGGAGACCTTATCGGATCACCGATATATCAGGTTCGAGGTCTCCCCTCCTCAGGGGCGCGGCACAACATCATCGCGCCCCGGGTTCCACTTCCCTCGTTGGGTCCTCGGCAAGTTCGACAAGGAGCTCGCCGAGGAGGCGGCGCTGTTCCAGAGATGGAACATGCCCCGAGGCTCAGACGACGTCGGCGTCGACGAGCTGGAAGGTCGCATCCACAGCGCTCTTCAGGAGGTGTGCGATGCGGCCATGCCTAGGATGCGGCGACGTCCTGCGGACCGCCGCCAGCTGTACTGGTGGTCGGAGGAGCTCTCCGGCCTCCGGGCGGCGGCCCAGGCTCGTCGCCGGGCACTGCAGCGTTGTCGGCGTCGGCGCACGCAGGTGACGGGGGAGGAGGAGCGGCTGCAGGGTCAGTATGCGGAAGCTCGCAAGACCCTGCGGCTCGCCATAGTCCGGGCGAAGACCCTTGCCTGGGAGGAACTACTGGCAGGGGTCGACAGGGATCCATGGGGGCGCCCGTTCAAGACGGCACGGAAGAAGCTCTGTGCCGCAGGCGCCCCCTTAACGGAGGCCCTGGACCCGGACTTCCTCCAAGGGGTAGTGGACCGGTTGTTCCCGGGGGCTGACGCGTCATTCCAGCCCCCGGTTATGTCCACCACCGCCCCCGCGGCGACCACAGAGGAGGTCCCTCCCCTGACGGAAGAGGAGCTGGACGTGGCCCTGGATCGTCTCCGGGGTCGACGTACGGCTCCGGGGCCCGACGGGGTCCCATCGAGGGCCCTCTGGGTGGCCGCCAGTCACCTGCGCGAGGAGCTCCGGGGACTGTACGACGCCTGCATTCGGCGCGTACAGTTCCCGGAGCGCTGGAAGACGGGCAGGCTTTGCCTGCTGCGGAAGGGGGACCGTGACCCCGACTCCCCTTCCGCGTACAGACCGATCGTCCTTCTGGACGAGGCGGGTAAGGTCTTCGAGAAGATCTTGGCCGGCCGTCTCGTTCGGCACCTCGCCGAGGTGGGACCGGGCCTCCATGAGGCCCAGTACGGATTTCGGGCAAGGCGATCCACGTTGGACGCCCTGCTCGACCTGAAGGGCCTCTGTCTGGAGGCCTTCGGTGACGGCGAGGTGGTCCTGGGGGTATCCATAGATATCGAGAACGCCTTCAACAGCCTGCCATTCGCGACGATCAGGGGGGCGCTGGAGTTTTTCCGGCTTCCCCCCTACATGGTCGGGCTGTTGGGGGCGTACCTCAAGGACAGGACGATCGTCTGGGTTGATGGCAGCGGCGAATTACATCGGCGGCGCGTGGAGAGCGGGGTTCCACAGGGGTCGGTCTTGGGCCCCTTGCTGTGGAACCTCGCGTACGACTGGCTGCTGCGGCAGCCGGTCCTCCCCGGGACGAGGGTACTATGCTACGCGGACGACACCCTCGTCTCGGCCCGGGGGAGGAGTTACGACGAGGCTGCTCGTCTGGCCGCCACTAGCACGTCGCTGGTGGTGGACCGGATCGAGCAGCTGGGTCTGAGGGTCTCCGTCACGAAGACGGAGGCCCTCCTCTTCCACGGACCCTGCAGGGGTCCACCCCGGGGCGCGATCATCCCTGTCCGGGGCGAGAGGGTCCCAGTGCGGGGAGCCCTCAAGTATTTAGGGCTCACTCTGGACGGGCGATGGAGCTTCGGAGAGCACTTCGAACGGCTTCTCCCGAAGCTCACCGCCACCGCCGCTGCGCTGGGCAGATTGCTGCCCAATGTCGGGGGGCCGGGTCATTTGTGTCGGCGCCTATACTCTGGCATCCTGCGGAGTATGGCACTGTACGGTGCGCCCGTATGGGTGGATAGGTGCGAGACCGCCAGGAACGGGCCCGTGTTGAAGAGGGCCCAACGTATCCTGGCGGTCCGAGCCTGTCGGGCGTACCGTACGGTGTCCTGGACGGCGGGTACGCTTCTCGCGGGCGATGCGCCTTGGCATCTACAGGCGCAGTCGCTCGCGGAAGTGTACCTCTTCCTGCGGGATGCCGGAGAGCGTCGGCCGGACCCGGCCACGGTCCGCCGGATCAGGCGCGTTGCCCATGACGCCCTGATCCGGCGGTGGGAGATGGAGTTAGGAAACCCTGCCGCCGGCCGGGACACGGTGGAGGCCATCAGGCCCCACCTGTCCCGGTGGATGAGCCGGCGGTACGGGGCCTTGACGTTCCACCTGGTGCAGGTGCTGACAGGCCATGGATGTTTCGGCAAGTACCTGCACCAGGTGGCTCGTAGAGAGATGACACAAGAATGCGTCGAGTGTGGTGCGCCGATTGACACGGCGCACCACACTCTGGCGGAGTGCCCGGCATGGGGGCCGCAGCGCCACGCCCTCGTCGCGCAAGTCGGCAGTGACCTCTCGCTGCCGACTGTAATCGATCATATGTTGAGCAGCGAGAGGTCTTGGAAGGCGGTGGTCTCCTTCTGCGGCGCAGTGATGCGTCAGAAGGAGGCCGCCGAGCGCACGAGGGAGGTCGACGCCGCTGCCGCACCTTGCAGGCGGCGGCGGGCCGGCGGGAGAGCGCGGCGGCAGAACCACGCCGTCCGCTTCCTCCCGCCGTGAGCGACGGGCCCCTAGCCGGGCACGGTGTGAGGGGGCCTTCGGGCCATGGGCGTGGCCCTTTGGGCCTTTTGTCGTGTTTCCCCTGGGGGTGCGTCCCCCGGGGGAGTCTTGGTTTTTGTCCCCCCTCCCTCGTCGAAGTGGGGGGGAGTCTGGAGGGAGGAGGCCGCCGCCCAATTCCTTCACGGGAAGGCGGTGGCCGGGCGTGCGCTCCGTCTTGGGCGCGCGCGGTCGTCTGAGGGGTCGGGGGGCCCCAACGTTCCGGTCCTGCGAGGGGCCGGTACGGGACGGCAGGTGGGTGCCTTTGCTCCCCGCGGGCATCCACCAGGAGGAGGTTTATACGCGGAGGCGCCCGGAGAGTTGCTTGGCTGAAACCCGGGCGTCTCCAGTACGCGTATTGCGGGACAAGCGGTGGTGGTTTTAGTGGGTATGGGGGTCACGCACAACATCTCAGTGGCCCCGAGCCCCACATAACCCGGCGTCCCCCCCCTGAAAAGGACGCTGGGTATGCGGTAACAGCATTTCCACCACCGATATCAAAAAAAAAAAAAAAAAAAAAGTTCTTAACAAATATCTAGCCGGCGGTACGGGGCCTTGACGTTCCACCTGGTGCAGGTGCTGACAGGCCATGGATGTTTCGGCAAGTACCTGCACCAGGTGGCTCGTAGAGAGATGACGCAAGAATGCGTCGAGTGTGGTGCGCCGATTGACACGGCGCACCACACTCTGGCGGAGTGCCCGGCATGGGGGCCGCAGCGCCACGCCCTCGTCGCGCAAGTCGGCAGTGACCTCTCGCTGCCGACTGTAATCGATCGTATGTTGAGCAGCGAGAGGTCTTGGAAGGCGGTGGTCTCCTTCTGCGGCGCAGTGATGCGTCAGAAGGAGGCCGCCGAGCGCACGAGGGAGGTCGACGCCGCTGCCGCACCTTGCAGGCGGCGGCGGGCCGGCGGGAGAGCGCGGCGGCAGAACCACGCCGTCCGCTTCCTCCCGCCGTGAGCGATGGGCCCCTAGCCGGGCACGGTGTGAGGGGGCGTTTGGGCCGTTAGGCGTGGCCCTTTGGGCCTTTTGTCGTGTTTCCCCTGGGGGTGCGTCCCCCGGGGGAGTCTTGGTTTTTGTCCTCCCCTCCCACTTCGACGAGGGGGGGGAGTCTGGAGGGAGGAGGCCGCCGCCCAATTCCTTCACGGGAGGGCGGCGGCCGGGCATGCGCTCCGTCGTGGGCGCGCGCGATCGTCTGTGGGGTTGGGGGGCCCCAACGTGCCGGTCCCGCGAGGGGCCGGTACGGGACGGCAGGTGGGTGCCTTTGCTCCCCGCGGGCACCCACCAGGAGGAGTTTTATACGCGGAGGCGCCCGGAGAGTTGCTTGGCTGAAACCCGGGCGTCTCCAGTATGCGTATTGCGGGACAAGCGGTGGTGGTTTTAGTGGGTATGGGGGTCACGCACAACATCTCAGTGGCCCCGAGCCCCACATAACCCGGCGTCCCCCCCCTTGAAAAGGACGCTGGGTATGCGGTAACAGCTTTTCCACCACCGATATCAAAAAAAAAAAAAAAAAAAGTTCTTAACAAATATCTACACCCGTTCTAATTTTCGATCAACCCTCGAAAACTCAAAAATCTCACAAACGGTAAATTATTTTTAAAAATAGACCTTAAAGACGCATACTTACAATTTGAAATAGCACCGAATTTGAAAAAGTACTTGACGTTGTCAACACATAAAGGTTCTTTAGAATGCCTTTTTGGAATATCGACTGCTCTTGCCATTTTCCTACATTTTCTGGATCAACTACTAGGCGATATCACCAAAGTAGCTGCTATATTTTGACGACATAGCTATATCAGAGAAAGATCTTTCAGAACATTTACAAACTTTATCTATTATATTCGATAGCTTACAAAACGCCGGCCTGAGAGTTAATTTAATGAAATGTAATGTCTTACAGAATCAGATTGAATACCTAGGTCACATAATAGATGGACATGGAAACCACCCTACTAATTCTAAAATTGATACATACATACATACATACATATATATCACCCCTCCTTCCCAGTGGGGTAGGCATAGACCACCTCTCTCCACCTGCTACGATCTTGGCGCACCTCTCTCGCTTCCTCTACTTTCATAAGCGTCTTCATGCATGCTCGTCGGTTGAAAAATTGATGCCATAACCAAAATCTCAGCACTGTGTAATGCAAAAGAACTACGATGATTTTTAGAACTAGTTAACTTTATCATGCGGTTTGTATCATATCCTCACGGGATTTGTTCGGTTTATGATCTAACTGGTAGAAAAAATAGTTGGCGTTGGACTGATCTTGAAAACAGAATATTTGAAGGTACAAAGAAATGCATAACTTTTTTACACCCATTAATTGCATTGGACGAGAAACATCCTCTTTATTTAGCATGTGACGCTTCTGAAAAGGGAATGGGTGCAGTATTATTCCACAAGGACTCGAACATTGCTTTTGCTTGAAGGAAACTATGACCAGCGGAAGTGAAATATTCAATTTTTGATTGTGAGGCTTAAGCAATAATGGTATTTGGTATAAAAATATTTGATCAGACTTGAGTACAACGAAATTTAATCTAATTACGGACCATAAGCCTCTTATTACCTATTATGGGAGCACGCCGCAACCATTCTAAACTAGCTAATAACCAACTAGTAAGATGTGCCATAGTAGAGAGAAGTTATCAATATGACATTTTCTTGGTCCATAACAAAAGAACTATGGGAGAGAATCCATATCGACTTAGCTGGACCGTTGAAAGGATCGTATTGGTTGGCATTGCGACGCTCTCCAAATGGTTGGAAATACGACCGATGAAATACATCAACACTAGATCACTTTGTCTTAGATTTAATAACATATTTTGTAAATTTGGTCTACCAAAACTGATTACATCCGATAATGGACCTCAATTAACTTTTCATGAATTTAAAGAATATTGCACAAAACAGTGTATTGTACATGTCACATCATCTCCATATCATCCTCGGACAAATGGGCTAGCAGAACATTCAAAACCAGAATGGTATCGGTAGAGACACCATAAATATTGAGCGCCGACTATTGGATTCATTGTTTACATACAGGAACACTCCGCACTCGTCCCCCGGTAAAAGTCCAGCTGCGATGACGTTTGGACAACAATTGAATTGTATACTTTTCAACATTCGGCCAGACAAAAGAAGATTAATACAGTATTTACAAGTAAAAGAAAATGTTCGGACCACATGATCGGGTTACCGACCAGGTGACCAAGTATATATTAAAACACGCAACGATAAAAGATGGAAACCAGCGGTAATTACATCTCGAAAATATAAATATTCATATGCAGCTTCAACACCAGGAGGATTAGAAAAACGAAAACATGGTAATCACATCACGCCATGAGTGTCCTCCAACTCAGAAACCCCGAGGAATGAAATGGAGCATTCTTCTATGCTGCTGGCGACTGCTTCTCCAGACATTGAAATGGAAACAACAATTAGCGAAAGGCTAGCTAATACCAAGAATTCGGCAGCAGTAACATTACCTACCTGTGCCATTTGTTCCTCGTCTAAGTAACCGACGTACACAGGCACCCAGCCGTCTGATCAACGAGATTTAGATGGAGAGGAATGTTGTAACCTTGGTTTCCATATTCTATTATTTGAATTATAGTTGTAACACATTCTCATTTTGCCACCTATCATTATTATATCTTAAGTTATGTCTTGAAAACCTTATTTTGTTACACGCAGCGGTACCGGAGGTCACGCTAACTGTATGTGGAGATATTTGGTAGAAGCCTATGTCCAGCAATGGACGTCTAACGACTGATGATGACGTTATTTCAGCTCTATATTTTGATATAATAGAAGCTGTTTACACATTGTTCACACCTGATGAATAAACAAAAGTGTAGACCTCGTATTTGGACGGTGTAATCTGTTGACGGCTGGAGAGTTAGGTTCATACACTAATGAAGGTAAATCATCAAGGTAATTAAAAATTGTCTACAGAGCCTGCTCTTGCTCGACAAACGATGAAATCTTAGATAACGCGTTAGACGTTACGCGCATTTAAATGTAATGGTTGACATTGTAAATACGTGAATGTACATTGGGATAACGGAGTTGTAAAGCGGACGCGGCGATAACGTCTGCGAACTGAGCGCGGAGTCACTCGCGCGCGCACTCGCACTCGCACTCGCACCCACACCGGCACCAGCACCAGCACCAGCACCAGCACCAGCACCAGCACCAGCACCAGCACCAGCACCAGCACCAACACCAGCACCAGCACCAGCACCAGCACCAGCTCATAACACTGTACTTAGAAAGTCTACACAACGCGCGGGACGTACTGTCGCTCCAGTGCAGTGCGGGATACCCGGCTGGCCGCACACGCAACATGGACACGGAGTTCCTGAAGTACAAGTTCCAGGACGGCTACGACGGCGTCATCACCAAAACAAGTCAGTTGTAAACAAACCAGGTTTCCATATAAACATTTCCATGAGCTCGTGCGCGTCGTCGACGTACACTTATGTTTACTTGTAACATTCGGTATCATTTTTAGCTTTCTGCCAGTTGTTTTTATCGTGACGAGGAGCTACACAAAGTATTTACATCTGTTGCGGTTGACCACTCGTGACAATTTGAACGGCTTCCGTGGCCCAACAGGCTGAGGCACTGGGTCGATTTGGGTGCCATCCAACTTCAGATAGTGCCAAGGTTTTTCTTTTCAACGAAAACTACTACCTACATATTGTAAATTTACTATTGTACGCTTCTGTACTATAAGCTGAGCAGGCTTTACTATTTTTTCCCCGATTGTCATTTTATATCACGCGGCGTTGCTTTGCCGGGCCCGCTTCGATGAGCGCTTTGTCTGATGAAATTACAGCGGCAGCAGCACAATACCTCGTGTAAACGTACTAGCTAGCGCCACATTGTTATGGACAGGAATATATTTTGCCTTCGCGTTAAACCTATTAAAATCGGGCTCGGCTCCTAACCCTATCGAAATCAAAGGATACAATTGCTGATGCGCATCACGGTAGGGTACGGTCTCTGCCACCTGCCTGCAACTATAGTTTCAATTAATTTCAGAGTTCAAGCTGGGACTCCGTCATGTGCAGATGTTGTACATGTTCCTATGTTCGGTGGTGATGGGTGCCATGAGGGGCAGCGTGGGCATCGAACTGCTGGCGATAGCGGACACCTCCCGGCGGAACGACTCTTACGTACAAGTGATTATACAACATACTTTTTTTTATGTAGGTAAATCCTGCATGGATACTTTCTCGTTGCGAGGGCAACGAGAAAGTTATGCCAGACTCTTACTGGCTAAAACCCTACGGTTTCCTCGCTGCGCCTTTGGCCGAAACTGCAGAAACGCTTTCGCACACTACCGCGTTTCCCGTTACGTCGGCCTACTAATGGCCCAACATAACTTTGGGTATCTTGTGGAAATCCAAGACACAGTGGTTCTACGCGGAAAATACATGCGCCTTCTTCAGGCTTACCTCACTAGGTGGCGGATTTCCCCGTATCCGCCACTTAAGCCTTTGTTAGGGGGGTTGAAGGAGAGAATGTTCCTTCTCCTCCGACGCCCGGGTCTCTGTGTACGGATGGCGAGATTAGAGGCACTTTCACCCGCTCCGCAGCCTCCTTCTGCGACATAACTTTTTCAGAAAAGGCAACACAGGCGTTCCATGCCTCTTCGCTTTCCGCCATTGTCTTCACGAAAGCGGGAAGAGAAAGTTCGTTGCCAACAGTAGCGACGAGGTCTCGACGCAGCCCTTTTGAACTTGAACATACCTCCAAGGTATGCTGCGCCGAATTCTCACCGTTACCGTAATGGTGGCATATGGCCGTTGGCCATCCGTGCCCCGTTAGCACCTGCACCAGTCGGAACGTCAGTGCGCCATGTCACCTGTTAGTCCATTTTGTCATAGCAGGACGCACGGCGCCAACAATTCTACTTCCTGCCCTGGGTTGGGCTAGTCTGTCATTCTATCGTTCGAGCAGTAGTTTTCAAGCGTGAAACCTTCGTAAACCCCATTCCTTCGGTGGGAGCTGCTCACCTCGAGTTTGTAGTTCCATGCGCCATTCACACATGGCTGCAAGGAACTCCGCCTCTAAATCCCATGTGACAGATCCTGTTAGTACGCACGCAGCCTCATGTGAGATAGTGCGGTACCCTTTTTTTTTTTTTTTTTTTTGTTTTTTTTTTTTTTGATATCGGTGGTGGAAATGCTGTTACCGCATACCCAGCGTCCATTTCAGGGGGGGGACGCCGGGTTATGTGGGGCTCGGGGCCACTGAGATGTTGTGCGTGACCCCCATACCCATTAAAACCACCACCGCTTGTCCCGCAATACGCATACTGGAGACGCCCGGGTTTCAGCCAAGCAACTCTCCGGGCGCCTCCGCGTATAAAACTCCTCCTGGTGGGTGCTCGCGGGGAGCAAAGGCACCCACCTGCCGTCCCGTACCGGCCCCTCGCGGGACCGGCACGTTAGGGCCCCCCGACCCCACAGACGACCGCGCGCGCCCACGACGGAGCGCATGCCCGGCCGCCGCCTTCCCGTGAAGGAATTGGGCGGCGGCCTCCTCCCTCCAGACTTCCCCCCCTCGTCGAAGTGGAAGGGGGGGACAAAAACCAAGACTCCCCTGGGGACGCACCCCCAGGGGAAACACGACAAAAGGCCTAAAGGGCCACACCGAACGGCCCGAACGCCCCCTCACACCGTGCCCGGCTAGGGGCCCATCGCTCACGGCGGGAGGAAGCGGACGGCGTGGTTCTGCCGCCGCGCTCTCCCGCCGGCCCGCCGCCGCCTGCAAGATGCGGCAGCGGCGTCGGCCTCCCTCGTGCGCTCGGCGGCGTCCTTCTGACGCATCACTGCGCTGCAGAAGGAGGCCACCGCCTTCCAAGACCTCTCGCTGCTCAACATCCGATCGATTACAGTCGGCAGCGAGAGGTCACTGCCGACTTGCGCGACGAGGGCGTGGCGCTGCGGCCCCCATGCCGGGCACTCCGCCAGAGTGTGTTGCGCCGTGCCAATCGGCGCACCACACTCGACGCATTCTTGCGTCATCTCTCTACGAGCCACCTGGTGCAGGTACTTGCCGAAACATCCATGGCCTGTCAGCACCTGCACCAGGTGGAACGTCAAGGCCCCGTACCGCCGGCTCATCCACCGGGACAGGTGGGCCCTGATGGCCTCCACCGTGTCCCGGCCGGCGGCAGGGTTACCTAACTCCGTCTCCCACCGCCGGATCAGGGCGTCATGGGCAACGCGCCTGATCCGGCGGACCGTGGCCGTGTCCGGCCGACGCTCTCCGACATCCCGCAGGAAGAGGTACACTTCCGCGAGCGACTGCGCCTGTAGATGCCAAGGCGCATCGCCCGCGAGAAGCGTACCCGCCGTCCAGGACACCGTACGGTACGCCCGACAGGCTCGGTTCGCCAGGATACGTTAGGCCCTCTTCAACACGGGCCCGTTCCTGGCGGTCTCGCACCTATCCACCCATACGGGCGCACCGTACAGTGCCATACTCCGCAGGATGCCAGAGTATAGGCGCCGACACAAATGACCCGGCCCCCCGACATTGGGCAGTAATCTGCCCAGCGCAGCGGCGGTGGCGGTGAGCTTCGGGAGAAGCCGTTCGAAGTGCTCTCCGAAGCTCCATCGCCCGTCCAGAGTGAGCCCTAAATACTTGAGGGCTTCCCGCACTGGGACCCTCTCGCCCCGGACGGGGATGATCGCGCCCCGGGGTGGACCCCTGCGGGGTCCGTGGAAGAGGAGGGCCTCCGTCTTCGTGACGGAGACCCTCAGACCCAGCTGCTCGATCCGGTCCACCACCAGCGACGTGCTAGTGGCGGCCAGACGAGCAGCCTCGTCGTAACTCCTCCCCCGGGCCGAGACGAGGGTGTCGTCCGCGTAGCATAGTACCCTCGTCCCGGGGAGGACCGGCTGCCGCAGCAGCCAGTCGTATGCGAGGTTCCACAGCAAGGGGCCCAAGACCGACCCCTGTGGAACCCCGCTCTCCACGCGCCGCCGATGTAATTCGCCGCTGCCATCAACCCAGACGATCGTCCTGTCCTTGAGGTACGCCCCCAACAGCCCAACCACGTAGGGGGGAAGCCGGAAAAACCCCAGCGCCCCCCTGATCGTCGCGAATGGCAGGCTGTTGAAGGCGTTCTCGATATCTAAGGACACCCCCAGGACCACCTCGCCGTCACCGAAGGCCTCCAGACAGAGGCCCTTCAGATCGAGCAGGGCGTCCAACGTGGATCGCCCTGCCCGAAATCCGTACTGGGCCTCATGGAGACCCGGTCCCTCCTCGGCGAGGTGCCGAACGAGACGGCCGGCCAAGATCTTCTCGAAGACCTTCCCCGCCTCGTCCAGAAGGACGATCGGTCTGTACGCGGAAGGGGAGTCGGGGTGACGGTCCCCCTTCCGCAGCAGGCAAAGCCTGCCCGCCTTCCAGCGCTCCGGGAACTGCACGCGCCGAATGCAGGCGTCGTACAGTCCCCGGAGCTCCTCGCGCAGGTGACTGGCGGCCCCCAGAGGGCCCTCGATGGGACCCCGTCGGGCCCCGGAGCGGTACGTCGACCCCGGAGACGATCCAAGGCCGCGTCCAGCTCCTCTTCCGTCAGAGGAGGGCCCTCCTCTGTGGCCGCCGCGGAGGCGGTGGTGGACATAACCGGGGGCTGGAATGACGCGTCAGCCCCCGGGAACAACCGGTCCACCACCCCTTGGAGGAAGTCCGGGTCCAGGGCCTCCGTTAAGGGGGCGCCTGCGGCACAGAGCTTCTTCCGTGCCGTCTTGAACGGGCGCCCCCATGGATCCCTGTCGACCCCTGCCAGTAGTTCCTCCCAGGCAAGGGTCTTCGCCCGGGCTATGGCGAGCCGCAGGGTCTTGCGGGCTTCCGCATACTGACCCTGCAGCTGCTCCTTCTCCCCCGTCACCTCCGTGCGCCGACGCCGACAACGCTGCAGTGCCCGGCGACGAGCCTGGGCCGCCAGTACAGCTGGCGGCGGTCCGCAGGACGTCGCCGCATCCTAGGCATAGCCGCATCGCACACCTCCTGAAGAGCGCTGTGGATGCGACCTTCCAGCTCGTCGACGCCGACGTCGTCTGAGCCTCGGGGCATGTTCCATCTCTGGAACAGCGCCGCCTCCTCGGCGAGCTCCTTGTCGAACTTGCCGAGGACCCAACGAGGGAAGTGGAACCCGGGGCGCGATGATGTTTTGCCGCGGCCCTGAGGAGGGAGACCTCGAACCTGATATATCGGTGATCCGATAAGGTCTCCACCTCCTCCTCCACCCGCCAATTTGCCACACGGCGCGCGAGCGCCGGTGAGGTAAAGGAGAGATCCACGATGGACCCCCCCGACCCTCGCACGCACGTGAGCACGTTTCCCTCGTTGAGGAGGCTCAGACCGGAGAGCAGTGCCCATGCCTCAACTGCTCTCCCTCTCGCGTTGGTGGCGGTGCCGCCCCAAGAGCGAGACTTGGCGTTAAAGTCGCCGAGTACCAAAGTCTCCCTCGGCGACAACCTGCCCGCGGCGGCCCTGACAGAGTCGAGAAACACCTCGAACTCTGCCAGGGATCGGTTGGGGGAGAAGTACACCCCGATGACAGCGTACCTCCCCCAACCTGCCGCCGCGTAGCCGTGCCCCCTCTCTAGTGACTTGAAGAGGGGGCAGGCGCCCGCTCTCGCCAGCACCGCCACCGTGCCGTCCAGGTCCCCAACCCAGGATGATTGGGCGGGAATCCTGTACGGCTCCGATGCCACGCCAATGGGGCATCCCCACTCCGCCAACGACTGCAGGAACAAGTCCTGAGCGTTGGCGGAGTGGTTGAGATTCGCCTGCAGGAGTGAGATGTGGGCCATCAATTAATTGATGACCATGTTCTCACCTCCTGCAGGCGCAGTCTTCTTCTCCGCGACGCGGGAAGGTGTCCCGGCCGCAGCCTTTCCTTTGACCCTGGGGGGGAGACAAGTTCTCCCCCCATCAAGTGGTTGGACTTCCGACCAGAGTCGGCGCAGACGGAGCATCGGAACTCCGACTGGCACTCGCCGACCCTGTGACCCACCTTCCCGCATCGGAAGCACTGATCCTTCCGGCTTTTGGGGGATGGGCACGTAGCGGAGGTGTGCCCGATCGCCATACAGTTGAAGCAGCGCAAGGGGCGCTGCTCCAGAGCCACGATCCTGGCCGAGGTCCACCCGACCAGGACGCGGCCCTTCTCCGCCAGCAGCTTCGCGGCGGCGACCGGACACTTAACGATAGTGGTGCCCATCCCCCCAGGCCCGTCCCTTACGGACAGGGCCTTCACCTGCCCGGCTGGGCAGCCCGTTGCTGCGACGACCGCAGTCTCGACCGTCTCTTTGGTGGCCGAGTCGTCCAGCTCGGTCACCCGCAGATCCGCGGTTTTGACTGGCCGGACGACGTCGGCCACCCCAGCCAAGTGCGGTACCCTCGTATAACCCCGACGGTCATCGCTCTATGCGGTCTTCTGAGGTCCGCTACAGTGTGTTCCTTCATGGCTTGCGCCCATGCAGGTGCTCCATATAATGCTATAGAACGCATTATCCCCAAATAGAGGCAACGGCTACTTAACTTGGGTCCTCCGAGATTAGGTAATAGGCGCTTTAGGGCCGCAACTATCCCCATTAATCGAGGATTTACTTTAGGAGTTATACAACATCCTACTACAACAACAACATACTACAGTTTACAAATATCTTATAAAGAGTAAAATATATAAAGATGGTATTGTTACACAATTAACATGTAAATTAATAAACTGATGTATTTATTTATGTACGTGTTATAACCATTTCCTTCCTGTATACCTTCATGTTGTTTATTATTTTAATGTGCTGCATTTGCATGTGTCAGCTCCGCACAGCTCGGCACAGCTCCGCACGGCTCCGCACACATTACAACAACAACATTTTGCAAGTTCAAAATTAACAATTCGTTTACTCAATTGGCTCTTAGCAGAAGGAAACTTGCACCGGCGCGTGTGTTCGTGTATCAGTCTACTTGTCAATGATTTTTTGTTTAACCAAGTGACGCAATAAACATAACTCATATCATCATCATCAGCCGATAGACGTCCATTTCTAGAGATAGGCCTTCCCCGAACATCTAGACATCGATCGACCCTGCGCTGCCCACATCCAGCTACTTCCCGCAATATTCACCAGATTGTCGGACCACCTGGTGAGAAGGATCAATGTTGTGTTTCGCTATAATTTGAATAAAATGTTTATGAAAAGAGGAGCAGTTGCTATGGATGGAGAAAAAATGCTCGTTTTAATCTAATTCCAGATTCACGATTGGGACAGGAGAGTACAGGGTATAATCCTTTCATCATTCTTCTTTGGATACGCGCTCGTGTTACTTCCGGCTGAGCTGCAGCTGAGGAGGCTGGGCGACAAGTTCGTGATAACTTCGGTTCTTCTGATAAACGGGGCGCTCAGTGCCGCCATGCCCACTATTGTTAATAGGGTAAATATAAAAAAAAAAAAAAATGCTTTCCTTTAATAAAGCTAGCGTGAAATAATACATTTATATGCAGACGTGTGCTGCGATGGCACAGCTGGTTGCCGGGAAGTACATTCCCAACATTACGAGCCGTCTTTACCGGATGGTGCGGGAGACGCGGCAGTGCGGCCATAACCTGCCATAGCCTGATGGTCAATGGCAGCGTTGTCTAATAACAGTTAAAACAAACAAGATCTCCCTCGAAAATCAAATTACAATTCTGGAGTTATTTGCCAGGGCGCCGTTAGTCTTGTTTAAGGGATGCGCGAAGTTTATTTAGGTCTGAGCAAATTAAAAAAATTTAATTTTAAAATGGGGTGTAAGCGGCGAGCGGAGCGGAGGTTATTGTTGTTTAAACGTTTGTTCGGGTTAATTAAAACATTATACATTATTTCTAGAAAAATGTACAAAACGGATGCCCGTGGTCGGTTGTGTGGGTTACGTACAGAGCTAATCACCGCATGTTTTCTTATTTAGATATTACTTGCCCGCGACCGGGTAGCTTTTTAACAACCCTTAGTCTACTAAGATAAGACAAACACTTTTTTTTTAACGTGGGGGAAATGCCTTCCCATGGCTATGTGAGGGCATTTCACCCACGTAAAAGGGTGGCTGCCCTCGCGGGGTTAAAGACAGGTTATGTCGGACTTACATTGACTAAAACTCCCACCATGTTGCACCGTCGTCTTATTTTACGACGTCCGTTTTACGACGGGGCCACGAGAACCCTTTCGTACTCCTCTGCGAGCCCGACACCGCTAGCAGCACCGCGCAGCCCCATCTCGGGAGAAGAGACCTTCCTTTTCCACTCTGCAAGGGCTCGGCCTCCTCTCGGCCTCTTACTATCACTACTTTGTTAAATTTCGTGAATTTATTCTCTCTTGTGCCTCTTGGAATTTCGGAGATAAAAACGCCTGGCAGCACTTGAATCAATACAACCATACCAATGTGGTGCTGTGTAAACATCTCAGCTATGACCAGATCATTTCTACAACGCAAGTCTCCACGATTACGCTGTTTTTTTGCTACATTTAATACAGTGAACGCCTTCAGGATGTGGTCAAGCAGTGCTCATAATGAATAGAATTTATAGTACATCAACCTCGCCAGGGCGGATGGGCTGCGATGTGTAACGGTCACTTCCTGATGGGCATGACCCAGGCGTGCCTGTCGCCCGCCAACCGCGCCCTGCTGTCCAAGTGGTTTCCCCCCACCGAGAGGCGAACTGTCGCCTGGTGTATTGACACAGGTTTGTAGTCATATATACATATATATATATATATTATATACAAAGTCGCTTGTAATACCGGCGCCTTTCGGTTTTTTGTATGTTGCGATGTCTTCTGATCAGATATATTCCAGGAATATACCTGGGTATCACGTTGGCGCTGCCTCTAGCGGGAATGTTGACCGAGTCCCGTCTGGGCTGGGAGCTACTGTTCTATACTCAAGCAATGATGACGCTCTCAATGGCTGCAATGTGGGCGCTCCTGACCTCCAGTTCGCCAGATCAACACCAGGCAGTGGGTGACTTTGAAAAGGAGTTGATAAAAGAAGCGTCAGCCGGCTACCGACAGGTTGGTGTTGCATAGGAAATGTTCTGTGTAATGGAATGCTGTTGTACTCGTTAGCCTTCACTTAGCCTAATTAATGGCTTGGCGTCTCTTTTCACACGGAAAGGTTCTAATTAGCAAAAGTAAAGTGTCCTGTTTACGGTTGTTACAGTGACTTTAAATTGAATTATTTCGTCGTTTGTTAATTGAGCGCACCGAGTAAGGAGAAGGAGTAAGGAGTAAGGAGTGTCGCGACGCAGTGGTTCACTCGCACTGCGGTTTCCTTTTGCCTAAGTGTAGCCCGCGTAACTTAATTACTTCATCTGGTTTTATTATATATACATATATATATACACACATGTGTATATCCTAAAATTCTAGAAAATTTTTAAGCCACTGAGGTTACCCGCGGTTGAATTACTTATAGAATGAGATTTCCGGTTACAATGTCTCCGCTGCGAATCACCTACAATTAAAACTTTTGTTACGAATGAAAGTTTTGATTGAATTAGTATTCTAGATTGTTATTATGAGCTAGAACACATAATTGTAAAATATTAGTAACACATGAAAATAAATCACATTATATTTTTTTTATTCCAGAAAAATCTACAAAGGCCTTGGCTGAATATCCTCCGGTCGCGACAAATCTGGGCAATTGCGTGCGCACACGCCGCCGGAAATGCGCTGTTTACATTGTATTTGGTCGACGTGCCGTTATACATTAAATCTATGGGGTTTTCGGTCAAAGAAGTAATTGATCACACTCGTTAATCTAGTATAATTACAACACGATCGGCCCAACTCGCCTCTGTTAGTACAGAGAGGATTACCTGGTTCTCTGTTTATCTCGCCGCCAATGCGCCTGGCCTGCTTGTGGTAACCAGGAGCTTGTTAGTATTTATACTTTGCACTGAGCTGCGCCTTAGGCCTCGTTGCCCTAGGGTATGACAATATCGCGCTTTCCACAGTGGAGTATTATATAATAATATTTACACTTGCGCCGAGCGAAATATTATATTAATAGATAAAGGTAATCATGACTTGTTAGCAGACGGCATCTCGCAGGGATTCACTAACCAATAAAAAAAACATGATATTGTCACTTTGATGCCACTTCCACTTCGCCTTCCTGTCCATCTTGTCTTCCACTTTACTGAAATTTTGAACAAGTTTCCCACAACAACTATCTAAACCTACCAGACCTCTTTGACAGTGATCACTATTTCCTTCAATACTCCTTGCGGTATTGGGTTTGGTTCCATCTCGAACGTGTACCCAATGGGATATCAACTCCTTATTGGCATCACTTTCATAACTCCTCGTAAATAGTAGGTCCTGATGCCTTGTCCTACTTGCTGTACCACACGACCATTCGCCAGGACAGCCGCGTCGCTCTTAAATACAAGAGTTTTGTTTAACTTAATCATGTTATTTAAACTTGCAGTGTGCGCAGCTCTCGATGGTGCCCTTTGTGGTGCTCTGGCTGGTTCATATCATTGTCACCCCAAGTATCGATTGGTTCTTTAGATCTGGATTCTTGGATTACTTATTTAACTTAATTTATTTAAGGAAACTAACAAATGCCTTAGGTAAGTAAGTTATTTATATTTTGGTTGTTAGTTGAAAACCAGGCAGTTCCATTGGTCACGAAACACAGTGTCCACACAGTGTAGTGTCCACATACTTTTACTGGCAGTAGGAGTCTATCGGGAATGCTTGTCATTTTGCTGCCGGGCAGCGGTAGTGTAAAGATATTGCCGCTCCAGTCTGAGGGACGCTATAGAAGTCATTGTGGGAAATTGACTATACGGCGCTGTGGACAAATCCCAATTAGCTGTTCGTGAAGGAAGACATGGTGCCCGATGTAATCCCGTTACTTAATCCAACGGTTGCTTTCAGGAGCCTCCGCTATTGTGATCGGATTAACATTTCTGTCCCATACAGAGGCCGGATGGCCGTATCTAAGGTTTTCAATATTAAGTGGTATTTTAGGATTACTCGGGCTACAGTATTCCGGTTTTCTTGTAAGTATAAATTACATTTCAAAATGTTCAAGTTAGATTTGATTATTTTGCTAAACGGCAATAGTTCTTGTGATTCAGTGCTGAGAGACAAAACGAATCTCTTCATCATCAATTATGTACTCGTATATTTCAAATAATACACATTTAAATTTAACAAGAGATGTTCACAACTATTTTCCACCTTTACAGGAGAACCTGCGAGATTTAACGGAGAACTACACAGGTACCCTGTTCATCGTCAGCAGCACCGTCGCCGGCGCGGTCGGTGCGGCGGCGCCGCTTGTGACTGGACTCGCGCTCAGCCGCGAGCAGGTGACTCAGGCTGCACTAATATAATGCAAAACTAATCAATTACACTATTTACATATGAATAACCTAACCATGGTGGCCTAAAGAGTTTAACCTAAGGGGTTTTAATATACAATAACATTAGATGAGACATATTACATAGGGGATGATTCAACAAGTGGTAATGTAGCCGAGTCTAATAATATGCATTAGTTAAGTAACGGCTATCTTCAAAACTCCCACGTCGTCGTTACACGGGTGCATACACTTGTAGCAGTACCATGTTTTGCATGTCTCTGTATCTAATTACATTCCCCATCTAATTAAGATAAAAGTAACAATAAGGAAGCCATATAAGGGCCCGGTTCTAACATTGTTAATATTTGTACTAAATCCTGCTCATTATGAAGATTAGATAAGACATGCAAGCAATCTGTGAGCCGCTGTCGCCACTCGCAGCGGTCGCACGCTGCACGTTACGTATAAGCAAGCGTTGCTTGAGACCACACAGGAACAGCGACACCGCACACTAACTAACTAACTAACTCGGTAACTAGCCGGCAAGGTCATCTTATAATTAATTTTGTATCTAAACTGTGTGGTATCCAAATGAACTATTTTTGCTGACAGTGTGATTTCACTTGTATATAATATAACCGACCTAGACCCTGGACTTAGTGGAATGGTATATACATGCGTATGATGCAACAGTTCTACATATGTATATTGTTCAAAGTGAACATTAACTGTACCTTCCAGGAGGACCCGCACCGCTGGAAGGTTCTATTTTGTTGTGCGGGTGGTTTTTATGCAACCTGCAATGTTGCGTACACGGCGCTGGCGGGCGGCGCGCGCCCCGCCTGGGACCGCCTCCGCCGGCAGAACTACGGTTATCACAACTCCATGCTTACCCACGATGGTATGACCTATCCTATCCAGTTAATTTATAGTGCCTTTGTACACTTTGTAACATACCTATCCTGTGCCTGTGGGCTCGTTACAGTTTTCACATTAAACAAAGTGCAGTGCGACGATATTTTAATTTCAATTACTCATGATGTCTCTTTGGTGAGGTGAGGTATCAGCTGATCCAGGAATGTCGGGGAAGGCTAATGAATGCAATAAAATGTCAACTTTGCCTGAAAACGAATGGTGTAGAGATGAATTTATAAATCGGCATCAATTTGACGAAAGGCTCCTGAATTCGCAGCTTTCGGAAATATGCGGATGATAAATGATGGCAATTAATAACTCTGAGTAAACTCAATCGCTTTTTGGATAAATTGCGAATTATTATATTAGTGTTATTGAGAAATATTTACACTACCTGCCCTGACATATACGCGGATCCATCGTCAATGCGCCAATCCTATACTAATGAGGCGCTAATTAGGAAAAAGTAAATGAGTTGAGATTCTATTTCTCACTAAAGCAATAGGTAGCTACTTGGCGATAAACTTGTGTTGCCAGTAAACAGCGACTAATTATTTATTTTATCACAGATACAAATCAATCGGAACTAGTCGAAGCGAACCACAGGAAGAGTTTAGCTGAGCCGGAAGACGACACCACTGTGTGAACAGAACACCGACAGTTTAATGGCAAGGACTCGGACACTGAACCAATAAAACAGGAATTTAAAGTTTTTGTGTTTATTAATTATTTCTAATAATATATTTAATTATTGTACGTCCTTAGATCTTAGATTAAGCAGGCTTTATGACAACTTGATACAAAGCATTTTGTTCTTCCTTAAAAACTAAGAGGCAATGCTGTGTCCTGTTGTGAGTCGTTGCGAAAATTGTTATGAAATGTGTCGCTCGACGGTGAGCATCCACCGCGCCCGCGCATGCCGGTAACTTGTCGCAGCAGCTGTTCGTTCATTCATACATAGCCTCCATAGTGAAGACTCCGTCAACTGGTCGGACACTTCATGAGTTCCAACTCCTTTAAATCAGCGGGTGCCTCTGAAAAATATTAAATTTTCTACATGTGAAAAGTTGTTGAGGTCCACGGGATATGAATGTCTGGTTTAGTAAAACTTATGTCATTTGGGAACATTATAATGGCGTTAGGTTTTTAGTCAATACGTATGCGGCACTGTCGCCTAACTAGATAGACCGTCTCGAAGGAACAGCGCTACTTCATAAATATGCGTAAAATAGCAAAGGAATTTAAAACAAAAGGGGACCAACGTCTTAAACAAATACCTTCCTTATCACTCTCGTATTCATTCCAGCTTTGAGTGTCAGCAGACATGAATAGGTGGAAAATCAGATGCATTGCTAGAATCAGTCCGACTATGATGTACATCATAATGCGCCACTGGTACGCGTTGCTCTGCAACAATAAACTGTTACGTTAACGATATCTTTATAAAATATTTGTACAGGTAAAGAGATAGCAGCGTGTTGTTTTAGAGACGGTCCTTAAAAGGCTCACTCGATGTCACTGGTAACACCGCTGATGGTATCTCGCACACCGCTCCACGCAGGCCGGGGAATTGCATGCCCCGCAAACGCCTGTACTACTCTAAATATCCGGTTCAATACCGTACGATGCTAAAAGAGGGGAACAGTAACGTCACATTAAAATATATACGAATAGACGATCTGGTGAGAATCGCGGGAACCCACCGGATGCGAGTAGCGCCGGACTGATCGATGTGGAGATCATTAGGGGAAACCTATGTCCAGCAGTGGACGTCTATCGGCTGATGATGATTACGATGATATGAATAGATTTTATCTGTAAGTATTCCGATTCGCTATGATCATTACTTATTCAATTTGCATCATGTAATATAACTTTTATATTATTGCCTTTCGCTATATCCTGTTCCGTTTTCTACGGTTACTCATTCGGATCTTTAACTCTAACTTTGACTTTTAGTGCGCCGGGATCGCAATCCAACTCTGCGCTTGGTGAATGTAAACTTACTTATTACTTATTAACAACAGTCAATGCAAATGTAATCAGCTTTTAAAACATATTAAAATGTTAACAACGACGAGCAAACAATCTCACCAAGTCAGTGACAATAGAAGACACCAAAAACGGCAGCAGTACGATCACGACATTGGTGGCGGTGGTACCTATCGCCATCAGTCCACCGCTGAAATTCGGCGCCAAATCCATGTAGTTGACCTGATGATAGACTAATAGTAAATCACTGTTTCTTATAAAATATATCTCTATGTAAACGTTCAATCGTAACGGGGCTCTAACGCAGCTCACCATCCAACCGGCGTGGCACAGACCCTGCGCCGTGACAGCCACCACAAACCAGGTGACGGCGAGCGCCACGTCGCTGGTGAAGGAGACGGCCGCCGTGGCGGTGGCCGGCACCACCGACCCTAAAATATCAATGTTGCCATTGTTTCTGTCACTAATAAAATTTTAACATAGCGCAGAATGTACTAAGTTGTAGTTCATATTAATCTGGTTGTATAACTACGTAACGACGAAATGAAAGCTGCTCAGGATACAGATTGGTTGCACTGCTCGTTACCGTGAAGTGGCACGTCTTGTTACCTCAGTAATTAGTTGTTACGTTCTAGCCGGGAAATAATAACGTTAGCGCAATTGTATGGCGGAGTCAGTCGTCGCCGCAACAACAACACTCACCGATGGAATTAAACAGAATCCTTGCGTTCCTGATGGATAGCATTTTTCTGTTTGTGAAGAAGTCTGAAAAGTATCCGCCCAGAGCCACCGCGAAGAAAGATGCTATGTACGGTAGCGAGGACAGAAGACCGTTCTGAAACGAATTGATACAATTGTGAACTTATCATTCCTTTGATTATTTGATATATAGCAGCTTAGCTTAGAACTCAGCGTCCACAGTTCAATTAGTTCCGTCCCCGAAACTGTGTGGGGGGTAGGCAAATCGGTTACGTGAGCACTTTTCGAGCGTCCCAACGCGCTAACTCTCAACTTAGTTGTGCGAGTGTACGTACAGCAGCAGGTCAGTGGTGCTAGCACCGCCGGCACCCGCGTTGCTTCACAGCCTAAGTATTATATAAGTAGACACGGCAGTCCGTTATGTTAGTGCTTAAATTATTTAAGATTTTTATCATCATCAGTGGCGGGTAAAAGGAGTGTTGGTCGTCGGAGGAAATCGTGGGTGTGCAATATCAGAGAGTGGACCGGGAGCGCGAGTGCCGCCCGACGGTCCGCCTCGCGAGAGACCGGGCGAATTATGGTGAACTGACCGCCAACTTTCGTTAGTCGGAGAAGCACCTTAAGAAGAAGAGGTACATCATCATCGTCGTCGTCGTCAGCCGATAAACGTCCACTACTGAACATAGGCCTTTCCCAAAGATACCTACAAAGGGTAGGGATTCATACGAGAGCGATTTGAGCCGTTTCCTACCACACTGGCCGAATGCACGTCGGTGGGAGCCAGAGCCTCGTTTGTTGATTAACAGGGTGCACCGCGAGCTGGTGAGGTTGATTTGGGTCCTGTTAGTTACTGTGCAGAACCTCTTACACCATTATTTTTTTTTTAATTTAAGTGTGACAAAATAAAATTAGAGCCACTTGGTAGCGACTTTAGCACAGACAAACAGACAGGAAGCAAATTATACAACGCAGCACTCTTTGCGTCGAGGGTTAAATGAAAAGTATTGCTCACATTCTTGATATCCACATTCAGCACGGCGTGCATGTACGTAGGCACTTGTGTGAAGAAGAACACAACGGACGCGACGGTGCCCACGTGCCCAGCGATGGCCGCCCACACGTGCCTCGAGGTCAGGACCGACTTCCACGGCATTTTATGTTTCTGTAAAATTTAATTACACCATTTACTATTTGTACAAACGGGTGCTTTTAGGACTTCCGGTAGACAAGTTTTTGTATGTTCCTTCAAAAGAAAAAAGGTACCGCGGTGCACCGTGGTGCAGCACTGTCTGTCACCGTGGTGCAGCACTGTGGTCTCGCTACACAAATTAAAATATTAAAAATAATAATTGTAAACCATCGCACCCTGTTGGAATAGTCGTCCCTCCGCCCACCGAGAATAAAGTTCCTCTCGTCCTTTGAGATAGTTCTATGGTCGGAAGGCGAAGCAGCCGCGAAGACAGTGAACGAGGCGAACAAGACGAGACATAGTACACCAATCACCCAAAAGATGGATGGCCAACCCCATTGGCTTGCACAGAGTAGCCCTCCCACCTGAAAGGCTGCTACAGTGCCCAGGGTAGTTCCTGTAGAAAACAAAAACGAATATGGCTACATATTCAATGGGGTACATGATTTTCTTTTTAATCAGTCAACCATTGTTGAAAGCACGTAATGAAGACATTTCTGAATAAATATATAATAATACAGTTAATTAATGCATTTGTTGTTTAAGGGTGCAATGAGCGCTTCGTTAGTTTATTCCTACAGGCCTCGTCCGTAGGGAACGCACCACCTGGAATGCCTTTTGTAAGTTACCCAGAGCACACTACCTGTGTACACGTAGCTGCTGAGGCTGCCGCGCTCGCTCAGCGGCACCCACTGCGCCAGCATCGTGTGGACCCCGGGGTAGAACCCCGCCTGCGCCAGCCCCTGCACCAGCCGGCACGCGGACAGGGCCCGCCATTCCCCCTGGTAGTAACAAGAGGTCATATTGTAATATAACGGAACAGACCAAACGCACAAAGAAATACGCCACTATTTAATGTCTCACCCATTCCTTTCCACTCACCCAGGCCGTCAGCCACGGCGTCAACAGGGATATAATGCCGTTCACGAACAGTGCGATTTGCAACGGGATCTTGCCACCCCATCTCTGACAGACGACGCCCATTGGTAGCATCATTACCCCCTCGCCCAAAAACAATGAGCTCAGCGCCATTTCCTGTTGCGGTTTCGGCCAACTGTACGTCTGTGAAGTCATGTTCAGTTCTCGCATCAGTTGAATTTCTTTATCGCAATGTTTGTTTTATTGGACGTAATTCAATCCGGATGGGAGAGTTACTACAATTATAAATAAATATTAAAAAAATCTTTACAATAGAGAAAATAAATTATGTTTAATATAATATACTATTGCGATGCGGCGGGGTGCGGTGCATATTTCATAAAAACCACCCTCTACATTCAATTATTTTCGGCGTCTTCTTTTTGTGTTGAGAAGCTTTGGAAGTCTTAACAGAAATAAATTTTCGCAAATATGAATAATCCTGTATACTCACTTTTAGGAATCAAGTGGACGAATGAAATTCAAAAAAAAATTAATTGGCAATTCTCCGTCGGAGCAGCCCCGCTGGGGGCAAGCTCTTAGTGTCCAATCATCCCCCACCCCGGAGCAGCGCGCGCCGCCCCTCTATTGCTTCAATTCATGAAATTATTTGATATGTAAGCTCCCCGGCGGCGGCGCTCCGTTTCCGAAGGAGCTTAAAGCTTACATTTTCATTTTGTATGAGCTCGGTTAGTTTGTGAGAACAGGAATTGAGCTGGGTAACGTCTCCACAGAGCTCGCTGTTCACCTGAGCCTGGTGCGGTTGCGCGCCGGTTGCCGCCGCGCCGGTGCGGTTGCGCGGGTCCGTCATCGCCACTATGGTGACGCCGAGGTGCGCGCGCGCCATGTACCCCACGCACAGGCTGAGCAGCAGCAGCAGCGCCTGCACGTGCCGCACGCCCCACCTGTACCGCAGCCGCACACCCCCCTCCTTCTCTGCGCAATAAATATATATCTGATATCTGAACGTGCACTATCGTTGAGCTCTGTCCAGCAGTGGACGTCTATCGGCCGATGATGACGATGAATCGTAATCCACCGATCATTGGTTGCCGGTCAAAGAGAAATTAGTGAAACCTGATTTATATAAAACCCTCTCTTCTTGTATGAGAAGACCTCGAGTGCCTAGAGGACAAACGAAGAGTCCGCTGAGTTTGTATGTATCTCCACCTCTCTTCCGTGCGGCTACTACCGTTTCGTTTCGTTTCGTTTGTACGGTAGCTTTCGTAATTTAGTACATATAATGAAATGTTATATTGCTGTCATTAAGCAATACGTTGTTTGCTTATCATGATTAATATATCATGGGCCTAAGTCGTCCGCAGCGTGTCGAGGTTTTATCTCGACACAGATAAAGAAGCACCTTAGTGCTGCACAGCGATCCGCGCCGCCGGTGCGGCCCGGCCACGTGGCGACCTCTCGGACCACATTGAAACAATTGTGAGATTAACATTACACGTGGCAGTGGTTTATTCAGAGCGGGGCAACTATTGCCGCCGACCGACTCGGTCGTGTTGTCGCTGTTGGAGTCGTCATATTGTTTACAAATATTCCGGTTTCAAGTACGTTGTAATATCTTATTTATCAAGAATTTGACACAGTATAGACGACGGAAAATTAACCTTCTGGTGCATCTGTACAATTATATTCACGACGCAGTTGTTGAGCGCTTGCCTCCTAACGCGGGGACCCTCATCGATTCTAGGCCTACATGAGGTATAGTATGTTTGTTGACATGGTTTTCTGACCCGCCTGGCTAGCTTCCACCCTTACATTGTTAACTTAACACCACGTGCAATTGATATTGTCTGTTTGCCCGTTTCGTCAGCGCACGCATACGCACACACGCACGCGCGCACGGTACATAAATACAAACTCTGCTACATTGTGCTAGTTAAGAAACCGTAATAGATAGTTTCTAGTAGCAATGGCCTTTTTTTGTGATACGTGGGGGAAATGCCTTCGCATACTTGCCCTCGCGGGGGTAAAGATAGGTTATGTCAGACTTGCACCGACTAAAATTCCCACGATGTTCCACCTTGTCGCTTTATGGCAGGATCACAGCAACGCTCTCGCTCATTTCCGCGATCTTGCCAGCGCCGGCTGCACCATGCAGTCGCACTTCGGGAGAGAAGGATCCTACCTGTCCAACTCTGTAAGGGCACACCGGAACATACAGGGCAACGGATCCCCCCCGACTCCATCACTCATAGGCCATGGAAGCCAAGAGAAAACTCTACGGCTCTGATCTTAGGTCCCGCCGCCAACCGTCATACGGCTGCGGTGGATAGAGGAAGCTGCGGAACGCAATACCGACACTTGTCTCCCTCCGCGATATCACCTTGGCTGCAAAGGGCAGTACAAACCGGCTCCTGCAGCCCACTGGCACACATCCGAGGTGAACTTACGGAGGTCACCTGGAGCGGCCACATCAGGCCGGCCGGGTAGGTTCCTCTTAGCTTCACCGTGGGTGACCAGGCCACAGCTACTGAATCTCACCTCCACGACAAGGCGGGGCCTGTTCGCGGGGAGTAGCAATGGCCTATATCTAGCATGGAACGTCTGTCGGCTGATGATGATGATAGTTTCTAGCGTATTTTAAAACAACTCACATTTCAAAAATGCTGTTTTCATACCATTGCCGTGATTAGTTTCACACGGCAACGGAAACTGATTTCCTAACACAGAAATTATTTCTAGTCCGGGAGCCACAACCTGATCATTCTGTACCCATGGTCTTTATAAAAAAAATTAAGTTATTATAGTAGGTAAAAATAAATTATTTATGAAACTCTATACAAAAGCTCAGTAGTGCTTTACACATCCTAGCTCAAAGCACATTCAATTGAATAATTGTCACAGAAGAAAACTACACTTTGTACAAATTTATTCCAATTGCAGTTTAATGAACTCACCAGGTTTCTCGTCGCGCACGTCGCGCACGTCGCGCCCGTCTCGCACGTCGCGCACGTCGCGCACGTCGCGCACGTCGCGCACGTCGCGCACGTCGCGCACGTCGCGCACGTCGCGCACGTCGCGCCCGTCTCGCACGTCGCGCACGTCGCGCACGTCGCGCACGTCGCGCACGTCGCGCACGACGCGCTCGTCGCGCGGGACTTCTACATATCCACCTTCAGCCATTACTTTACCGCACGCGCCGGAGTACTCAACAGGAGCAGCAGGTGGAGGCTCTCTAAGGAGCCGCACCTGCAGCGGACCGCTTTATAATCACCTCAACTTAATCATATAATGCGAAAAATAAAAGTACAGTCGCGCGCTCAACAGTTACTTACTTTTTTACTTTTGGGCTATTTTTTTTTAATTTTTTATAAACGATCCACACCAGCGTACGAGTTGGCTCACAGAGATGCAGAGCTATCAGCAGTGACATTTTACCAATGCACTAGTTGACTGCCCATGATAAATGACGTGAATTCTCTCGTATCACTGCACTCGTTACGTTGTTAAGTGAAGAGGGTGCGGTGCACGCTAGACGGTGCATAATACACGTACCCCTAACAAAGAGGATGTTAGAATATTTTCACCGCAATTTAGGCGCTAAAAGCAATATGAATAGAAGATGGCACCTTCTTTTTAATAAATTAAGTGACGAGACGGCGGCACGCTCAGCTGGTGGTAAGAGATATCCGCTCGCCCACAAGAACGTGGCGTTAGAGGTTGATACATACCATGCACCACATTACACTTGTCGTCTGAAACATAAGTCATTGAGTCCTGTTACCTCAGTTGTTATACTACCTACAGCGCCTTTCAAATCGGAACACAGTAATGTTAACAGTGCACTGTCTGTCGGCTGCAACAGGCGCCGCTGGGCCGACATCAGAGACCTTTTTTTGCCGGCTCATCCACCGGGACAGGTGGGGCCTGATGGCCTCCACCGTGTCCCGGCCGGCGGCAGGGTTACCTAACTCCGTCTCCCACCGCCGGATCAGGGCGTCATGGGCAACGCGCCTGATCCGGCGGACCGTGGCCGGGTCCGGCCGACGCTCTCCGGCATCCCGCAGGAAGAGGTACACTTCCGCGAGCGACTGCGCCTGTAGATGCCAAGGCGCATCGCCCGCGAGAAGCGTACCCGCCGTCCAGGACACCGTACGGTACGCCCGACAGGCTCAGACCGCCAGGATACGTTGGGCCCTCTTCAACACGGGCCCGTTCCTGGCGGTCTCGCACCTATCCACCCATACGGGCGCACCGTACAGTGCCATACTCCGCAGGATGCCAGAGTATAGGCGCCGACACAAATGACCCGGCCCCCCGACATTGGGCAGCAATCTGCCCAGCGCAGCGGCGGTGGCGGTGAGCTTCGGGAGAAGCCGTTCGAAGTGCTCTCCGAAGCTCCATCGCCCGTCCAGAGTGAGCCCTAAATACTTGAGGGCTTCCCGCACTGGGACCCTCTCGCCCCGGACGGGGATGATCGCGCCCCGGGGTGGACCCCTGCGGGGTCCGTGGAAGAGGAGGGCCTCCGTCTTCGTGACGGAGACCCTCAGACCCAGCTGCTCGATCCGGTTCACTACCAGCGACGTGCTAGTGGCGGCCAGACGAGCAGCCTCGTCGTAACTCCTCCCCCGGGCCGAGACGAGGGTGTCGTCCGCGTAGCATAGTACCCTCGTCCCGGGGAGGACCGGCTGCCGCAGCAGCCAGTCGTACGCGAGGTTCCACAGCAAGGGGCCCAAGACCGGCCCTCTGTGGAACCCCGCTCTCCACGCGCCGCCGATGTAATTCGCCGCTGCCATCAACCCAGACGATCGTCCTGTCCTTGAGGTACGCCCCCAACAGCCCGACCATGTAGGGGGGAAGCCGGAAAAACTCCAGCGCCCCCCTGATCGTCGCGAATGGCAGGCTGTTGAAGGCGTTCTCGATATCTATGGATACCCCCAGGACCACCTCGCCGTCACCGAAGGCCTCCAGACAGAGGCTCTTCAGGTCGAGCAGGGCGTCCAACGTGGATCGCCCTGCCCGAAATCCGTACTGGGCCTCATGGAGGCCCGGTCCCACCTCGGCGAGGTGCCGAACGAGACGGCCGGCCAAGATCTTCTCGAAGACCTTACCCGCCTCGTCCAGAAGGACGATCGGTCTGTACGCGGAAGGGGAGTCGGGGTCACGGTCCCCCTTCCGCAGCAGGCAAAGCCTGCCCGTCTTCCAGCGCTCCGGGAACTGTACGCGCCGAATGCAGGCGTCGTACAGTCCCCGGAGCTCCTCGCGCAGGTGACTGGCGGCCACCCAGAGGGCCCTCGATGGGACCCCGTCGGGCCCCGGAGCGGTACGTCGACCCCGGAGACGATCCAAGGCCGCGTCCAGCTCCTCTTCCGTCAGAGGAGGGCCCTCCTCTGTGGCCGCCGCGGCGGCGGTGGTGGACATAACCGGGGGCTGGAATGACGCGTCAGCCCCCGGGAACAACCGGTCTACCACCCCTTGGAGGAAGTCCGGGTCCAGGGCCTCCGTGACATCAGAGACCTGCCGCCAGCGAGTTAACCTCTTCCGGCTGCCCGGTGCCGGCGGAATAATCTGGCGGAAGCTGTTGTGAGGCAAGGTTAGTACGGAGCGGGTGTGGACGGAACCAATTCACATATATTTATATATTAGAGTTTTAGATACGAGTGGAAAAATTATCACTGGATGAACACACGGTGGTGACCCTGACGACTGATCAAACATCACTATCAGATACACACGCTCTTTACATATTTCACGTATTTTATGTATTTCTCGTTTACTTAGTATTAGTAAAACTTACGCAATGATTACGTAACGAGTTGCGAGCGAGGCTGCTGCGGCGCTGTTACGGCGCTGCTGCGGCACTGCTGCGGCACTGCTGCGGCACTGCTGCGGCGCTGTTACGGCGCTGCTGCGGCACTGCCGCGGCGCTGTTACGGCGCTGCTGCGGCACTGCTGCGGCGCTGTTACGGCGCTGCTGCGGCACTGCTGCGGCGCTGTTACGGCGCTGCTGCGGCACTGCTGCGGCACTGCTGCGGCACTGCTGCGGCACTGCTGCGGCACTGCTGCGGCACTGCTGCGGCACTGCTGCGGCACTGCTGCGGCACTGCTGCGGCACTGCTGCGGCACTGCTGCGGCACTGCTGCGGCACTGCTGTGGCACTGCTGCGGCACTGCTGCGGCACTGCTGCGGCTGCTGCCAACTGTGGAGCCTATGTTGCTCCACGGTTGGGCGCAGCAACATTTTATTAAAAGATCTATGTTACAGATGGTTTTATTATTGTCTCTAGCTACATCCGGCGCCGCATGCCCCGCCAGAGTATATTTTATAACTCCGTTAATTTGAAACTAGTTGAAATGATGAGCTGCGCGCTAAGCGGTGCGACATTTGTTACGTTGCTCCACGTCGGGGCAGCGCGCCCTCGCCGACGCTCGTGAGATAATACCTCTCGGCAATTTTAATCATGTTATACACGTTAAATCTCCTCAACCGGATATACCGACATTGTCACCAGCGCTTCAAAATATTCTTTGAAATAAATGATAAACAAGATCTATATCAAATAATACAACACCTGTACTTTATTTCTGCAGCTACTTTTTCAACTGAAGTACATTACTTAACCATCGCTAACTCTTCAGCAGTTACGCTTAACTGCTTAAATGGATCGGGGATGCGTGGATCGATCGGGGAAGTCCGAAACGGATGTAATTTAGATGTTACAGAACTGAAATCTGGATAGTGAGCAGAATAGAGCTCCCAGCGATTGGCCCCTCACTATTCATCGTATAAGTTGAAAAGCAGTAAATAACAAAACAGAAATATTATTACTACTACTGCTACTACTTCTCGGAGTAAATAATTATTACGGAACCCTAACAAATGAAATCTAATGTTCAGCAGCTGACGATAATAGGACAAAGTGATGGGGAACGTGAAAATTTATCTTTTTTGGATGGACGTTAATAAATATTAACGGAGTCCTTGAACGTCAATGAGCAGGTATTGCAAAGCCGCAGCGCCATCTTGTACAGCGATAGGGAAAGCAGTCTAAGAGAGTAAATCTGTTTTTGTGATTCAACTTTCACTGGAAGAAATTGAGAGTAAGCAGAACCTTGACCGTTACGAGCAGAGGTCCGACAGCGTCATTAGCATATCCGGTACGGGTATAATCGGCTCTTGCGCACTGTTTTCTGCGAACACTTTATATACATACTTTACAGTTAAAAAAAGGGACCGTTGCCGTTGCTAACCGGCGATTACTACCTGATCTTACTGCACGGAGGCAGGAGTGGGGCGAGTGGCAGAGTTATAATTAGATATGAGTGTGTGCTGTGCTCCCGCTGTACGTTTGCACTGACTGTGGCTCCTGATAAATAATGCAAATAAATAAATCACCGCTACACACGAACACACACCCGGCAAGCCTGTGTCGGCTTACTTATCAGATCGCCGTTTTTTTTTTTATATTTTTTATTAACCTGTGTAACAAAATGCTAACGGAACTCACACCCCTGAACCAATGGGCCGGTACCGGGACAGTGTCGGGCTCCAACCGACTAAAAAGCTTCGCACGGTATTTCTGCCTTATCCACGTACTCGAGGGTCGCGGGATAACATGTTTTAGTTCCTCCGTGACCCACGATCGACGCTCGAATAAAAGGGTCCACCTCGGGGAGGGGTGTGATATGAAGCACCCCTCCCGACAATATTCCTACGTTCCGACGCGCCGGAATACGAGACGCATCACCATATGCACCCCAGAAACCCTCTACAAGGGGGGCGCCGGCCCGACGGCCCATGTCGGTCGCGGCGCCAGGTTCCTCTGCCGAAGGAGCCATTCGGCAGTCGTGCGCTCGGCTCCGCGTTGCGGCGGTGAGCTGTCATAGCGCTCCGACCGCGTCCTATCTCGTCGGCGCCCGCTCTCGAATACGTTCGGTCTCCCATTTCTGCGTCACAATAGTCGCAGAATCGGGATACCGCATTCCATGACGCCTCGCTACTGACCATGGTCCGGTTCACGAACGGTAGCAAGAGGTCACTCCCTATCGCCGCTACGAGCGCGGCCCTGTCCTCCCCCCCCCATCGCGGGCAATCGGCCAAGGTGTGGGACGATGTGTCCACTGGGTGGCCACACTCGTCGCACGCCTCTTCCGTCCTACCTCTACTGTTCCGCAGGTGCAGATATCTCCCGAAGCAACCGTGCCCTGTGAGTAACTGCACCAAGCGGAAACTGAAGACTCTGAAGTCCCGGTCCAGCCGGTCGCCGATGTCCGGCCGGATGGCCTCAACGGTAAGGCGACCGTGCGACGGTTCAAGGAATCGCCGGTCCCATCGCCAAAGTACCTCCTTTCGCGCCGTTCGGCGCCACCTCTCCACCTGCTCCGGCGGCGGAAGTTTGCCCTCCCGCTCGAGGGCTCTCTTCGGCGGCCAGTAGAGGCGCGTTAGCGACTCCGCTTCGAGTTCCCACGGCGACGTCCCGGCGAGGACCCACGCCGCCTCGAAGGAGATGGTACGGTAAGCTCGTACGACCCGTATGGCCATGACGGCCACGGGCCGACAGGTGTTGTACCCATATGAGTGCACCGTATAGCGCCAATCAGATTGTCGTAACTTGCAGCCTGTTGGAGACAGGGCTTCCCCGGTTAAGTTCATGTTCATACATATTTTAATGAAATTGGGAAATGATTAAATGTTTAAATAAACTGTGTCCAGGTTAGATTTGCTCACCGTTTGTCCGTTGGCTCGCTCGATAGATCGCTTTGAAACAAAAAGAAAGAGGTTCCTGTGTGCCGCTCCACTATTGATATAATTGTTCTGCGCAGCGCAGCATCACAATCCTCGCTTTGTGTTGTACGGGATGATTGTTTACTTTAGCTCAGTAAATTCACTGTCTTCAGCACTGTTCAAACCGGAACACCGTGATGTTTATACGCTGTGCGTACTGTATACTGCGTATTGTGTAGTGTATGGTACACCTATTCAAGAAATTAATTATTCTACTCAGTGGCTTGAGATTTGTTTTACATTATTTTAATCCAAGTAAATAATGGTACAGTGAGTTTCCCCGCAGTCCTAATGATCACGTGTTTATATGTTTATGCATACATTATATGCAACTTATCTATTCGTATATCTAATATCTGCGTCATATATAAACTTGATAAATTAAACTGTTAAGTACTGCAAATGTCAACTGTACTTAATTTAATATAACAAATCAATGTTTAAATATGTACACACATTATCAGATGCTACGGATGGTTCTGGAGATCGAATCCTATCAGCGCGGACATGTCGGCGGAGCAGGTCGGCTACGCGAGCGTTCCGGGCGCCGACAAGCGTCAAGGTTGGTGCGAATTTTAATAGACAGCTCGTTGATGCTAATTGCTACTTGAAAATGGAACTGTAGTATCTCTGCCTATCGAAGAAGGCATTCAGATGTGGGCAGGATGGTACAGGAAGTTTCACACTCCTCCCGGGCATGCGGTGAGAGTGGCTCTGAGCCAAGTTCATTGGTTGATGTGGAGTAATGACAAAAAATGATAAGAGTATGCGTAGTGCCTGCGGTGAACAACAACATTTTGTATTCTATGTAAAACTGGTGTAGCCTATCAGTTTGTATTGAAGGACGAATACCGCATGTGATTGCATCATAAGCCCCTGATCACATCACTACATGAGTATTACCTTACTGGAATTTGTAATGTAGTAGCGCACCAGCTCGGCAACTACAATTAGTCAACTGGCATAGCAAGCAAAGAAACAATTTGTGGTCCCGAAATACAACAATGTTGATGGTGCCAGGATTTTTGATTATATATTATTATACCCAATTATATAATGCGGATATCCAAGACACTGTTGTATCGACGGGGTCGCACCGAGCAAGGCTTAAAAGATGGAGTATTGAAAACTTCCACATGGGGCTGATTTTTATTTAGCAAGGACTCGCAGTGCGACTCACGAACAACTTTTTGAGGAAAATTATTGCTAGTAATATTCGAGGATAAATCTGTCCATGTGCCACGAAACCGTTCCATTTTCTACTTAAATCAGATTCTATAAAAATATATGAGCTTTCAAATTTTCCATCTGTGACACTTAGTTCGAATGTAAACTTCCCGGCTGCGAACTCTTCGGAATATTCGGTGTCCATACAAAGCGCAGATGCATGGAATGGTTCCATTTGGTGTATTTACTTCATCCGCTCAAAATTATTAACTCTGTTGTTATTTTTATTCTCTTTTATACCATAGCAAATTGTCCACGACAGGTTTATTTTCAGATGTACCCGAAATCAAGGCTCCGAAGGGTCTCGGGGTGCGGCACCTACAAGCCTTTCTTCTCTTCATAAGTTTGTCCATCGGGCTCTCCATGAGGGCGCACCTCAGCGTCACGTTAGTGGCCATGACGGGCCCCGCTCACAACCTAACGTGTGGCAAACAACTAAAGCTTAAAGCCGAACCAAATTCCTTAAGTATACCCGCAACAAATTCCACTTTAAGTAAAGGTGACTCAAGCACAACTTTGATAGACATTTGTGAGGACGAGGAGAAAGCTTTTTGGGACGTTCATCGCGTTAGTATATTTTGTTTAACACTTGGAGCAGTTCGCGCTGGTGAGGGCGCGTCACCTATCGGCTGTACAAAGTTGTTATTCGTCGTATTCAAACTGTTATTTTCCACCTCCGACGCAGAACCACTCTGCGGAGCCCGCGAACGTAAGAAATATATCTGAAGATATTTTACCTGACCACAGTACTAAGCAAAGCACCGATGCGGTGTTTATCATACTGTTGTGTTTAGTATTACACTTTACTTTGCAAATGTAATATAAATAAAAAGATATTGTACAAAACGACAAAATCTATTGTTCTTACTCCAGTAACAGCTTACGTTAGTAGTAACAATACGTTTTGTGTATATATTTGATCGATACGAAGTAGCTGTTTGACGCCGACTCTATCTGCTTATGATCGTTGTTGTTTGAACACAGACTTTCGACTGGTCAAAGCCGGAACAGGAGATGATATTGTTCGCGTTTTTCGTGGGCTACACGAGCATGATGCTGCCCATGGGGCTGATCGCTCAGAGCTTCGGCGGGAAGCTGCCGATCTGCGTCGCGCTCGCCGCCAACGGGCTGCTCTCCATACTAACTCCATGGATGCCTTTATTCGTAAGCATTAAGTTATATTAAGTTTACAAAGTCACATCCACACAACACACACACACGCAGTTTTTTTTATATTTTTGTCTGATCTTTAAAGTCTCAAACTGTTTTTAAAACTGCGTGCTCTCGTCGATTATTTAGCGACCTTCAGGACTGTCCTGGCTTTTCCTAATATCTAAAGTCATCTCAGTCACGGCTCGCTGATAACAGCGGAAGCTGTTTATGTAACGCGCGCAGAGATACGGCTCCTTATGCAACAACTTACGAGTATTTATTATCTATGAACATTGGAATGAATAACCTTATTTCACTTGGCATTGAACCTGAAGCGCATTTTTTTAAGGACAGGCGCATTACTTACTAACAGGTGATGGTCTGCCTAGGTTCAACGCTTACTTGAACAAAACAAACACAAATTTTCCTCAACAACTGCCGCACCCCACGCATTTACAAAGTCTTTTCCGGTTCAGGGTGGCTGGGCAACTGTATGCGTGGGCCGGCTCCTGCAGGGCATGACGCAGGCGGCCTACTTCCCCAGCATACACATCTTGCTCGGTAAATGGACCCCGCTTTCAGAGAGGGGTCGCCTGAGCACCTACGTGTACACGGGTGAGTACTATTAAACTTTCAGCTCGGCAACAGATTATCATCACAATCACATGTCGTACATGGTATAAGTTAAACGCTGCCTGCCCACGGCTCTAAACGACAACACACTGCGAACCACGAGCCTGCTCGTGTGTACGTTCACGCATGAATGTCTGTTACTTTACAATACACTCGTCTACTTTAGTCATTTCTACATACGGATTACTCTTTAAATACAGATCATTTCAAAACATAAGGGCAGCAGACCCTTTGAATAGTTTATTGCTCGTTGTAGACGCGTGCACAGTTTTACATACGGGTACACTACATTACAGTTACAGACCACAGCCTCGAACAATTCCAACTCTCGCTTTTAAATTTATGGCAAAATGAATTATTGTTAGCACTAACAAGACGTACACACACCTGGAACTGTACGTGTCTGCAGAAAGCACACACAATTGCAGGAATTTGAACTTACTGTCGACACCCGCTTAGGCGAGCTATAAGTTGCAGCTGCTCGCGATCGCAGCAGCTCGGGCTGTCACCGCTTCTGCTGCCCTAGCTTATCAGTGAACGAGCGGTAGTTAATGTTATTTGTGTTAAGAGCGTTGTAAAAAATGTTTTTATTCAGGAACAGCAAACAAGTCAACAAATGTTGTGAAAGTTGATGCGAGTACTGTCTGACAGCTCCGCTCGATGTTGCGACAAGTGACAGTGACCTTGAAATTAGTATTCAGTAAATGAATATCTATTAGCGTTATCAAAATATAATAAAATTAATTCATTTTATATTAGTATACGGTACCTTTGTTAATTACCAGTTGGCAACATTTAAATATGGCAACGCGGACGGGACGCGCGGACAGAACCGCGCCTGCGTGCCGGACTTGCCTTTCCGGAGCGTTAGCCGGGGGGCGGCGAGGACCGTTGGTATCGAATGATTAACCATCTGTTATTTGTCAGATTGCAAGTGAAGCCGGCGCACATCGGTAGATTAAATCAAGTACGTTATTTGAGTGATAAGTTTAAAAGTTGGTAAACAGTAAGCATAAAAATGAATAATTTTTAATACTTGCTTTTACTTTTTTTCTAGTCGTTATACAAACGAATACTTCGATTATCTTATCACACACCTGCCCCTTGATACACTTCGCGAGTTCGTTACTTATACAATTAGGCAAATGCTACTGTAACGAGCTCGGACGTTCACAGCCTTTGCTCCGACGGTTTCCCGGAGCAACGAGCTCGCGGCGCTCACGCTCTTTGTTCCCACACAACCAACACCGCAAACCTTTTGCCGGCACAACTTTCCCGCAGCTTCCAACTCCTCGGCCACTTGGAAACTTGCGAGGGCCCTTCCTACCTCGCCACGTACGCACATAAATTAGAAACCTTTTGACGGTTGCCCGAAATAGTGAAGCAAAGCGTAAGATAATCTCGTAAATTAGTTTACGACTGTTCGGTTCAGTTTGTCATTTAAAGTTCGTCAGTTCGTGCAGCCCGCGGCGTCCGGGGCACCGGATACTAAGTGTACTTTAGTGCTCCCAAACATACAATTGACTGATTGGCAAAGTTTCATGTTCACCTTATTAACCTTACTTCATCTGAGAAAACTTGTGTTAATATAACATAACGTTAATAACGAATATAGTGTAGAATGTTAACTTCGCCATTTGCTAGTTAAGTTTATTAAAATCAAATTATTACAATTTCAACAATAATCTACTTACTTCAATGTATTTCCTTAGCGCGGGCTACAATTCAATTCAATGAACGGAAACAAACAAGTAGTTCCGGCCGCCGGCGCGGCCGCGAGCCTGCCTTGCAGATTATTACTTGGCCTAAATGTTAACTAGTCAATTGCTCCCTTACTTAATATAATTGTTATAGTTATTTAACAAAGTAATTAATTTTGTTCACAATTACTTCCGTTTACTGCGGCTATAAACATACAGACAGCCATTATATAATACATTAAATGTATCTAAACGGTGGTGGCTGCAGCCTCCGCGGTTTCATAATAGCATAAATGAAGGCAGCGCGCAGTGTTCCCGCCTTCTTTGTTTAAATGGAACCGCACGGTAGATGTTTACTTACGCAACTTAGCCAGTAAAGTATATTTTACTTAATTTCATTTACTTGTATCTGATAAAAACCTGTTAAACTTCATTACAGCGCGCCCACAACAAGTGCTATGAGTCGATTTGTTATCTATGTTACATATAGAGAACTTTCATATTCTCTTTCTCAACATTATTAGTTAAATAGTAAGCAGAGATGCAGAAGCCGTGCAGCACTCTCATTGTATTCCGCGTGCGATAACGCGCGTGTCCTGCACTGCGCGCGCGCAGTCCGGGCGCGGCCGCGCGCGCTCTGCGGTTAAACCCCCGCGTAATATTTTACATGGCGCGGTCCGCGAGCTCCGCCGCTAATTTCAACTTCCGCTTACGGATTTCCGTTCCCGTTTCCGCTCGTTAATTAAAATGTTAGCTGAATCCACAAAATGTGATTATTCGCTTTTGTGAATAAACAGTGGGCTTTAAGCGGATTGTATCAACAGATTTACATTTACAAAGCTGCACGGCGCCCCGCGCCCCGCGCGAGCTGTTTGCGCTGCTAACCAAACGATACCAGCACCAGCACCAGCACCAGCACCAGCACCAGCACCAGCACTGATAGCACGGTCTTATTAAATACAGAAAAAATCAATATTATTCTGACCGATCTGATTATATTCGTTTTAATATATAAATAATGTTTTCACTTATTGTTATATCCAGGTCAGAATAATTGTAAGTACCGCTTTCACCGTACTTGCAGCCGCGCGGCGCTCGGCCCCGCGACGGGCGGCTGCGTTCATTGGGAGTCCAGTCCGTAACAATGCGTACCTTACTTAAATACCAACATTATGAAAACAATGCTTAGAATGGAACAATCCCGGAACAATACAGTAAGCGAACAAAGCGGCGTGGAACGTCTGTCTGTCTGTCTGTCTGGTTGCATTAACATAAATTACCTGAGACAATGCGGGGGCGAACCGCGCCGCGCTCGCCGGCCGCGCCGGGGACCGGCCGCTCCGAGCACCGGCCGCCCCGGGCACCGGCCGGCGCGTTGTAGATCGATACGTCGGCGTGTTTGGGCTCTGCTTCGGGCACGATACATTTCATAAAAGTAAATAGCAAGTTTGCACGAGTAAGAAAACTAACTAGTCGCTCTAGTTAGATCTAACTGTTTTATACAAGTCGTGTATTTCTGTTTTATTGTTTACAGGTTCCCAGTTTGGCACAATATTGGCATTCCAAGTGGCGGGAATGTTCGCTGGCAGCCCGCGGTTTGGTTGGCCGTCCACGTTTTGGTTCTGCGGTGTCATGAGTCTCATCTGTTTCGGACTCCTGTACACTTACGGGGCGGCGACGCCCGCCGACCACCCCACCATCTCTGCTGAAGAGTTCGCGTACATTACTAAGGATGGAAAAGCTGACAGCGGGACCAAAGTATGACTTCAAGATATTTGACGTAGATAGCAGCCGTCGCGCTCCTCACCACATACCAACACTTCATCCAGCGAATCCAAATTCCTACATTAAAGTGATACTGCTAAGTACGGGAACTATTTCCATCCCACGAGTTTTACATCATTTTGCGACAAGGTCATACAAAAAAAAGCTGGGGCCAAAAATGATTATGAATTAAGTAAAAACGATATTTTTTTTTCAGAGGAGAAAGACTCCGTGGAAGTATATATTAACGTCGAGGCCCGTCTGGGGGCTGGTGGCGTCGCACTGCGGCAGCGTGTTCGGATACCTGCTCGTGTTCACTCAGATACCGATGTACATGAACAAAGTGCTGGCCGTGGACATAAAGAGGGTGAGCGAGCGCATTGATCAGTGCCGTCATCGAGCGTCGCAGGGCTGCCTCGCCCGACACCATCTCCAACTGGCTAGCTCCAACCGCAGCTCCCATTAGTGTGCAAACATTACTGTGCTCCGGTTTAAAGCGGGCTGCAGCTTGTGAAATTACCGGGTTAACAAGATTTTATTTAATGTAATGCAAGTCGACGAGCGCAAAGTGTATATCATTTTCACCAACATTGTTATGGACAGCAGTATCACTTACCACGAGGCGGCGGCGACGGGGGCTGGTGGGTGGTAGGTGGCGGACGGCAGGCCCCTCGCGTCACGACACATTTCCGATATATCTTTATATACGGGCGGGATGGGGGTGGGGGTGGGATACATCAAGTTTAAACTGAAATTTACTGTGACTAAAAGTTAACAAGTTCCAAAATGTATTGGGTTGTTCGGAAAGTCATTTCGTTTTTTTTGGGGAACATAAAAGACAATATCAGTATGTAAGGTATATAATAATAAATATATAAGTATGAAAGGCAATATCAGCTCTCAAGACATATAATGGTTATGCGGCTTAAGTGTGAAGTTGGTTTCGAAAAAACGTAATTAAGTCCTCTGACGGGAAAAAACGAAATGACTTTCCGAACGACCTATTATTTTCCCTTATATTTCATAATCCTCCCCCGATTCATGTCGGACCGCATCATTTCCAGAACGGCGTGTACTCCTCGCTGCCGTACATCTCGATGTACTTCATGACGCTGTTGTTCGGCTACCTGTCCGACCTCGTCGCGAACAGGAAGCTCATGTCGGTGGCCAACATAAGGAGAACGGCAAATTCAATCGGTAAGTGTTGATCTAATAAAATATATTTCCATGTGAAGAGTACTGTCAGCAGAACAGGTTATTACTAAGTACACAGACGTTCATTAGCAGTAATCTAAATTTTACCCCTCCCCTTTCTTTTAAAAGGGAAGAGTTTCACAAAAAGACCAGTGAACTTCGTACAGAACAAAGCTTTGTTTCACAAAATTCCTTTCCATTTGACTCCGTCGGAACCGGATGTTGATATTAAATGAGCTTTTACTGGTGGAATGATAATGAAACATTCTAAACCATTATTGTATTTAAATATCACTCCTCAGGAATGTCACTTTCTGGACTCTTCCTTATCGGCTTCAGCTTTGTTAATGACACTCTGACCGCTGTAATCCTGATGATCTTGTGCATGGGTCTGCACTCCGGAGTCCAAGTTGGGTTCCACGTAAGTAAATCTTCAAACGTTTAGATGAATACAACCACGACCAGCAACATCAGACGAAGTGGCGCTGTTCAAGGAATGAGCAATACCTGTCTAATGGTCTGCTGCGGCAGGCTGAGGATGATAATACTTAAACAAAGACGAGGTTTGAGTGTTCGTTAGGACGGACCTGTGCGGTCTGCGCATGCGCGGTGCGCGATGGAGGGATCTCGCAATGTTCATATTTACGATCAATATTCACAACTTCATAATTTTCTTCTTAATAGAACTTAATTTTCTCTGTGTTTTTTGTAGATAAATCATATAGACTTGGCACCGAATTTTGCGGGGTCAATAATGGCCATGGGAAACATGATCGCTAACTTATCAGGACTCGTGGTTCCGGTTCTGGTCTCTAACATCGTCGGTGATGACGTGGTAAGTGGAAACGTCCAGCTAATGAGATTCTTTCCAAAGCAAGAATCGTCGCAAAGATATCTTTAAATTATATAAAACGTGGTTTACAGATGATTAGGTAATCCACATATTATATATAATCCAAGTTATTACAGGTAACAGCTTAACTGAAGATTTGAATTCGCGACAGAAGGAGCTGCGATATTACTGTCATGTAAAGAACCCTAGTCTCGAATAAAAGCTGTTCTGAAACAGTTTTTTTTTTTGTTTCAGACAAATCAATCAAAATGGCAAATATTATTTATACTATTCGCATCCTTGCAGTTCATAACAAACTTCATTTTTCTAATATTCGTCGAGGGAACGGTACAGGATTGGAATTTCTATGGCGACGATAAAAAGGGTAACTGAAACGAAGCATTTCTATACAACTGATTGAACACTTACACTTACGCTGACGCTCAGCCTCAAGCATCTGTTGACAGTGGAGTTGACATCCGTTCTACTATAATTATGTGACGTCGGTTAGAACGTACATGAACCTCAATCAGTTTTGTTCGAAACTTTAGTACTTCACAATTCAAAAAGCCATCAAGTATTTTTTCGAGAGTCAAGATCTGGGCCAAGAGTTCTCCTTGCTTTGCGACAAACTTCAATATTAATATAAACAACAAAAACATTTTCAATAAAAAAATTTCTTCTGTTCGCGAAACGTTTGTCCGACGACGACATGGCATGACCTTAAAAGGCATCGACTGTTAACGATCTTGAACATAATATTTTTCTTACAAATACCAGAGATAAATATTTAGAGAGTAAAGTAGAACTGTGAGATGCGTCGCTTCATGGTTGTTCCAAAGCTCTTCGTACTGGAAGGGTCTTCAACTACATTCACTCTCATACATTTAATGTCATTATTTATGATTACGTAAACATTTTAGATGACGAAAAAGAGAAATATCAAGCAATGCTCGATATGAAAATTCTGGTAAAGGATGAAACGGACAAGTCTGACAAAGTAACCGCTAAACGATGAGCGGCGCCCCGCGCGCCGGACCGTTCGGCGGCGACTCGCTTAGCGCTCAACGAATCTTCTTCTGCTGCGCGGCTAACAGCTTCGCAGGCATCTCGAAGAGATCTGTCAAAATTTATAAATTCCTATGTACTACTGTAACCTGTAAATAAATGCTTAAATAATATTCATTTCGGTTTCTTTATACGAAGAAGCGATCTAAGGAGCGCGCCGATACCGCATGGTGATACCCTGTCGCCAGTCGCCTGTCGCCTGTCGCCTGTCGCCTGTCGCCTGTCACCTGCTTGTGTTATACTTGTGACGACGTGGTGACGGGACTATGTTTCAGGTCCTTGTTATAAAAATATCAATTAGCCCGTTAATGCTAAAACGATATTCCCATATTTGGGTTTGTCGAGTCCGTGCAGGGCAAGCTCAAACTTGGGAACAAACGCCAATAAACTAAAACTTTGTGATTTCTATCCTTTCATCTTTGGCAAAGTACCAATTGCTCTTCTATCAACTTTAAATCATATTATTTTTTATATTTATATAATAGCTAAACGTTTCCACATATATATATTTAGATCTGTCGCCAAGCTACGGCACAGTGTGGGTGCCGGCAGCAGCGCCGGCACCCACACTGCATCACCAACGCAAGCCTGCTGCGTATGGCATACTGTACACGTAGCGCTGGTAATGTTTATTGTGGAATTAAGTGCTGTTGCAGGAGGTGTTATCTTTTTTCTTTTGACTCAGTGCTACGATCGGTTCTGAGCCAGTTCATGTCATTGAACAGCTTTAGCACTAAACGATTGGTAGACCTTCCCCGCGACCCCTGTCTGCTGATGGCTACCGTTACGTGCGTGCGCCCACGCGTGCGCCGCTCGGTGCTGCACGCACAGCAGCAGCTTGCTTTCAAAATAATTTCCTAATATTACCTTCAATTTTAATCTTTTCCATAGGCAAAATTTTACATATTTTAAACAGTTCTTTGTTGACTTCTCTACGCGCTTCTGACATATTCTAGTCGATTGTTTTCTTTATTATCCTAATGTGTATATTTTCAAAATTTACCAATTATCACTTAAAAGACCTGCCATCGACAACCACACCGTAATGTGCAGCAGAGTCTACAAGTGCACATATAATATATAATGTACGATGTTCTTTTATTATATATTATTATATTATTATTACATTAAATAATGGAAATTTCTTAAGAGTACTGATAGCTTCCTCCGTTTGATGTTTCCAGTTAAAGTGTTTATCTATCATTAAGCTTAGATATGTAGACCTCTACGTAGTCCAGTTGCAGACACGTGCTAGCTGGTTTCGACCCGCCAAGGGACATTCTCAGGAATGTCCTGTAACATCGACATCGCTGTTCCTAAGCGACAACGCTCCTCGCACTCCTGTTGTACGGAGAGTATATACTTAGTTTTACTTACATTAACGACGATGGCATTGTCGTGTGCCCACTGGGCCATGCTGTGGAAGTCAGCCGGCATGCTATTGTATTTGTGTTACATTCCTACCGCCATACTACGTCCGACACAGCTCGTCGGGGTACACGTACAGACGGGATTATTTAATTACTTTAACAACACTATCAACGTACATATTACAACCAATCCGGCCAAAAGCTGACCCAATCGGAACACGTAAACTGGTACTGGCCTCTCCTTAACATTGTTGACCTCCACCTGTACTGTTCTTTGTTTCAGATAATTGATAAAAAAAATATTTTTTGGATCCCCAAATCATTGTTTATTCATCCCTTTCCATAATATTTTTAATCTAAAGTTACAAAGGGTTTTTTATCTTGAATGATGAGTGCGATCACCTACTTTCCACTATTGAGGTATTCGTTGATCGCGTCCGCAAACCTTGTTGGGGAGTGCTGGTGTCCCGACTCGATCGAGGGCCATGTTGGCCATGTGATATGTTATTGTTATCTAAGAAGGTGTCGATCTGATTCACCACCATTTCAGACGAAGATGTACAACGTTGGGGAAACGTGACAATAATCAGGGCTCACTGTAAGTTCTTTAGGGTTACAAGTGCACTTGCTCAGAATCATACGATTATAAAAAGTAATCATGTAAACTTTTTGTGGTAATATTTGAAAACGATATCTTTTACGTAACCTATTTATTTCGCTTCGGCCCTTCCACGGCGGCGGCGGGCCGGCGCTGGCTGGCGCTGGCCGGCAGCGCCGGGGGCTTGGAGTAGTAGCTAAACCTGTAGATACTACACTTCGATGTGTTCAACCATTTATAATATTGATACATGCGTAAAGGCAGATATCAATTACACTACAAGTGCTAAATTCGCCGAGTTATTAAAAAACGAGTGTAACACTAAATTAAGAAATCATCACTAGGTTTTGGAGTACGCCGAAAGAGCAAAGGAGTATTCAAAGATAACGTCAAAGTAAATCAGTGTAATAATAACATTACATACGAACATGACTGAGGAGAAAATAATGATTACATTATAATTTTAAGGCAATTAGTATTCGCTGTGTACACAGCGGTAATGCCGAGCAAACGGCGCAGGCGCGGCGCGGGCGCGAGATAGCGCGGTACCGCCACCGCCACCGCCACCGCCACCGCCACCGCCACCGCCACCGCCACCGCCACCGCACACTCCGCACCATAACCGACTTCCTGCATACTTACATACATTTTACATATTACGATCCGACGAGACGAGCAGAACGTTCACCTGATGCCAACTGATGGCCCGCCCGTAACAAAGCGTTGCTAGTTAGGATGAAACGCACTGCACCGAATTGTGCCCACCGCTGTGAGATGTTAAGTCCCCTTACATCTATAATTACACTAGCTACAGCGCCTTTCGAACCTGAATAACCTGGTTTGTGGTTAATAAATCTAGGCGAGTGGTGTGCCCCCGCTGCGCGCCAATTCGAGCTTGACTGTACAGAGACAGAATCGAGAACGGGCTGCAGTGACGCGCGCTGGTAATGTTTCCACTTTGTCCTTCTTCTAATGTCTAATCAAACTGAAATTGAAGAACACTTTGCAAATGTTTCGTAATCCCGATCAAATAAACTACAAAGTGTTTTTATTCGCCGAAAAAACCATCGCTATATGATATTTTATTTATCAGTAAGTAAATAACTCAACCGTAGCAAGTTGTGCGCGCGACTGTACGTTCGCTCCGCATATTACATGATTAACTTGAACGACTGAAGCTCATTTGATAAAGATCTGCGCGCCGTGCCACCTCGAGACAAAATTACTTCCAAAACTATGTCTGAAAGTGAATACAAAAAAGTTCCCGTGGACGAAAAAACTGGTGAGTTGTTTTGAATTTAGCAGCCGGGATCCAGGATCGAGGGCTTTAAGCTTGGAAATCGTTTATCTGGTGCCAATTAGCCGTACCTCCCTTGATCTATTACTTGAAGAGATGTCGACCCGGAGTGTTTTTTCCTGCGACTGTAACACGATAAAACTTATAGTTTTCCTTTCGTTAAAGTGCGATCGGAGTGGAGAATGAAACGTACTCGTATTGATCCGGAAGGCATATGAGGTGAGAGTGCAATGCGAAGATGGTCGCTGACCAGGCGCGTTTGAAAAATTAACAAATAGCTTTTGGGAGTAAATTTCGCAAGATAAGCACGACACGGAATGATATCGTGTAAGAACTATTTCAGAAGGAACCAGGTGTACGATCACTCACAACTTAGAGTTACTTACGGCGTGGGGGATTCAAAACTAAGAATATTTACTATTATCTTTCGAAAAAGTACCAAGTTATCAAATGAAGACCTGCAACGGAAGCAAGGATTTCCGTTTCACAGGACGAGCGGATGGCCAATGTGCGTCGAGCAAGTTTATTCGTAGGCTTAGGTGTTTCTATGAAAGTTGTGTACATTAGAAGTCATTATTTCCAGTCAAAGGACGGAATGGGGGGGGGGGCCTGTTCATAAATTTGTATGGTACAAGACGGCCGAATAAATGAGACACTTATATATACGACTGGTAACCTTCACATTAAGAGATGGAACACCGGACGTGCACGGAGCTGTACACGCGCTGCGGGCGGCGGGCGGCGCGCGGCACGCGGAGCACGGAGCACGGAGCACGGAGCACGGAGCAGTCACTTCCTTGTTGTTATATAACACCGCATTAATTACGTACAACAACAATACGTTGTACTCATCAGCCACCAGATGGTAAAAGTCATACACACAGTTGTACGGCGTTAGTTAGGATGATATACACTACGCCACACTGAAGGCAGTAGTAGCCGCTGCAGTGCTGTCTTATTTTTACGACCTTCAGCAACAGAAGCCAACAGACTTTTTCATAATACAAACAAATCTTTATGTTATACAGATAGACATTTTTAACTGACTAAGTCCGCTGCAGGTCCGCACGCTCAGTACGTATCCCTGGGGCCCTGAAACACGCGAGAACATTTCTTATTTCGGGGAGATTGTACAGATTCATTAATTCGTACTGTTGTGTGGTCCGCATACCAGCGGGCGCTGCGCACGCGGACCGGGTCCAGCTGTGCGCGCGCGCGATCACAGTTCGTATTTTTAATCATTTTTTTTTCTTTTATTATACAAGGATGCGACGAGACGCGCAGGATCTTCGCCTGATGGTAAATGAGACACCTGCTCATAACAACGTAGCGCTAGTTTCTTCAGTAATTTCCGGTTACTTTATGTTTTGATTTATTTTAATACTTAAATAAAATAGTCTATATATAATATAAGAAATGCCCCCCGGCGTAGGGGCTCGTCACGATGTCCATAAGTCGTGAAGACTTGAAATAGGTAAGTTATAATCCCTTTGCCGAGTATAGGTCAGCTGAGAACAGAATTTACTATTTGTTATTCCCTAAGCGGGTTGCAGGGGTGCTACGTCCAGCGCAGGAAGCAAATGGTCAATAAATTAAATGTAACACCCTGCCGCCTCACATAATTATCTGCTCCCACTGAGGTATTGTTACAAAGTAGTGTGCACTGCGCAGGTTGTATGTTTTATACCTTAGTACGTTATCGGTACTCAATAGACCAAAAGTGTACAAGGCACTGCTGTCGGTCTATAGTCAAGGGTTCCGGAACTGGTGGTCGGCGGGACCTAAAATGAGTTAGTAGCAACGTGGTTACAAAGAATTTAGAGGAAGAATGTTAGAATGTCGTTGTTTTAAAAAAAAATAATTTAAGAACATCAGTAACAACTTCATCGCTATAAAAACTCCACGGTGCATTCTGTTATTGTTTATTGTTACGATATTGGTAGGTCGGATTCGAAGCCGCGACCGCAGACCGCAGACCGCAGACCGCAGACCGTAGGCCGTAGATCGTTAGGACCCAATCGTAATGCTTGTCCAGCCGCTTCCTTCGCCTACAAGGTACAGTTGTAACGTATCCCTGTTATCGATTCACACATTATACACTAACCGCTGCACAATATGCACAAATGAAACGCGGTACCTATTGATGTAATGACGTCGTTCGCATTGTTGCAATATAACTAGCTATACGCGAGCTAGCCGCGCGGGTTCGTCTCCGCGCTGCAGGTGAGCATGTCAGCATGTCAGCATGTCAGCATGTCAGCATGTCAGCATGTCAGCATGTCAGCATGTCAGCATGTCGTTCTCAACACTAGCTCGTCAGTTACTACCCGACCAAACTTAAATAACAGCAGAAGTTATATCCTACCAACTATAATTCGTGCGTCGTTATTTAGTCGGGTAGTTTTATAAAAACAATAACTACCCCACAATGACATATATAGTGTATTGCACAGGGGTGCGTCCTTTCATAAGTTGTTTTTGAAATTATTTTTGCTTTTTAGAATTTGAAATGTTGGGAGTTGACGACAGGATCCTGCCGTCAAGCGTTCTTAGCTAATCACGTAATTGTTACTTACAATCTGTGACCTTAGCACTACACGTATACACCTGACATCGCCGACATCTATAACGAAATGCCATAACCGAAGAGAAGAAGAAGTATTTTTTGTACATCTCATATTCGTGTACTGTTATACATCCACATTACACAGGGACACGTGCACGTGCACGTGCACGTGTATGTATGTATGTATTTTGTATTACGTTTACTTCATTTACTATCACTTTTGTCCTATTTTAAGAAGTAAGTCGTCCTTTTAGGGGTTTTTTGTTTGCACGCTTCCTGGCAGCCTGCAAACAACTTGTTATATATGTAAACGCTGCTCGTGCCTGCCGCGCCGAGCGCGTCCAGCGTTACATTGTGTTATACGTGGTGTATGTCTAGTTTATTTTAGTTTACTTTTTCATACATGGAAAATATTTTGCACTAGTTGAATAAGTCTGTATAGTTGATTCTAAACTTCTCTTTAGTTTTTCTACTTACTATTATTTTAAGTATTCGTAGCTGAGACTTGTTAACTTTGTCTAATTATGTTTTATGGATACGACCATAACTTAAAATGTGTGAATGATGCGAGTGATACCTACGACGAAGAAGAATAAGAAGAATGGGTTTGCAGTCTCTTGCGTTAGTTGTAAAGGGTGTCTGGCGGCAGATTTATATTTTAAAAAACGAATATCTCAATAAGTTATAAACAGTGCGGGGTGCAGTGAAGGTGGTGTCATTAGAATCACCGATCGTGCGGATTTCTTAGTCACGATGTCGCAGTGGTGCAGTGTTGCAGTGGTGCAGTGGTGCAGTGGTGCAGTGGTGCAGTGGCGCAGTGGTGCAGTGGTGCAGTGGTGCAGTGGTCGGGTGAGCATCGCGCGTTCGCTATTGAAGCATTTTTCAAGAGTAACGATTCTTACGTACTCGCTCGCCGACAGTTTTGTTCACATTTCAATATTCGACGGATAGGCGATGGGCCGAGTGTGAATTTAATTCGTTCGTGGGTGGAGAGGTTCCGCGCAACTGCTTCGGCTATGAACACACCACGGCCAGGACCTAGTCGATCGTCAAGGACCCCCGAAAACATTGAACTGGTTGAACGCAGTTTACGTGAAAATGCACGACTTTCGATACGGAAAAGGGCAGCTTCACTGGGACTTCCAAGAGCATGCGTGCATGAAATTTGGAAAAAAGATATGAACTTTCATCCTTTTAAAATTCAAATAATTCAAGAATTGAAAAAAAATGACTTTGCGTCACGCAAATTTTTTTGTGAAACCATGTTGGAGCGTTTTCGCACTGTGAATTCCATTTTTTGGAGCGACGAGGCTCATTTTCATTTAAACGGACACGTAAACAAGAACATCACACAAAATTGCCGTTACTGGGCTCTAAGAACTCGCAATCCTCGACTGAAGCACCAAAAACCATTACATTGCCCAAGGGTAACTGTTTGGTGCGCTTTATCCACGAATGGGATAATCGGATAATAGAACCATTTTTTTTGAAAATGCACGGGGCCAAGCGACGAATGTCAATGGTGAGAGTTATCGGCTCATGATTTCAAATTTCTTTTTGCCGAACCTGCGAGCTCATTCATCATTCTCATCACACACGTGGTTTCAACAGGATGCGGTACAGGTGCGACCGCACACACGGCCAGAGCTTCGATGGATTTGTTGCGAGAAAATCTCCTTCAAAAACTGATTAGTCGCTTTGGGGACATCCCGTGGCCACCGAGGTCACCCGACCTAACTCCAATGGATTTTTCTTTGTGGGGCTACCTCAAAGAGCGAGTTTACGCCAACAATCCGCGAACTGTTGTGGACTTAAAAGAAAATATTCGGCGAGAAATCAGCGCAATTGAACCAAGTTTACTGCAGCGTGTGGCACGGAATACGAGGCTCCGTTTCGAACTGTGTGTGTGTGTGCAACAGGATGGAAGACATTTGGATGACATTATCTTTAAAAAATAAAATCCGCATTTGTACTCTATCTTTTAATACTTTTAGTAAAATTATATCTCAAACATATTATTTTTTATTTAAATTTGCAAACATAAAACTGCCACCAGACACCCTGTATGATGCATACGGGCATGAGTGTGGACCATTAATTTCACCTCATGAAATGTTATGTTATGCGTTGAATGGATGTGAATTAATTTAGTTCTTTGAGCATTTAAACGAAGACCCATATCATGGGACCACTGATTTAAAGAGTCAATATCGTGTTGGAGCGCCTCCTGAGGCGGAGCGATGCTCCCGCCTAGCCTGCCAGGCAGCTATTGCACGTGTGTCATCTGATAATTGAAAAGTTTGGCACTGTCTTATAACATTGCTGAGGTCACTGACAGATAAATATTTATTGCGCAGAGAAGGAGGGGGGTGTGCGGCTGCGGTACGGGTGGGGCGTGCGGCACGTGCAGGCGCTGCTGCTGCTGCTCAGCCTGTGCGTGGGGTACATGGCGCGCGCGCACCTCGGCGTCACCATAGTGGCGATGACGGACCCGCGCAACCGCACCGGCGCGGCGGCAACCGGCGCGCCACCGCACCAGGCTCAGGTGAACAGCGAGCTCTGTGGAGACGTTACCCAGCTCAATTCCTGTTCGGACAAACTAACCGAGCTCATACAAAATGAAAATGTAAGCTTTAAGCTCCTTCGGAAACGGAGCGCCGCCGCCGGGGAGCTTACATATCGAATAATTTCGTGAATTGAAGCAATAGAGGGGCGGCGCGCGCTGTTCCGGGGTGGGGGATGATCGGAGGTGGAGAGGTGACCCCAGCAGGGCTACTCCGGCGGAGGAATGACAATTAAAATTGTTTCCTATATAATATGGCTACTTGCTTCCTAAAAGCAAGGACACAGGCTAATATATTCTAAATCAAATTCCCTTTTTCATTGTCTATATCTTTTATTACTCCATTTTAAAAGTGTTTCCCGGAGAGGCGAATAGGTATGATAATGTATTTTATCCTGTCTCCGTCAATTGCTCCAACTGCAGTTGCCGCAGTGGATGCACTCCATAAATAATAAAATGGTCCTTAACATTATCTGTGCACTCTTTATTGTAACGCTCCATCACAGGTTAATGCATTAAACATTGCAAAAACTTTAGATAAACTAATGTTATGTGAAAATATGAATTTACAGACATACAGTTGGCCCAAATCCACACAGGAAGTAGTGCTGGGCTCGTTCTTTTTGGGTTACGGAACCATGATGCTACCGATCGGCCTCGTCTGTCAGAGATGGGGTGGCAAGATCCCGTTGCAAATCGCATTGTTCGTGAACGGCGTGACATCCCTGTTGACGCCGTGGCTGACGGCCTGGGTGAGTGCTGGACAATGTGTCCAAGTCTTAGTGTACTGTGTTGAATATTTCGACAATGAAAGCTTTATATTCAAATAAAAAGCAGAAGTAAGTGAATGGATTGTAACACAGCGGACACAATCCATTCGTAAGTATTTTTCATATCCATTCCTGAATGTAGCCCCGGAAAGAGAAAAATTGTTCCATATCCGCCTGGCACGAGACGGCTAGTTAATGAATAAGGGATTCTCTGCTCACTCCAATTGGTCAGTAGCTGAGCTCACGTGGGTGCATCAGAGCGGCCGGAACATTTATATATGCGTTAGATAGCATACCAACCGCAGATGCAATCGAGTCCCCGCGCCCTGCCGCACAACTAAGCTCCCCCTCGGCGCGCGAAATGTTCATAAAAATAGTCTCAAAGGTGAGCAGAGTGGATACTTGAACAGCGGACGAGGGTTTATTGTCCATTGTCCGAGGGGTTGTTTTTTGTATATAAAGATATAAGCCGTGCAATTTATTTCCGAGTGTCGTATTCGTTTTGTGGACGTAGTGTAAGCTTTTACTGACGCATCGTGTGGGGTGCTTTAGTTTGTTAAGTTACCTTTAAGTATTCCGAATGTGTTTGGATGTCGTCGTCCTTCTTTTTATTTAAGGAAGCGACGCGGCGAGCGTGCCGTTCACCTGACGGTAAGTGATATGCATGTCCATAACAACCTGTTGCTACTTAGTATTATATTATATACATATAGCTTAGAGATATCTTGAGTCCCGTTACTCCAGCAATTACACGAGGTAAATCGCCCTTCAATCCGGAACGCAGTAATGTTCGCGAAACCACTGTTCGGTCTGGTGCAGTAGCTGCTGCGGCGGTGCCAGATAGACGGTAACTCTCCGGCAACAGAGACTTACCACAAGTACACATCCATTTACAACGTTCAAGTTTAAAAAAATAATTTGCCGCTTTCTGTTTTATAACTTTGATTGTAAAGGAATAGTTGAGGTGCGTTAAGACTGTACAAAGAATTAAGGTGCTTTATGAAAGCTTCAAAAGAAAATTCGTTTGAAGCCGGTTCACACAAATGAAACACGGGGTGCAGTGAGGGGGCGCGCCGCGCCGGGCCCGCCGCTGATATTAACTAACTTGAGCGTCGTTGGGCAAAGAGTAAGCAATAAAATGTATCGTTCGCTTAAATTGCGCGGGCGCGGGCGCGGGCGCGGGCGCGGGCGCGGGCCTGAATAACTCCAGCGAAAGCAGCGCCCTCACGATATTACCTTATTAAATTAGTATTATAGCGCTTCGCACGGAACTTGTAAAACAAGAAGGTAAGAGTTCGTGAGCACAACGCAACACGCAGCCGCCGCGCAGCGGTTGCGAGCATGTTGATGAGTAATGAAGTTATTGTAAGTATATTCACATGCTTATTACACCATAGAAACTGATCTGTGTTTGAATGTTTCCTGTTGTTGCCACCAGGGAGGCTGGCGGGCCCTGTCCGCGTGCCGCCTGGTTCAGGGGATGTCGCAGTCGGGGTTCTACCCCGGGATCCACACGATGCTGGCGCAGTGGGTGCCGCTGAGCGAGCGCGGCAGCCTCAGCAGCTACGTGTACACAGGTAGTGCGCTCAGCAATCAACATTTACGTAACTGGTGGTAAGCCTGCGTCTACGCTCGCCGCGTGGCATGGTGACCACCGTCTCAGGTGCTCCTACCGCCGAGCCAGAGTTTGCAAACTTCACTCAATCCAGGATGCCTTCGAATGTCGATCTTAATGACTTGTTAGTAGTAGCATTGTACGCGCTGCGAATGGCGTGCATCACTATAAACGACGATAAAAACTTCACGGAAATTTTCAATGAATCGTCTACACTGCATTAACATTTCAGGAACCACACTGGGTACTGTGGCAGCATTCCAAATGGGTGGGATTCTCGGTGAGAGCCGATGGGGGTGGCCCTCCACATTTTGGACGATTGGTGTACTGTGTCTGATTTCGTTCACCTTCCTGACTATATTCGGAGCTGCTTCGCCGACCACCCATAACACCATATCCGAGGATGAGAAGAATTACATTCTCGGAAGAGTCGATGACGGGCTGAAGAGAGTATGAAACTTTTTAATTACATTTAACTTCTGGTCGGGTTCTAGTTGTAGTCGTTCTTATAGAGCGAAGTCATCGAACTTGCAGCATCATCTGCTGCGTTATTTTCCCTATAAGAAACATTTATTTCAACGACTCTTGCGTTACCAACGCGAGGACGATACTAATAGCTTCACCTAGCTGTGCGCGGTGTTACTTGTGGCTGATTGGGATATCTTCACTGCACTACACTGTGTCCTTCGCTTTCAGACTAAGATGGTCTTCTTTATTGCAGTAAATTCTGCGCAGTGACCATTGACCACCCTAGATCTGTTTTTTTCTTTGAAATGATTCTTTAGTCAAGACTGATATTATTCTGATTGTCTACCAACCGAGTGTGGATCTGCCGCTCGTTATACAACGAACTCATTGCCGACACCTAGACATAAGCGGAAAAGTTTTTGTTTCGCGTTCTAGAAGCGCCTAATGCCGTGGAAGTCAGTTCTAACCTCGAAGCACGTGTGGGCGGCTGTCGCTGGGCACGTGGGCAGCGGCGCCTCGTACGTGTTCTTCTTCACACAAGTGCCCACGTACATGCACGCCGTACTCAAACTGGATATCAAGAACGTGAGCAATTAAAATAAGTTAGATTAACATCAGTATCTTTATGCTTTGCCACCGCAGCAATGAAACGGCTGACCAGCTTCGTCATGGGTAAGTGCTCTAAGCTGTAAACCAAATATATATTATAAATTTATGTTTCAGAGTGGTCTTCTGTCCTCGCTACCTTACATAGCATCATTCTTCACGGTGGTTCTGGGTGGATACTTTTCAGACTTTTTCACGAATAGGAAAATTTTATCCATAAGGAGTGCAAGGATTATAAGTAATTCCATTGGTGAGTGTATGAAACCAAGTGGCCGAGTTATGTCGCGCATTACAGCGAGCGATGAGCTCGGTGTGTGTCACTGTGCCGATATCTCAACTAGCCTCTCTCTACTGTCGGCTGCTTACCTCTGCTTCTCCTCAAGTATAAAGAGAATCATCAAAAGTACTTTCTTATTTTGACTGACAAGTTTGCTTTTCTAAACTTTAGGGTCGGTGGTGCCGGCCATCGCCACGGCGGCCGTGTCCTACACCAGCGACGTGGCGCTCGGTGTCACCTGGTTCGTGGTGACCTTAATGGCGCAAGGCTTGTGCCACACGGGTTGGATGGTGAGCTACCTTATGATGCTGTTTCGATTTCACGCATAATAATAAATCGCAACAATAGACATAATAAGAACTTTAAAATTATTCTCGGGCATAAAGAGAAACAAAATTAAACCAAATGAAACATTTTGACACGTGCAAACAAAGAGTAGGTCGAAATCGTTTTAGAAGCTCGGTGCAGGCGCGCAGGTGCGCAGGCGCACGCGACAGCGCCTCGGCGGGCCGGGCTCGGAACGATGCTAAATAAAATTGGGCAAATTTAAAACGCTGCAGGTACACACTAGTAAGATAACTTTAGGGGAATGATTGAAAAGTAGATATGTTAACAATTGTATGTCAACTCAATACGAGTTAGTTCCCGCGAGCTCGGCCGCGCGCGTCCGCGTGCCCGGACGCAGTGGCCGGTGGTGCAATGCTTTGCTGTTATTGAAGCAGACAAAACTTTATTAGAACGAAGACAAATACAGTATATATACTGTATTTGCGAGGGAAGCAAGCGGCTCGATGAAGTTCATTAACTTTATAAGATTTATGTTTTGTTGTATTGTATTATTAGCAAATGGCCCATCCAGAGAAGTCTTCCTTTGGCTTTGGCTTACTCTATGATGTTCGATTCACTAACCAGCTTCTTGATTTCAATATTGCACCTACCGTTCTCTCTCCGGGTCGGGTCGAAGATCCTACACTTGATATTCTTCTCTCCAATCAGGAGTCGCTCTTCTCGTTTAAGTGTTAGTGTCCAGGTCTCGGCCTCCGTACATCAAGATCGGTCTCGTCACCGTCTTGTATATACAAATTTTGGCCTTTCTGCTCAGAAGCCTGGATACCGGCACCTTGTGGAGAGCGGCACTACAACGGAGTGCATTATGAATCCGGATATCGATTTCCCGTCTGCCTGCTTTTTATTACAATAGACCTGGTAAATGCCGCAACAGAAGCGTTACTATTCGCCGGCAGTCCAGTATAAGAGAGCAGAAGTAGCCGAACTAATCTGAGCGCTGGACACGACACCATGCGGAATAAAGGTCAAGCCTTAGCTGGCACATCAAAAAAAATCGTCAGTTAAGCATAGAGTAAATAATCTACATGTTCGTTGTCACCAGATTAACTATATGGACTTGGCGCCAAATTTAAGCGGAGGGCTTATGGCCATCGGCAACACCGCCACCAACGTAGTCGTCGTGCTCCTGCCGGTCCTGGTGTCCTCGATAGTCACTGACGTGGTATGTTCTCCTGCAACCAAGTTTGATTATCACTAAAGAAAAAATCATTTAAAGCTGAATACAGACGCAGAAACGCTATCCGACCGGGTACCGACCGGGTACCGACCGGATACCGACCGGGTAGGTACACGTCGCTGATGAGTGGAACCTGTGGACTTATAAACAGTATGCAGTTAACAGCTGCAATAAATCTTACATTTAGATCGTGTTTACAAATGTAGTGATCTTAATGTTGCTTGTAGTTTAATAAAACCCCGCCAACAGGACAAGGGGAGGACGAGGACGGCGCGAGACCAACCCCACCGTCACATCTTCTTTTATTTTTCTTTCGTGTGGAGATAACTCTAGTTGTACAAATATTGTTATTTTTATTTATTTTATGTATAAGTAAATACAACCAATTAACCGTTGAACGACCTCCCCATTGCTACGGATATTCAGGTAATGTCTTTATTATCCGGTTGTACCGAGCCCCACGCACATTAAAATGACCATCCATTTAAACTTATCCGTTTTACAATCTAATGTTTAAACTAAGTCTGAACACTCTGAACTATTCTCGTGTACTTTACTTACAAAGTTTTACGAAGAATTCTTTCAATTTAAAGTATGTTCACAATGGCTGATTATGCTGCTGATTCGCTGCTGCTTCGCCAGCGGCAGCGCACCGCTCGTCACAAGTGCTTGGGTGCACACGGGTTGCTCTTGCTCTAGAGCTGTGACTGCTGTAAGTTAGATAGTCGTGCCGTTCGCGCGACACTGCCTGACTGGTTGCAGCATCTGTGCATCTCTTTTTATTCAGACCAACGTGTACCAATGGCGTATCATAATGTACGCCGTAGCGGGGATGATTCTAGTAATGCATCTGATTTTCCACGCGTTCATGTCGGCCGAAACCCAGAGCTGGAACGAACACGAGAGTGAAACACTTGGTACGTATTCTTCAAAGTAACTCATTATGTCGCAGTCCGTTGTTTGTGTGTGGAGACTGTGTCACAGTGTTACGAGTGATGGTTCTCTATTTCTTAAAAAAGTGGTTTCTATTACTTCCCTCTTCCGATTGCCGTTTATGGAGATAATTTGGAATTTTTCAGAGGCCCCGGATAATGTAAAAGAACTGAAGATCATGAAATGTGAAAGTAGTTGATAATGATGAAGAAAACCTGCGATTCGATACTCCTCGTATAGTATTACGCGACATGCGTAACTCCTAACACTCGCATGTGTACAATAAACTGGTAATGCTGGAACTCTTGCGCGTTTTACTTAAGTTTGTTACTTAGGAACGCAGGTTCTGCGTTGAGACGTTTCATTAGTTTGATTGAGTGCATCCCAACACCTGCTTCTGCAAATACCGCTGGGACACTGCACCAGCCGCGCCGCGCCGCGCCACCAGCTCCGATAGCTCCGATAGCTCCGAGGGTTCACACAGCTAATGTTTACAACGTTTTAGTTTAAGCACGTTACCTGCTGCTGGAGCACTAAGTCGCTCTAACGGTCATGTCCGTGTGCCTACGCAACGCAGTCAATGTTATATCTCATAATCTAGACGGACTGCATATGCTCGGACAATGTCATAATTAATACGGACACAAATCAAAAATATTATACAAATGGATTTATTTCATCCAAAGTGTAAGAAAATAAATAGTAACGACTGTTTGATAACAAGTTCAAGTTGTATCATCGCGAGTGAGCTCTGCGTACTTATTCTAAGGACGCTGCAACTTTAACTTACAAGTAACTACAATCTATACCGCGGCTGTACAACACGCGTTGTCTATAACAATATGCAGCAGGGTCTAGTTCTAAAACATAGACTTCTCTCGCGTTTATAAAACTGATATAGCTTTTGGTGAAGTAAAGGAATTAGAACTTTTGTAATATTAGAAGTTTTCTAGCTTAAATTAAGGTATCAGAACTTAAGGTAAAATTAGGTTAGATCAATTGTTAGCTGAATTTCTCCCAGGGGATTAAAGTTAGGACATCTGAGTTCGGTATAGAACTAGTTTCACATCTACCGAAGCGGCGACGTAGCAGGTACGAAGCTAATTTAGCTCTCAGCCGGTTCCAACTACCGACCACTGTCTCCGCGGTCCCAGCTGCTAGCCGGTGTTGTGGAATTTCATTTAATAGTATTGACTCGATGCAGTCAAGTTAAATTGGCAACTCGTTATAGTCATCTATATGTTTAGATATACATTTATTTGTCAACACACACTCAACAAATTAACAAAATATAATAATGGTTCATCATCCTCATCAGCGATTAACGTCCACTGCTGGACATAGGCGTTCCCCAAAGACCTCCACATCGATCGGTCCGTATTAATGGTTACAAAGCAGACAATTAACACTAAGACTGTGTGAGCGAGGTGCGTAGTGATTACTCGAACATATTACATAAGCAATGTGTTAAGGCGCAGGCGCAGGACAATCTTAATAAAAAATCAATCTTAGTCTTAAAAAAAAATAATCTTATTTGTAATAAATGAAAATAACTATTTAAAAAGCTTAAATAACATAGCACGATGAGGAGAAAAAGTAACGAAATAATATAATCAAAGCTCAGCTCAGAGACCACTCTCATTTGTCAAGCGGCACGAAAAGTGATGTGCTCGAGCTAACGGCGCGCCGCCGGGCGTCACGCGGGTCACGCGGTGCCCGCCAACACGCGATACTGCACAATCAACTCGTAAGCACTTTACTATCGCTAGACACTTCCGCATTTCAAAGTCCTAAACAAATACTTAAGATGCATCGATGGTATTGCAAAAAACTCATTAGAAATATGCAGTCAGTGTTTTATACTGTACAGTTCAAACTAATTCTCACCGGAAGTATGTCACAGGAGCGCACATATGCCTCGATACTTCTATTTAGTTAGACAATTTTAAATAAACGATTAGAAAGACTAATGAGATACAATTGAACAACATCAAATTTACTTTACGAATCAGTGTAGTACATGTGAGACGGCGCACTAGATCTGCGCAGCATGATTCTTCCCTTTGAAACCTACAATAGTGCTTCTTATCAGGGCAACTGGTTTAATGCTCTTGCAAATTAAACTTATAAAGATACGCAAACTTCAGAACCATCACGGTCCTCAACAAGGTGTCTGGATGTGGGCGGATGTGATACCTCACCTCACAAATCGGACGCAAGGAAGAATAAGGTATAAAAGAACCATTACAATGGAGACGTATTGGCGGTGTTGTATGAAAGTTAAGTAGCGGATGCAGGCAGTCGGTCAACAAATATTTGTTTATGATAAGTGTTGATAATTTAAATAGATGCCGTAACGTCGCACCCGCGCCATTGTCACGTGGAAGGTAATTAGTGCGGTTCGCGCGGAGAGCAGCCCGGTGGCACCGCCGCGACATGAAGTGGAGCGACAGCGAGCTGCAGCGCAGCGTGGCGGCCGCCCACCGCGCGCCTGCAAGTATGTACCGCGACATGAAGCAGAGCGACAGCGAGCTGCAGCGCAGCGCCGCGGCCGCCCACCGCGCGCCTGCAGGTATGTACCGCGACATGAAGCGGAGCGACAGCGAGCTGCAGCGCAGCGCCGCGGCCGCCCACCGCGCGCCTGCAGGTATGTACCGCGACATGAAGCGGAGCGACAGCGAGCTGCAGCGCAGCGTGGCGGCCGCCCACCGCGCGCCTGCAGGTATGTACCGCGACATGAAGCAGAGCGACAGCGAGCTGCAGCGCAGCGTGGCGGCCGCCCACCGCGCGCCTGCAGGTATGTACCGCGACATGAAGCAGAGCGACAGCGAGCTGCAGCGCAGCGCCGCGGCCGCCCACCGCGCGCCTGCAGGTATGTACCGCGACATGAAGCGGAGCGACAGCGAGCTGCAGCGCAGCGCCGCGGCCGCCCACCGCGCGCCTGCAGGTATGTACCGCGACATGAAGCGGAGCGACAGCGAGCTGCAGCGCAGCGTGGCGGCCGCCCACCGCGCGCCTGCAGGTATGTACCGCGACATGAAGCAGAGCGACAGCGAGCTGCAGCGCAGCGTGGCGGCCGCCCACCGCGCGCCTGCAGGTATGTACCGCGACATGAAGCGGAGCGACAGCGAGCTGCAGCGCAGCGCCGCGGCCGCCCACCGCGCGCCTGCAGGTATGTACCGCGACATGAAGCGGAGCGACAGCGAGCTGCAGCGCAGCGCCGCGGCCGCCCACCGCGCGCCTGCAGGTATGTACCGCGACATGAAGCGGAGCGACAGCGAGCTGCAGCGCAGCGTGGCGGCCGCCCACCGCGCGCCTGCAGGTATGTACCGCGACATGAAGCGGAGCGACAGCGAGCTGCAGCGCAGCGCCGCGGCCGCCCACCGCGCGCCTGCAGGTATGTACCGCGACATGAAGCAGAGCGACAGCGAGCTGCAGCGCAGCGCCGCGGCCGCCCACCGCGCGCCTGCAGGTATGTACCGCGACATGAAGCGGAGCGACAGCGAGCTGCAGCGCAGCGCCGCGGCCGCCCACCGCGCGCCTGCAGGTATGTACCGCGACATGAAGCGGAGCGACAGCGAGCTGCAGCGCAGCGTGGCGGCCGCCCACCGCGCGCCTGCAGGTATGTACCGCGACATGAAGCAGAGCGACAGCGAGCTGCAGCGCAGCGTGGCGGCCGCCCACCGCGCGCCTGCAGGTATGTACCGCGACATGAAGCGGAGCGACAGCGAGCTGCAGCGCAGCGCCGCGGCCGCCCACCGCGCGCCTGCAGGTATGTACCGCGACATGAAGCGGAGCGACAGCGAGCTGCAGCGCAGCGCCGCGGCCGCCCACCGCGCGCCTGCAGGTATGTACCGCGACATGAAGCGGAGCGACAGCGAGCTGCAGCGCAGCGTGGCGGCCGCCCACCGCGCGCCTGCAGTTATGTACCGCGACATGAAGCGGAGCGACAGCGAGCTGCAGCGCAGCGTGGCGGCCGCCCACCGCGCGCCTGCAGGTATGTACCGCGACATGAAGCGGAGCGACAGCGAGCTGCAGCGCAGCGCCGCGGCCGCCCACCGCGCGCCTGCAGGTATGTACCGCGACATGAAGCGGAGCGACAGCGAGCTGCAGCGCAGCGCCGCGGCCGCCCACCGCGCGCCTGCAGGTATGTACCGCGACATGAAGCGGAGCGACAGCGAGCTGCAGCGCAGCGTGGCGGCCGCCCACCGCGCGCCTGCAGGTATGTACCGCGACATGAAGCGGAGCGACAGCGAGCTGCAGCGCAGCGCCGCGGCCGCCCACCGCGCGCCTGCAGGTATGTACCGCGACATGAAGCGGAGCGACAGCGAGCTGCAGCGCAGCGCCGCGGCCGCCCACCGCGCGCCTGCAGGTATGTACCGCGACATGAAGCGGAGCGACAGCGAGCTGCAGCGCAGCGCCGCGGCCGCCCACCGCGCGCCTGCAGGTATGTACCGCGACACCGGCGTACAGCCGGGACACCTCCGGCGGTGGAGTAAACCACCAGCGAGTGCTGCTTCACAGGCTCTACGCGATGAGCAGCCAGTTCCCTCTTCACATGGAACTGTACAAAGATACCCACTTGTGATAACAAAGTTTTGGTTGAAACGTAATTGAGTCCCTCTCGTAAGCTTTACACATGCGAGCATCGGACTGCACTTGACCTCCTGGCCCGTCTCTTGATTGGATTATCAACAAAAGGAAACTCACACAATTTCAATGAATACTAATACAATATTTTAGCAAAGTACTATAAATAAGGAAAAAAAGTATCCGTCAATTAAACGTAAAGATGTTTCCTACTTAGTTTATCTTATAACTAAGATTGTATTGTTAATAGAACAATTAGTATTTGTATAAATAATACAATTATCATAACCTTGTAATGTAATACAATTACTTAATTATTTTATACGGTTCGCCTCGTGCAAACAGATACCGTTCCGGTTTGATCCGGTTCGGGTAATGGCACATCGGCTATAGAGCCTCCCTGTTGCCGGTATTGAGTTTCATGAATACTTATACCAAGGATCTAGAACTTGCGTTGTTTTTGGAATTGATATAATATTTAGTTTTGCGTTGTAGAATCGTTTAGAAAATATTCTTTCCATCATCACGTCTGTTTGCTTTAATTGTAACCTTCACATCTTCAGATACCTTTGAATCCACTAAATCCAATGCACTCACGCTCGCTCCATTCAGTTAAAGTTGCCTTTTTGTTTACATTATGAGATATTGTAATCTCGCAGCAATTTAATATGAATCCTTACTTTACAAGTTTCTTCCAAATTCGATAAACCATACTCACCCTCGCCTTATCCGCCTCTATTGTCTTAAACTCTGACCCATACGTGACGGCTATTCTCATCTCTGTATCTAATGCTGTCCATTTGGGAGAACGGACTGCTCTGTTGCTGCGAACCTCGAAACCTTGAAGTTGAGGGTGATTAAGTGTACCTCGGTTTCGTTAACTACTTATTTTCCAGGTTGGGGCTACCGACATCAGCAATGCCTGATCTTGCTCTGCTGCCTGACGACCGCGTACACTATGAGGGCCTGCATGGGAGTCTCCTTGGTGGCGATGACTATAAGTGGCAGCGACGTTCACACACCATTACATAACTTGACAAATTCATCTAGTGATATTACTACGAGTGACAGCGATGAATATAAAGTTCGCGGAGTGCTCAGTGCACTGTTATTGACGAACCCGGTAAGTGACACCGTCACAGGGTGTTTTTATAATTCAGCTCATTACCCTCTCCACTGATGCATTGTTAAGCATTACTGCCTCTCGTTGCTTGTTTGAAATTTTATTATATATTATTATTTAGTCACATTGAAGGTTTTGCATTTTGCGTATACATTTCCTCCAGCGTCTTCCCATTGCCAATGGCTGGCTTCGGATTACGAGTACCCCGCGCGAGTTTGACTACCACTGCCACATGTAACTATTAAATTAAATTATCGTTGGCATAGCAAGCTCTTTATTTAAAAATTACTTAATTCCAGCTTAAGAGACATAAAAAACTACATTAATTAGTCAATGATTGACTTCGCAAGAGACTTTCATTGTTTGGTTTTATTATCGAGTTAATTAATAATTGGAAATCAAACTTCCCTGGAGACGCGAACTTCTGCGAACGCAGGGGGATAGATTATTTAACTTTGGCGGGGCCATGTTGTTAGCAAAGGGCACTTTCATTTGGTGATTTTTTTCTGTTTCAGTATCCGAAATTTAGGTGGAGTAAAAAAACCCAGGACGCGATCTTAGCATCGTTTTTCTGGGGGTACATGCTACTGCAGATCCCGGCGGGGCAGCTGGCGCACCGCTTCGGCTCACGGTACCTGCTGGCGGGGGCCCTCTTCGTAAACTGTGCAGTCTGCTTCTCGCTGCCCTGGGCAGCCTACTACGTAACTAGATTCGTTGTTTTCCTCCTGGTTACAGAGTATAAGAAAGATTTCGCTAGCTGTAACACATACATCGACAATTGCTCCTCCGTCGTGGCGATCCGAAGTGAATCTTGGCGTCCGACACAAGAGAACTGCTCTACGGCAGCTTGCTAACGATACCAAGGCCAGCCGAGAGGTCGACGGCCAATAGAACTTCCAAGGAACTTTTTTTTAACGTTACGATCGGCTCTCACTCTTAGGAAGTGGCCCATCCAACGAATTTGTGGGTTTTAGCTTCTTCCATGATGTTCGGTCCGATCTCCCGATATCATTATTGTATCGGATTCCCCCACTACTGTCTTTTATGATAACTTTTTTCTCTCTGCGACCAGGAGCCATTCAAATCAATAGCACAATTATATTGTCAGTAGCATTATTAGCAAGGAGAACCTGAACAGAGGATCACTCAGCTTAAGTGGCTTACAGAAGTAGCATATTTCAAGTCCTTAATATTACAACCGGAGCACAGAAGAGCTGCGTTTGACAGAGCCATTGGAGTCTCACCAGCCACCGGGCATGACCGTCACCAGGATTAGTGAGCTGATTTGTAATGATGTGGACAAATTTGTGCGATATCTTATGAAGGCGGGTATCAGCTTTGGGCGCTGTGCTCGCCCAATACCAAACTTCCACTTCGGAATACAGTTGTCAGCGTCGATGTTAATTTAGCTTAACCTAAGAAGAAGCACTTATCTGATAAGATAGTTATGTTTTACTAGACAGCTCATTAAAACACTAAGAGTTTGTGAAAATGACTTTATTTTTAGCGCTTTGCTTACCGCGGAGTTTACTTTAACTTAACGTAATATAATATTTTAAAGAAGGTAATTTCGGAGTAGAAATTTATTAACATTTACGTCCACAGGGCGGATGGATATGGGTTGTAGTATTCAGGATAATTCAAGGTCTCAGCCAGGCCTGTATCATCCCAGGCATGCACACGTTTCTCGGGAAGTGGACGCCGCTCAGCGAGAGGAGCCGGCTGGGCGCGTGGTCCTACGGAGGTGAGTAATAACCTGAACATCCGATTCGCTTTGAAATTGTTTACTTTCAATAAACAAGAGTACTCTCGCAATGCTCACCGTTGAAAGAAAAAAAAAACACTTGACAAAATGGAAGCCGCGCTGAGCCGCCGCGCTGAGCCGCCGCGCTGAGCCGCCGCGCTGAGCCGCCGCGCTGAGCCGCCGCGCTGAGCATCCGCTGTGAGCCGCCGCGCTGAGCATCCGCGCGCTGGAAGGGGCCCGTCTATGAAATGTACTGCCATGAACATAAAGCGGATGTTGTGTGAATGTTATATTATAACTGTTTCGTATGTATGGACTCCGTTCTTCAGTCACATGCGTAAATTTCTTTCAGGGCAAGCGTTGGGGCCCGTGATCGGCCTCCCAATCACGGGCTTCATAGCATCCTCGCCGCTGGGTTGGCCGGGCATATTCCGCTTCTACGGGATACTTTCGGGCATCGTGGGCTGCCTAGTTTGGTGGATGATCGCCGACACGCCCGCGAAACATCCCAAGATATCCCATCTCGAAAGGCAATACATAGAGAACGACATAGGGCCTACAGAGGACTCGAAGGTACGGCTCCAGCGTGCGGGCCGCCGTTTGATTAATGATTCAGCCGCGTACGGTCAGGAGAGCTGAGCCGTCACACCTTTTGCATGAGACATTTCTAGGAAACGCTCCAACACGCGGAGTCCCTAATGGAACGTGTCAGCTCTGTGTCAAACGGATGTAGGTTGGAGGCCATTTTCAATGATTGTCCCGTGATTAGAATGGATAAGTTTTCTTACTAAAATTTTACCATACTAAAGTCATAAACAAAATTAATTCATAATATTTATTAAACAACTCGGGGGGAGGGGGAAGTGTTGCAATCCCTTTGTGACATCGAAAGTTGTCCTGTTTTTGTTAAAAATTTGGTTTATTCTGATTATATATTGAAAACTATGTGAAACCATCGCTACGCACTCATTATGTTGATTAATGAAGTGCGCTGCCGTGCCGCAGCTGCAGCTGCAGCTATAGCTACAGCTATAATTCGCATGTCTCGCCGCAGAAACCGAACCGGATCCCGTGGAAGAAAATTTTGTCGCATCGGGGGATGTACGCGATAATAGTAGCGCACATCGGCCAGTCGTGGGGTCAGCTCACTCTGTATTCCGAAATACCAGCGTTCATGGACAAAGTGATGGGTGTCAACATTAAAGCGGTAACTGTTCCCCGTTTACAAACAGCGGCAGCGCAACATTACTCAGTTAAATGTTACTTTTCTCTCATGCACTCATGTCAGCCACGGAGACGCGCTCAGCCCCGTTCGTCTCCCAATACACGTTGCAGAGATAGTCAGCGGTGTACGCACTGCAAGGGGTATCTCTCATTCCTTTCTACTTAAAAATATTACCTTTTTTTTTATTTTACTAAACGACGAGACGAACGTGACGATCACATGATGGTAAGTGATGCATGACGTCCTCCGGCACAGGAACCTACCGCCGGTGTAACCAGCACCACCGCTGGTCGTGTAACTTACCGTTGGATACCGTTTTCCCACTTTCATAATACATCACGTGAAGCTGTAACAAAAGGGTAATTTGATTGTTTAATGATTACGTTGAATGTCAACACAGAACGGATTACTCTCTGCTCTTCCCTTCCTTGTGATGTGGTTCACCAACTTCCTCTTCAGCTGGGCTGCCGATCTACTCATAGCAAAGAATATCCTCAACGTCACTACCACGAGGAAACTGGCCAATACCATAAGTGAGTGTGCTGTTTACTTTACAATATATGAAATTTAAAAGTAAATTTCCTCGTGGGGTGCACAACAGGGGGTGGTTACGTGACTGACGTAATACTGACTAATGAGACTATTTCTTAGTCTTTTTTCATTTATTTTTTAAATTTCAACAACGACAAACACACAGTGGTGCGGCCTGGGGTGCGAAGTGAGCCACGGATGCGCCAGAGAGACGGTTATAAGTGATTGTAGTCGCAGACTCGAAGCACTCCGTCAACAGTTCATTCATATATTTAATATCCTGACGTAAAACTAAAGGGTTAACCATAAGGACGTTCTGACTCCCCCGGTTACGGTTACGGATATTTATAAACTTCGTCCTTTTGCGCATGTCCTCGTCACCTGCAGAGGAACGTCTTTTTCAATAATCACATAATGAAATCTCAGGCAGCGTCCCCGCCGCCGCCTGCCTGACGCTGCTCGCCTTCGTGCCCAAGGACGTAGTGGCGGTGGAGGCGGTGCTCGTGGTGCTCTGCTCGTTCAAAGTGGCGAGTCACGTCGGAGTTTACGTAAGGATTTTATCACTCTGTGGATTTTTATTCCTCACATTCCTCTATATATTTGCTTACTTGAGTGAAAGCAGACGAGACTGAAGCTCGCCGGCCTAATGGTAAGAGCGTGCGGCTTTCATTCCCAAGGTCGCGGGTTCGAATCTCGGCATGTATAGCATTTGTGAACTTTAGTAACAACAGCGAGATACAAACGGCAAAGGAAAACATCCATATCCGGAAACCTGCACATGCATTAGACTTAATTCTAAGGTGTGTGTGAAGTCACCAACCCGCATTGGGCTCGCGCGGTGGCTGTGGCCCAATCGCCTTCATATTAAGGGTAGGCCTGTGCCCCAGCAGTGGGAACGTAAATTGGCTGTTATGATAGTGAAACCAGGAATGAAATCTTAATTGCCTTTACTCCTGCCGTTGTATCAAGCTCATCATATATCATCATCATCATCATCTCAACCTATGGCCGTCCACTGCCCGACATAGGTCTTTTGTAATTGGCTCTACAGTCCCAATGTGTTCCCAGATATTTTTTTACGTCCTCTGTCCACCCGGTGGGGGGTCTGTATGTATGAGATCAACGTTGAATGTTCCAGATAAACCACATCGACATATCGCCTAACTTCTCTGGCACTATGATGAGTATAAGCAATTTCATCGCCAACCTTTGCGGCTCCCTGGCGCCAATCGTCGCAGGCTTCATACTTACCGATGTTGTACGTACTATCCCACCCCCACTTTGTTGCTCTCGGCTTTGTTCCGTTTAGCGGAGAAATTACGTTGTTTAGGTCTTTAGCCCGTTATTAAATACTACCAACACCTCCTTAATTACCTAACTCCAACCCAGCGACGTTTACATATTGTTGCCTAGCGACAAAAAGATCATCGCGATGTTGATTATTTCGAAGGTCCCTTGTAAGCATCATTCAACATGACATTCTTGTGATAAACGATCAATATAGAATAAAAATGACAGTAGAATTGACACGTACAATAACTAAAATCTAAATTAGATTAGGATACACAGTTGTTAAGTTAGTAGTTCCTAAACTGTTGGTTACGCAACGCTATCGCACCACCAGCTGTGCGCGACCGAGGAGGGATGTCAATGACATCTACTTGTAACAGAAGTGATAAATGATGTTGATTAGACGATGCGCGTTTGTTGTTGTTGTTGCTGATATCCTTATCGTTGCGTATCCGGCAACACGATGTGAACTTCATTTTCCTGTAAATTTTGTCCATTAAACAAACGTCACCGGCACCAGGGCTGCGCCGGGGCCAGGGGAAGGTACCAATCATATTTGTCATGTTTTAGACAAGTGAATATCTCTGGAGGAAGGTTTTCTTCGTCACGGCCGGACTCTACTTCTTTAGCAATTTATTTTACGTGGTGTTCGGGAGCGCCGAGAGGGCCGCCTGGAACAGCGCGCCTGACGAGCAGCCGGTGAAACGACAGGAACTCGCTTTATTGATAGAGAGTAAAGAGAAAAATTGTGTGAATAAAAAATAATAGTTTTTTTTTATCATTTTTTATTATTTGTTGTTAATGAAAACCTCTTAATGTAAAAAGAGGAGCAAGCTACTTGAACATCAGCGCGATGTGCCAACGCGGTCTGAACTACGGAAGCGATCGCGATCCCGTAGTTCCGCAGCCTCGGGAAACCTTAGGGTTTTATTCAATTAGTATATAAACGGTTCTCTAAATAAATCGTAATCCTGCACTTCCGTCAGCCCTGCCACCGCCTGCCACTCTCCTTGCAGCAAACAATACGCAGAGCTGAACAAGCTGTCTAAACATTTCTATCGCAAAATTGAAACATGTTTTATGAAGATTTCCGGTTGTAACATTGCCGTTGTAAAGCATTATCAATCGATCGCTGATAGGATCTGATATGTACTATCACTCAAGGTATATCTGACGCGTTCGGATGATCAATGATCACATGAGGACATCGTTTGGACGTCGTTTGATAAACATACGTCGCCTACTACTGTGTATCGTCAGCATCTAAGCAAATAGATAACGGGGGAAATACCATCTGTATTTACGTTGAACGCTCTTTTCATACTCAAACTAAACATTTGTATGATATATTGTGTTTGTACAATAACTCCAACAAGTCATCATTTATTATCGAAATACAGTTCGCAACGCGCCCACAAACTCGGGAGGATTCGTGTTATTTGTCGGTTCACGATCAATTGAGTCCTACAAAGTTAACATTTCATCTTACAAATAATCTTGTAAACAGTAAACAGTAAAATGATTATTTGTACGAGAACTGTTCCCGGTACATTGCCGGATGTGTTACCGGACCCGTCAGCGACATCCTCTGCAGTGTGCAGAGGTCGCGCGCACGGACCTTTTTTTTTTTTTTGATATCGGTGGTGGAAATGCTGTTAACGCATACCCAGCGTCCTTTTCAGGGGGGGGGACGCCGGGTTATGTGGGGCTCGGGGCCACTGAGATGTGGCGCTGCGGCCCCCATGCCGGGCACTCCGCCAGAGTGTGGTGCGCCGTGTCAATCGGCGCACCACACTCGACGCATTCTTGCGTCATCTCTCTACGAGCCACCTGGTGCAGGTACTTGCCGAAACATCCATGGCCTGTCAGCACCTGCACCAGGTGGAACGTCAAGGCCCCGTACCGCCGGCTCATCCACCGGGACAGGTGGGGCCTGATGGCCTCCACCGTGTCCCGGCCGGCGGCAGGGTTACCTAGCTCCGTCTCCCACCGCCGGATCAGGGCGTCATGGGCAACGCGCCTGATCCGACGGACCGTGGCCGGGTCCGGCCGACGTTCTCCGGCATCCCGCAGGAAGAGGTACACTTCCACGAGCGACTGCGCCTGTAGATGCCAAGGCGCATCGCCCGCGAGAAGCGTACCCGCCGTCCAGGACATCGTACGGTACGCCCGACAGGCTCGGACCGCCAGGATACGTTGGGCCCTCTTCAACACGGGCCCGTTCCTGGCGGTCTCGCACCTATCCACCCATACGGGCGCACCGTACAGTGCCATACTCCGCAGGATGCCAGAGTATAGGCGCCGACACAAATGACCCGGCCCCCCGACATTGGGCAGCAATCTGCCCAGCGCAGCGGCGGTGGCGGTGAGCTTCGGGAGAAGCCGTTCGAAGTGCTCTCCGAAGCTCCATCGCCCGTCCAGAGTGAGCCCTAAATACTTGAGGGCTCCCCGCACTGGGACCCTCTCGCCCCGGACGGGGATGATCGCGCCCCGGGGTGGACCCCTGCGGGGTCCGTGGAAGAGGAGGGCCTCCGTCTTCGTGACGGAGACCCTCAGACCCAGCTGCTCGATCCGGTCCACTACCAGCGACGTGCTAGTGGCGGCCAGACGAGCAGCCTCGTCGTAACTCCTCCCCCGGGCCGAGACGAGGGTGTCGTCCGCGTAGCATAGTACACTCGTCCCGGGGAGGACCGGCTGCCGCAGCAGCCAGTCGTACGCGAGGTTCCACAGCAAGGGGCCCAAGACCGACCCCTGTGGAACCCCGCTCTCCACGCGCCGCCGATGTAATTCGCCGCTGCCATCAACCCAGACGATCGTCCTGTCCTTGAGGTACGCCCCCAACAGCCCGACCATGTAGGGGAAGCCGGAAAAACTCCAGCGCCCCCCTGATCGTCGCGAATGGCAGGCTGTTGAAGGCGTTCTCGATATCTAAGGATACCCCCAGGACCACCTCGCCGTCACCGAAGGCCTCCAGACAGAGGCTCTTCAGGTCGAGCAGGGCGTCCAACGTGGATCGCCCTGCCCGAAATCCGTACTGGGCCTCATGGAGGCCCGGTCCCACCTCGGCGAGGTGCCGAACGAGACGGCCGGCCAAGATCTTCTCGAAGACCTTACCCGCCTCGTCCAGAAGGACGATCGGTCTGTACGCGGAAGGGGAGTCGGGGTCACGGTCCCCCTTCCGCAGCAGACAAAGCCTGCCCGTCTTCCAGCGCTCCGGGAACTGCACGTGCCGAATGCAGGCGTCGTATAGTCCTTGGAGCTCCTCGCGCAGGTGACTCGCGGCCACCCAGAGGGCCCTCGATGGGACCCCGTCGGGCCCCGGAGCCGTACGTCGACCCCGGAGACGACCCAGGGCCACGTCCAGCTCCTCTTCCGTCAGAGGAGGGCCCTCCTCTGTGGCCGCCGCGAGGGCGGTGGTGGACATAACCGGGGGCTGGAATGACGCGTCAGCCCCCGGGAACAACCGGTCCACCACCCCTTGGAGGAAGTCCGGGTCCAGGGCCTTCGTTAAGGGGGCGCCTGCGGCACAGAGCTTCTTCCGTGCCGTCTTGAACGGGCGCCCCCATGGATCCCTGTCGACCCCTGACAGTAGTTCCTCCCAGGCAAGGGTCTTCGCCCGGACTATGGCGAGCCGCAGGGTCTTGCGGGCTTCCGCATACTGACCCTGCAGCCGCTCCTCCTCCCCCGTCACCTGCGTGTGCCGACGCCGACAACGCAGTGCCCGGCGACGAGCCTGGGCCGCCGCCCGGAGGCCGGAGAGCTCCTCCGACCACCAGTACAACTGGCGGCGGTCCGCAGGACGTCGCCGCATCCTAGGCATGGCCGCATCGCACACCTCCTGAAGAGCGCTGTGGATGCTCGTCAACGCCGACGTCGTCTGAGCCTCGGGGCATGTTCCATCTCTGGAACAGCGCCGCCTCCTCGGCGAGCTCCTTGTCGAACTTGCCGAGGACCCAACGAGGGAAGTGGAACCCGGGGCGCGATGATGTTTTGCCGCGGCCCTGAGGAGGGGAGACCTCGAACCTGATATATCGGTGATCCGATAAGGTCTCCACCTCCTCCTCCACCCGCCAATTTGCCACACGGCGCGCGAGCGCCGGTGAGGCAAAGGAGAGATCCACGATGGACCCCCCCGACCCTCGCACGCACGTGAGCACGTTTCCCTCGTTGAGGAGGCTCAGACCGGAGAGCAGTGCCCATGCCTCAACTGCTCTGCCTCTCGCGTTGGTGGCGGTGCCGCCCCAAGAGCGAGACTTGGCGTTAAAGTCGCCGAGGACCAGAGTCTCCCTCGGCGACAACCTGCCCGCGGCGGCCCTGACATAGTCGAGAAACACCTCGAACTCTGCCAGGGATCGGTTGGGGGAGAAGTACACCCCGATGACAGCGTACCTCCCCCAACCTGCCGCCGCGTAGCCGTGCCCCCTCTCTAGTGACTTGAAGAGGGGGCAGGCGCCCGCTCTCGCCAGCACCGCCACCGTGCCGTCCAGGTCCCCAACCCAGGATGATTGGGCGGGAATCCTGTACGGCTCCGATGCCACGCCAATGTGGCATCCCCACTCCGCCAACGACTGCAGGAACAAGTCCTGAGCGTTGGCGGAGTGGTTGAGATTCGCCTGCAGGAGTGAGATGTGGGCCATCAATTAATTGATGACCATGTTCTCACCTCCTGCAGGCGCAGTCTTCTTCTCCGGCGCGCGCACGGACCTCCCTCGACTACGACCGCTTTGTCCCTACCTGTCCAGTCTGCGCGGGACGTTCACCTGATTGTAAGTGATACGCCCGCCCGTAAGAACGTGGCGCCATGCACTGCACCACATCGTGCCGGTCGCTCCAGATGTGGGATGTTAAGTCACCTTTCCTCAGTAATTACACTAAGTACCGCTCTCTTCTGAGCGGAACGCAGTAATGTTTGCACAGTACTGTCTGTCGGCTGCAACAGGCGCTGCGGTGCTGACTGCCTACCTGCCTACCTGCCCACCTGCCCACCTGCCCACCTGCCCACCTGCCCACCTGCCCACCGGCCCACCTGCCCACCTGCCCACCTGCCCACCTGCCCACCTGCCCACCTGCCCACCTGCCCACCTGCCCACCTGCCCACCTGCCCACCTGCCCACCTGCCCACCTGCCCACCTGCCCACCTGCCCACCTGCCCACCTGCCCACCTGCCCACCTGCCCACCTGCCCACCTGCCCACCTGCCCACCTGCCCACCTGCCCACCTGCCCACCTGCCCACCTGCCCACCTGCCCACCTGCCCACCTGCCCACCTGCCCACCTGCCCACCTGCCCACCTGCCCACCTGCCCACCTGCCCACCTGCCCACCTGCCCACCTGCCCACCTGCCCACCTGCCCACCTGCCCACCTGCCCACCTGCCCACCTGCCCACCTGCCCACCTGCCCACCTGCCCACCTGCCCGGACGGTCTCCGTGTGCACGGAGGCAACGGGACAAATTACACATTACCGTTGTACTGGTTCAACTATTTATAGTGAAGATGTTCCTCGTTTCATCACTTGTGTCGGAATCTTCCACGGACGAGGCCACGAACCGCCCGAGAACAATGCGGGCGCGCACCTCGTGCGGACCGTGGGAACTGCTGCGAGTTATGACAATACTCGCTCAAGCGGACTGCACACTTATACTTATGCTGCTCTCAGAATTTATATGTATTAACGACACTCGTTATGGATGTGGAACAGCATCCGCTTGCAACGTTCTCATGGCGTAACTGCTTTCGTCATAAAAGCAACGCTTGAACATTTGTTACATCGGAGTAAACCTGTGTGCTACATCGAGCTGATAATTTCTTCACTTAGGGACACTTCAAATTCATTATATTAGGTTGGGGAAAAAGAAATCCATTATTTTTTCGGTAGATGGCTGTAGTGATAAATTTCTCGTAAAGTATCGATCAAACAGTTTCAGATTGATGCTCGTTGGAAAGGTGACATTTCGCAGTAAAAAAATTCTTTTGCTGTTTTTTGTTTGGTGCATTCAATTGTGAGTTACAGGGTGTTAAAAATGGAAGTGAACAAAGAGAAAATTCGGTACATTTTACAGTTTTTCTTTGACAAAGGCGAAAATGCAAGCCAGGCGGCTAAAATTGTGAATGGTGTTTATGGACCCGATACTGTAACAGCCAATTATGTGCAATTTTGGTTTCGTAGATTCCGTTCAGGGATTTTTGATGTTAAAGATGCACCTCGCACAGGCAGGCCGGTCGCCTGAAATGTCGATAAAATCGGAGAAATGATCGAAGTTGACCGGCATGTTAGCAATCGTAACATCGCCCAGGAGCTAAAAATGGACCACAAAACAGTTTTAAACCATTTACACAAAGCTGGATTCAAAAAGAAGCTCGATGTTTGGGTGCCACACCAATCAACAGAAAAAAACATGATGGATCGAATTCCCATCTGCGAAGCCTTGGCCAAACGTAATGAGATAGACCCATTTCTTAAACGGATGGTGACTGGAGATGAGAAATGGATCACATACGATAACCCTGTGCGAAAACGATCATGGTCAAAGAGCGGTGAAGCACCTCAAACGGTGGCCAAACCAGGACTAACGACCAGGAAGGTTCTGCTGTGCATTTGGTGGGACTGGAATGGGATTATTTATTATGAGTTGTTTCCATATGGCCAAGCACTAAATTCTGATCTCTACTGTCAACAACTGGACCGTTTGAAGATAGCAGTTGATCAGAAACGGCCAGAATTGGCCAACAGGAGAGGTGTCGTGTTCCACCAGGACAACGCTAGGCCACACACGTCTACAGTGACTCGCCAGAAACTTCGGGAGCTTGGTTGGGAAGTTTTAATGCATCCGCCGGACTTGGCACCAAGCGATTACTATCTTTTTCTTGCATTACAAAATTTCTTTAGTGATAAAAAATTGGCATCTAGGGAAGATTGTGAAAATCGGCTACTAGAGGTTTTTGCAAATAGAGAGCAGGACTTCTACGAGAGAGGCATTATGAAGTTACCTTTAAAATGGCAACAAATCATAGAACAAAACGGTGCATATTTGACCCAAATCGGACAATCCGAAGCACGTTAAATAAAGTCCTGAAGTTCATATAAAAATAATGGATTTCTTTTTCCCCAACCTATTATTTACAGTTTCAGACGAAAACGCTTGAGCTTGTGTGTTGAACATCGAGTGAAGTCAATGCGGGCGCGGCCGGTGCATATTTGCAATGCATCTAAACATTTATGCATGGATACATATTTACTGACAATAACACTGCAACGTGTACAACGTGGTGAGGATGTGTACTGCGCGTGACCAGGAACATGAACTCCGATAAAAAAAGGTTTTTATCGGAGTATTATAATTTGATCTCTGCTAAGTTACCAAGGGGTAACTTAGCAGAGATCAAATTAACGGTTTGCGTATAAATTTGCTTTTAATGAACAAACAATATTTTTATCCATATGTACAATGTGAACACTAAGCGGCGTTTGCATACGAGGAGGGAGAGGAGAGGGAGATTGTGTTACAGGATATGTAGAGAAACCGTTTAGTTGTTATAGAACTAGCTGCAGGTGTGCGCTGCTGGGGGCTCGCCGCATCAGCACTGCTGCGGGGCCCGTCTGCCGGCAGCCGGCGGCGTGCGAGCACTACTGTGCACCGTTTTGACAGCTGCTCAAGGCAGCTAAGTTGAATAAGCTGCACGGCACAGTTTGGTGTTGAAGTTCGCTGGGTACTGCTCATTGCCATCGTTATTTCAATAGCTTCGTCTTAATCGACGTCAACTTTAGAAAATTTACTTGGGGAGTTGATACACTGCAAAGTTTGTTGTAATCGGACATCATCGGCCCACCCCCGGGGGAGCGCGACAGGACAACTTAGCGGACGGGACACTCTCGTTAATGTTGCGAGTGAAGGGGAGTATCGCGGAGCTGGGGATGATGTGGACAGCGCCACGGAGTACTTACCGCTTCTGAATACAACATTTAGTTCTTATTACTGCTCTCATTTCGATAGTTCAACGCAATTCGAGTTGTCTCCCAGTGATGTTTGCACACTGTTGCCTTGCAGCAAAGAAAGGACGGCGTGATACTCCAGCACCAGGACATGTTGCACAGGAGTATGTAGGAGTCCAGAAATGTTTACTTTGCAGGATTTAGTCGTCAGCGTGGTTTTGCACGCGAATTTTATTTACAGACGCAGCTGATCGGACGGGTCCGAGGTCGCGAAGTTTGCATGATCCTTCGGACCAGATGAGAGTCAAAATATATTTGTAAATTCAAAAAGCAGAATTTGACCCTCCAGCAACGCATGAGTAGTTGATTGTGGCTCAGGTGTGAACAGCAGAGAAGTAATGGAAGTGGCAGCTTTTTCTTAATACCATTAACTAATGAAATGAACAGCTCGTACACCTCATAGTGAGTGATACGCCTGGTGGCGCTCGTTAGGATGCTGTACACTACACCACATTGTGCTCTTCGCCTGAGTCATAAAGTATTGTATTCGTTCCACCAGTAATTAAACTTCAATCTCCTTCCAGTTAGAACAAAGTAATATTTGCCCATTACTGTCTGTGCGCTGCAACAGGCGCTGCGGTGGTACCCACCTAGGGGGTATCCGGTCTGCCGGTCCCGCGAGGGGCCGGTACGGGACGGCAGGTGGGTGCCTTTGCTCCCCGCGGGCACCCACCAGGAGGAGTTTTATACGCGGAGGCGCCCGGAGAGTTGCTTGACTGAAACCCGGGCGTCTCCAGTATGCGTATGGCGGGACAAGCGGTGGTGGTTTTAGTGGGTATGGGGGTCACGCACAACATCTCAGTGGCCCCGAGCCCCACATAACCCGGCGTCCCCCCCCTTGAAAAGGACGCTGGGTATGCGTTAACAGCATTTCCACCACCGATATCAAAAAAAAAAAAGGGGTATCCGGTCACAGACATTTGCCACCAGTAAATCCTGCAGACGGAGCAGTGGAGAACATGTGACGCCAGAGAACAGAGAGCTCTACCTGCGGAAGAGTACCAGATAAAAATTAAATGTTTTTCGTAACGAGCTGAGGTTCTATTGAATTTATTCAACTGTATTAAAATTTTATTGAGAAAACGTATCAAAATTCAGGGGTGCGAGGAGTCCCGCACTACTCACGGCACCCAAGCCAACCTGGCCAGCTCGTGAGGCATCCTGATAATCAACAAACGAGGCTCTGGCTCCCACCGACTCGGATTGGGCTATCATGGTGGGAAATGGCCTAAATCCCCTCATATGATCCCCTAGAAACAAGTAGAACTTTGGGGACAGCTGATGACGATGATCGAGTAATTAAACTGCACTTTTTAATCTACCAGTTACAACAAAGTAAAACGCAATGAACTCTATGCTTTACCTTCCTTTTTACATATAAATGTGAAAACAAAACGCATTTTGAAAATATTTTGGGGTGGGCAATAAATAGCACCCTCCCGAAAGTTTTGAACGTTACAATCATAAGGACACGATTAAACGTCTCTGAAGGATAAAACTTCAGCTTCTTTTGCAAAATGGAATTGATTTAAATTGAAAAAGTTACGCCATTGTGGTTATTTATGGAGGTAACTTCCGGCAGGAAACATTAGGGGCGGATGACGAAATAAGGCTCGGGGGCGGTAAAGTATAAACCTGATAAGAGTACTAAATATATACATTTTGGGGAGAAATTTCCGAGAGCTAATGGGATATGAAAAGATTTCTCTTTAGACATTTACTTACGTACAAGTTCTGCTACAGCCCGACTTCTGCTGGTGCAGATGTCTGCACATCCGCGTGACTCACTCGGCACCAGACCTGCGTCAGAATAACGCGCCGTTTCCATTATCATACAAAAATCCTCTGTAAATATAATATGTTATTAAATAAAAATATTATTAAAATAATCGTATTAACAACGTGACAAAAGCTGATGGTCCTCAAACGGCTGAACCGGTTTCTATACTTTATACCCAGTACTATATAGCTCAAACGTTATACATCTGCCGACAGCGACCAGCGGTGTTGGTGTGAGGCCGAAGGGAAATGGGGGTATTCTCAGGGACGTGGACAGAGGTTTTGGGTGGAGTATACATACCATATCCGAAACCTATGTGCTTATCTTTACTTAAACATAAACTTACCGATTTAGCAATAATCAATGCAGAACTGTGTACTTCTCGAGCAACTTGACAGAATATTACTCAGATACGTTTAGGGTACGCAGGGTTTATGTGCCCGCACGGAGCGCACGACCCTGAGTATTCGGGGAGTGTTCCACCATCTCACAAGTCTTTGTTACCTAAATCATTCAATTCAAGGTCAAGCGGTAAGCCTATTCAGACAGGCGCGCGCTGTTGTTTGGCTGAGGGTCAGAGTGTCTGGTGAAAGTTGATTTCAAATGCAATTACAATGTTTTCACGTCAGAGCCGAGCTCGGGACAGCACACAATTTGTTTGTCCAACAAAGCGGGACTACAAGTTGGAGGTGGCAGAGTTGCAGCCGACAGCCGACAGCCGACACGAGTATCTCATAACATACTCGAAAGCAAGATTGCTTAACGCAATCGTAATGCTCATTCTGTTACCGCAGTAATTAATTAATTAAAAGCGCCTCCCAAATGGAAACAGTAATGTTCACGCGCTGTAGCCTAACGGTAGAAACAGGTGGTAACCCAGATGGTGTCTGATAGCACTGACCCTCCATCGATAACAGGACCTTGTACCAATATTAAGAGGAAAAAACTTCAACAGAGTCGCGATCCTTTTGAATCAAAAAAAATAATTTACGTGACAACATTAAGGATTGTAATACGAGCGCTGCGTTTGCGCATCCAAGTAGTCAGCAGCGCGCGAGTTCAGCGCTAATCGGTTACATCATCATCATCATCATTCATTCGTCGTTAGTTAGGAGCGTTGTACGACACGTCTTTAAGGTTTTCATAAATATTGACAAAATTTCCAATGTTGTAAATATGTATCAATTAAGTATCGCTGCAGCTTTGGTTAACTACGCAGGACAACGAGGCTCAACAACTAACGGCGCTGGCGACGAGCGCAATGTCCCATCATCTACAGCAGATAGGCCTTCACTGCTGGACATAGCTCTCTCCCCAAAGATCGATCAATTACGGGCATCATCGATTGGTCCTGCTCTTCCTGCGTTCAGCGGCTTCCCGGGACCTTACAGTCAACCGGTACCGCCGGGCCCGGTGCAATTCCCACCGCGCGGGCGCAATGCGGGTTGGTGCAAGCCAAAGCCTTGTTTGTTAATTAGCAGGATGCACTATAAGCAGGTTAGGTCGACTTGGGTTCCGTAAGTTATTAAGTAGGACTGCTTACACCCCGCAGTGGTGCAGTATGTACCATCCTAATTAGCGCCACGTTGATATGGGCAGGAGTGTCACTTACCGTCCGGCGCACGTTCCGCTCGTCTCGTCGCTTAATTAAATAAAAAGATTATATTAATTTAATACTGTGACGAAAAAATCTCCCTGTAAATCGTTACGATGTAATATTGGAATATTCCACCATCCAAAACATCTCAGCTCATCACAGTTTGGCAACCTCGGTGGACTCGACGTGACTTGTTACGCCGACGACACCCTGGTGACGGCTCGCGCGTGCACTTTTAGAGAGGCGCGCGTGTTGGCGACTGCGGGCGTGGCCCACGTCGTCTCGCGCATTCGGCGCTTGGGGCTGGAGGTGGCGCTGAGCAAGTGCGAGGCCTTGTGCTTCCCCGGCGCTCGGAATGCGCATCCGCCGGGAGCGGAGCTGATAGTCGGCGGGTACTTAGGACTAGTCCTCGACGGCCGATGGAGGTTCGACGAGCACTTTCGGCAGCTGGGCCCGAAGCTCACTCGAGCAGCCGGGTCCCAGAGCAGCCTCCTGCCCAATCTGGGCGGGCCGAGCGTCGGATGCCGGCGACTCTACACGGGGGTGGTGCGCTCTATGGCGTTATACGGTGCGCCCATGTGGGCGCAACACCTGTTGACCCGTCGCGTGACGCTGCTGCGCTCGCCGCAGCGCGTCATGTCCATACAGGTCGTACGAGGTTACCGTACCATCTCCTTCGAGGCGGCGTGCGTCCTCGCCGGGACGCCGCCGTGGGAACTCGAAGCGGAGTCGCTGGTGCGCCTCTACTGGCGGCAAAAGAGGGCCCTCGAGTGGGAGGGTTCGCTTCCGTTGCCAGACGAGGTGGAGATAGCGCCGATAGGCGCGTCGAGAGGTGCTTTGGAGATGGGAGCGGCGACTCTTTGAACCGTCGTACGGTCGTCTCACCGTTGAGGCCGTCCGGCCGGTCATCAGCGACTGGCTGGACTGGGATTTCGGAGTCCTCAGTTTCTGCCTGGTGCAGGTACTCACGGGGCACGGTTGCTTCGGGAGCTACCTGCACCGGCGGAACTGTACAAGTAGGACGGATGAGGCGTGCGACGAGTGTGGCCACCCGGTGGACACATCGTCCCACACCTTGGCTGATTGCCCGCGATGAGGGGTGGAGGGACAGGGCCGCGCTCGTAGCGGCGATAGGGAGTGACCTCTCGCTACCGTCCGTGGTCCGGACCATGGTCAGTAGCGAGGCGTCACGGAATGCGGTATCCCGATTCTGCGACTCTGTTATGACGCAGAAATGGGAGACCGAACATATCCTAGAGCGGGCACCGAGGGGACAGGACGCGGTCGGAGCGCGATAACAGCTCCCCGCCGCAAGGCGGGGCCGAGCGCTCGACCGCCGAATGGCTCCTCGGCAGGAACCTAGCGCCGCGACCGACAAGGGCCGTCGGGCCGGCGCCCCCCTTGGAGAGGGTTCCTGGGGTGCATATGGTGATGCGTCTCGTATTCCGACGCGTCGCCACGTAGGGATTTTTAATGGGAGGGGTGCTTCACACCCCTCCCCGAGGTGTGCCCGGTCATTCAGGCGCCGTTCGGGGTGTCGCGGAGGAACTGAAATACTTTAACATGCGACCCCACGAACACGTGGATGAGAGTGGAATTCCGTGTGAAACTTTTTAGTCGGTTGGAGCCCGACACTACCACCGACGCCGGCCAATTTGGCGACGGGGTGTGCGTTCCGTTAGCATTTTGTTACACACGTTACTAATAAAAAAAAAATAAATCACAGTTTGGCTGTCAGAGCATGACTGCATGCATTGAGTCTTTTATATACCTTGTTATTGGATTTTATAGAACAGAGAAAAAAATCCTTTTTATTTACTTAATTAAACATAATCTCGAAGAATTCCTTGCGACCTGACGGTATTATTAATTTCGTAAACGAGACAAATATGATCACACATCTTTAATGAATTAAAACGGAAAAAATTCCGCGCAGGCTTCGACATTGATAACAAGGTGATGTGGCGGCGACGGTACGGCGGCGGTGCGGCGGCGGTGCGGCGGCGGTGCGGCGGCGGTGCGGCGGCGGTGCGGCGGCGGCAGTACCGACAGCGGCGCGGGGGCACGCGGCGGCGCTGCGCGTGCGCACGGCATCGCGACAAATACCGGACACCACGGACGCGCTGCTCGCGCACCATAAGCTAATCCAACGCGCCCTCACGCGCGCAGCCGCAGACGCTATACTAAACTATATATAGTTCGTGTTGTTGTGCGCGAACAGCTGGCAGCAGGTCAACGAGTCAACCTCGCGGCTGCTGAAGTTCCATTAGAACGCGTAGGACCGCCGCAGCATGTCGCAGCAGCAGCAGCTCGCCGCCGGCGCAGCCCTCAAGCCGAGTGAGTACCGCACTCCTCACCAGCTGCAACAGCTCTCGTCCGCTACGGGGTCACTCATTCATCAAACTCCATTTTTACTTTCATTTAATAATTATCTTTGTTGTATAATACCTGTGGCATTTAGGTTCACTGAAAAATATTTAAAAATCTAGACTATTATCGAGTCGTAATAAATAACGATTTTGTATAAATATTGTAAAAGTTTGATTCGGCCAGCACATGGGCACCAGCTCCGCGGTCACCTAACAGCGTGCTATTGTGATTCAGTATTTACCGACGGACCGTAAACACATTCAAAGCGCAACCCCCTCTGTTCACACCCCTCATGGTCCCCGTTAGGCGACACGCACTGTAGCGTGAAAAAATAATCTTTTGTTGAAGTTACGAACAGTTCGTTTATACCTAATAACCTTGTTTTACTTAATAGGCGACTGCAGCGACGCGACACTCGAACGGCAGTGTTAACCTTTACTCATTTGGTTCTTTTCAATTGAAAACTGCAGCCTGCCTGCGCAATGGCGGCCTGCGTAAATAACTAACAGACCTGATGGGATCTTGCATTGTTTCCTTATCCAACCCATCGATAGCTCAAGCAATTTCATTTGCTACGGCGCCTTTCGGGTATACCGTAAGTTTACCACAATATCTCCTGCTGATGCCCATGGCAACTATACACATAAACAACCTATTTCCGGACCCCGCGACCAGCGCAGTGGCTCGCACATACGAAATTGTCTTATAGAGACGCTCCCTCGGGTCATAGTTTAATGTTAGGTTTTGTCGGGGACAGACTTAATATATATCTGAAACCTAGCCTCGCGGTGACGTTAATTCATTCTTACATCGAACTAAATTTGTATATTTAAAAGAGGGCCGCCGGCCGCGCCGGGGCCGAGCCCGAGCTCGAGCCCGAGCCCGAGCCTTGGCTGAGCACCGCTGGGCCCGGGCCCAGTGCCCGCACGTGAACAATTGCGTGCTTCAGATATTCCGTTGAATCGTTACTCTGCTATTAAATAAAATATCACTTAGCCCATAATAATTTAAATATTCCTAATGCTATGAATATATATATATATATATATATATATATGTAGTAATGACGCCGGGCTGTCTCGCCGGATATACGGTTGCCGGTTAACCTACCGTGCGATGTTACACGCAGACGCGCCACCGCCGGCCGGCCGCCGTGTCGTTAACGACGCGCTCATTAGATGTTTACGCGTTTAGTAAAGTACGTACATGGCAGTGCGATGCAACGTGGCAGTGATGTCGTCGCTGCTGGACCACTCGCTTGTTTGTTGTTTTTGTTTGTGTGAAACGGACAACGTTTAAAATGCTTTTTACCGCTCGTTACAAAATATCATTCGCACGTTTAGCTGGGCCACATCAGCATAACCAGGAGTCCAGGTGGACGCGGACTGATAACGGAGATGAAGTTAAGTGGAACCTACAAGGTGGGCACACCGAGCGCACCTTAGACGCGCGCACTTTCACAGCCGCCGCGAGGTCGCGCACGTACGGCGCGCTCAGTGGGTGCTCTGTGCACCGTCGCCTGATCCAGCCGCGGGCCATGCGCCTCTGAGTTTTCTGAGCCCACTGTCTTAGTCCTGCAAGGCTCATCTACAACTATAATATGTCATTTCACAGCCGGCCACCAAACTTAGAGACTGATTATTACTTAGAAATAGTTTTAAACGGCTAAATGATAAGCGTGAAGCCCAGCTCCAGGAAGAGATACCACAAAAATGGGTGAGGGTCACACTGTAGCGCAGCCTATAAAAGTAACATTGCTTCGTTCGTTCATTTATCAGCAGGGGCGCCGCCGAGTCATCGCCGCGGTGTATCAGCGGTGATGAAGTCCCCCGTTACATACTAATTAGTTTCTTTTCATAGAAATGGTGATGAGCATTTTGTTGTTCGCGCCGCTCGCGGCCTCGCGTCGCTGTCTCGCGAACTGGGACCACGACGCTGCACTCGCTGCACTCGCTGCACTCGCTGCACGAGCGCGAACTGCTTTGTAACCATGCGAAAGGAATCTTTCTAATTTGGCGCACTTTTCCCTCTCTTTTCGTGCAGCCTCTGACTTTATTACCTCCGAACTCGTGTTACAGAGATTGGATCCATTCGCAAACAGGATCGCAATAGGCAGCCTGCAGCACAAACTAATCAAACAAAACGACTCGTTAACTACGTGACAGTTAACTGCACCTTAAGTATCCTTGCAAACGTTACAAGTATTTTCCTCGTTGTACTTACACTACTGTCCATGTACAAGGTGACCAACACTTATGGAGTTTTTTTAATTAACTAATAATCTTTTTGCCTTCATGTGTAACCTTACGACCTCCCCCGGTTTCCGAAAACTTAACTCAATTTAAGTTAAATCTACTTCCATAGCTCTATATTTATTTTATAAAGTTGGCGAAAATTATAGAAATGTAACAATTTTTCGAAAAGTTTGCAAAAAAAACTCAAGTACACACTAGGTAGGTACTAGATAAAGGAAAAAATAAGGGAACAGTACTACATGCTCATCTCAAACACACAGCACACGAGCACGTCGCTGCACCGACTGCGCGAGCTGCAGCTAATCCTTGGAACATAATGAGTGCATCAGAGCGGAGCCGCGCTGCGTGTCGGACCCTGTTACTGACTCAACAAACGCTAATAAATCGCATTAAAATGTTATAAAGTATTATTGTATTACTGAACGGTAGAAATTTGCACGAAACTGTCCTACTACTACCCAGTAACCTCGTACCAGTGTAAACCTATTCCTTTATCCTGTTGAACTAAATGTCCCCGGCAGGTAACGTTTTAATCTGAAATTGAAATCTCGTTTTATGTGCTCAGCGTTTCACATCCGCCGGCGGTGGTTACAGCTGGAAGCAGATGTTCCGCTAAGTTGTAGTTAAGCAAGACCATCTAGTTGTGGTAGCTCACTTTGACGGCTTTAACAGATATATTGAAATCATCAGAGATTCGCCCTAAGTTAATTTGCAAATAACAATATTCAATAAACGGTTCAGCGAGCGAGAGCCGCCGCGACTGTTTCAGTGCAACGTATAACTTGGCTGGGCACGCGGCGACTGCTGCGAAGCGACGGGCGCAGTGCGGCTAAGTGTAAACACCTCAAGCAATGCCTCATTGTTATGGGCAGGGGTATGACTTACCGGCCCGCCGGTCGCGGCGCTCCCTCTTGAGAGAAAAGGCTTAACTCTTTCTATTTCAATTTCCCAGAGTCGCTGGTCGGCGTTCGCCACTTGCAGTGCCTGTTGCTATTCTTGGCGCTGGTGTTCGCCTTCGCCATGAGGGTCAACATGAGCATGGCGATCGTGGCTATGACCGATAGCTCCAAAGACAACGTACGTATTCAATGAGGGAAACCGATAGAAAGTGACAGAAAAGACGTAGTGGTTTAACGCAAATCGAGTGTTACGGTTATGTTGACATATCCGACCTATTTGTTATCGCGGCCTAAGCCCCGCAGCCGGTGCTGCAGCCGATGCTGCAGCCGATGCTGCAGCCGTTGCTGCAGCCAGTGCTGTAGACGGTGCTGCAGCCGCTTGGCGCCGCACTCCTCGCATAAACATTCGATTGTTAAGTTTTTGCCAAATTCTTGATCCCTTTCCCTGTGTGTCGGGGCCATACATTTAAATCTTAAAAGAGCTGAATACTCATCTACTTATAGTCGCTATTCTTCATACAATACATTAACAGATGTTATCTAACAACGCCCACTCAGACTACCGACGAAGTCTACCAGCCATGGTCTGTTCTGAGGACTTTAAACAGTTGCTTATTTCCATTGGAGAAGACGCTTGTTAGTAACAGCCGGGCTTCACTCCGAGCGTCGCGCGGCCCTCACTACTGGAGCAGTGTCCCGTGACACCCGCGCCGCACCGCGCCGCACCGCGCCGCACCGCGCCGCACCGCACCGCATCGCACCGCATCGCACCGCACCACTCTATCGCGCCTCAATCTACACTTGATATGTTATTGACAACGCTCGAGGACTTGATCAGATAACGGTAAAACCCATTCCACTCGTGCGCACTTTGTAAACAACAAAATGAAAAGTGTTGCACTTAACATAACAGCAGCAGGTTCGTTAGACAGGCGACACTCCTGTGCGCGCCATTAGACAGGTTATCATTAGGTTATCACACAGAGCCTGCAATATCGCTCAATCAAGTCAATTCAAAGCAGCTCTCCACAAACGTAGAGCGCGTCAGCGTCAATTGGCACCAACTTTTCATCATTCCACAGAATTGTTGCTTTGAATTATACATTTTTAATTCGTTTCTTTCTAAAAGTCGACTAATGAAGATCAATTCCAATATATAGGACACTTGCAGCTATTTCATGTAAACGGTCTGTGCACGCCGACCTCATGTACGCTATCGTCGTTGTTAACTTCAATTTCCATTACTGTAGAAATTGTCAACAGTTAGAGCAGCCGTCTTGTACTGGTGTAATAGTAAAGCAATCAGCATCGGCCGCGTGATCGCGTGCCGCACAGCGCGCGCGCACCCTCGCGCACCCTCGCACACCCTCACACACCTGCAGCCCCGCCACCGTGGAACAGAATCCGAACCTAAGGCTCTTGCGAGTGTATTTAAGTTTCACTGACCGCGTCCTGTTACGAGCTCTGGTCGTCGTAAGTCGGACTTTGAAAATGATGTAAAGAAGACGGCGGAGTGCAGCCTCCAACGATTCTGTTGCAGCAGACACTGACGTCACCAATCATCGGAGTGACGTCATCGTCGTCATTTCAACGCATGGATCATAGTGTCCACTGTCCACAGCTGGACGTAGGTCTCTTGCAATATCGGAGTGTGTTGAACATTTAATTGATACTGACATACACGTTGCTGGCAAGTGCAACACTTATTTTTAAGTGACACAATGTTATCTGAGACGTAATTTAAACGCCTTATGCCTGAACGTGCTGCACGAAGACATATGCAGCCGGTTACGAATGAAGGGCTGGAACTCCCCCAAGGTCCACAGCGGGCTTGTGGACACCCCTCCGAACCGAAGCACAGCGCTCCACAAACTTCCCCGTCGGCGGAGGGTTTGTTGGCAATAAATGATTATTTCCCGTCAGGACAGTGGGTCCGTGTCCCGCGGGCGGCCCCGGGGATTTGGAAGGGTAAGCTTTTAACGGTGTTCGGACTTCGGGGATTCCCTTATTTAGGTGTTTGTATATTATATTATCGAGTTTGCTAAATTGACTAAGGAAAGGAAATCCTCCGCCAGCCTGGCCGCCATTTTCTATAAAACTTTTGTATCGATGTTGAAAAGTAATCTCGTTCCCCTGTTCTTATATAATATATACATACGCTTTGTTTGTTTATTTAGTTATTGCTCAGCTTATTTAAACTTAATAGAGAGATGACGTCGGTCGGTGCACCGCTCGGGGTCGGGGTCGTCCAAAGAGTAAATAGTCACGTGTTATAGTGGTCTAGTGCTGGTGCATGACCTTACCGATTTATAGATAAAACTGTGAATAAGTTACCGATATTTTAGAAATGAACAATGCTTCTATACTATTTGTTTATATAAACATGACCGATACTGATAATATCTCCACTGCAGGGATGGAATGCTCTCTCGCAGAAAGAGAGTTTAAGCATCAATCGCGATATTTCTCTGCTTTGGAAAATGGCCCAATTCTAATGCTCACGGACCAGGTCGGTGGCTGCGGCGAGTGTGTGCTCAGCTGTTATTTAATTAACCGTCCGTGTACCACGTTTACTGTTACCGTTACTTGTTCTATATTTCCAGGCCTTCGGTTGGAGTATACAGACGCAGTCGGTGATACTGTCGTCGTTCTTCTGGGGCTACGTGGTGCTGCAGATCCCGGGCGGGGAGCTCGCCGCCAAGTTCAGCGGCATGATACTAGTCACGATCTGCATCGCAATCAATTCCGCAGTGTCCCTGCTCATCCCTGTTGGATCCAAATACGTTAGTGCCGCGATACTTATTAGCCGAGTTACAGTTTCCACTGGTGGCACATTTACTGCGAGGAATCCTTCCAGATCCACCGAGTTTGTTTGTTTGTCGAATTGGTGGAGACGAATGAGAATGAGAATGTGTAATATGTATGAGGTTATGGACAAAAACATTAACAGGTTTATATATTTTGTAACTTTGACCGTGCAATGAGTCCGGTGCCAGGGGTGCGGTGGCCTGAACGAAGACCGTAATAAACACTTACACCGTTTCCTCCGCCACGCCCAGCAGCGTCGGGCAGTCCGTAGCGACAGCTTATCGCCGCATACGCTGACGATGATTATTAAACTCAAGCGTGTTGTCATGTCAGATCGATATTACTTAATAATCAATCCTTTAACTTTAATATTCCATTCGCACGTTGTTCTCATCACTGCTGCAGGGCGGCTGGCAACTTGTCTGCGCCTGTCGCGTCATTCAAGGCCTGTCGCAAGGTTTCCTCTTCCCCTCCATGCACAACCTTATTGGCAAGTGGGTGCCTCTGGAGGAGAAGAGTAGACTTGGTACCATTATTTACGCTGGTAAGTATTCTATGCCGTTACAGCACATCTGATTTCAATACCTTTATTGACCACAACTTTAGTTCAGCTTTCTTTACTAACTTACTGATAACCGTGATTTCCGCCGGGACGGAAGCAATTTCGTTCTCTTTCAAACTGCTCTTATCAGACAATGAAAGTATGAACATATCATTTTCTAATGTCGCTGGATTGTTTCTCCAGGAGCCCAGTTCGGCACAGCCCTGCAGTTGATAGCGTCCGGTTTCATCGCCGAGTACTGGGGCTGGCCGGCAATTTTCTACGCGAATGGTGTGCTCGGAGCGATCTGGACAGTAGCTTATGTGTTCCTGGGAGCCGACTCGCCGCAGTCCTCTAGGATGATCAGTAATGAAGAACGCCTGTATATACAGACCTCTCTGGGGCACATCGGTGTGCAGAAGGTAAGTTTTTCATGGACATTCTACAATAGCATTAATTTACAACTGACTAACAATCGCTTGGTACTTGTGCTCGTTCGTGCTGCTATCTGCAACAAATTAGAAATGCAAATTTCTACAAACGAGCGCATACAAATCATCACCTTGACATATAATATAAGATAGTACACCACATCGCTTGGCCTTGGAAACGAGAAATAATAACATTCGCAGAATCGTTGTCGGAGTCCGCAGGCTGATCCGGCGATTGTTGGTTGGGTTGGAAGAGTCCGAACTGCAGCGTGCGAGTCGCTGCTGCTGTGCAACTGCGCCATAGTGTAACTGCACCGTAGTGTAACAGCACCATAATGTGAACGACGAGGAGGCTGCAGATCTATGGCGACACATAATACTCTTACCACAACATTTCCTTGTATCTGTAACACAATTGACAATATTCATTAATTACAACTTGTACTGTAACTTATAGCGATTATTTATTTGACAGAAATTAAAGACTCCATGGAAGAAGATATGGACGTCTCTTCCTTTTATTTCCCTTATTATTGTCCACTGCGGACAGAACTGGGGCTTCTGGACCCTAATGACGGAAATACCCTCGTACATGAGCCAGGTGCTGGGCGTAGATATCAAGGCGGTGAGTACATAACAATCCATTCTTCACACCACACTGTTGTAGTAAGCCGCCCTGATGCTGTGCCGTGACTGCACACCGACGTTGTGATTATCATTTATATTGAATCGGTTCATCTCATGAGTAGATGATTTGTTCTTCAACAACTTCAATTAGTCTAATAAGTACGATACTTCTGAACGCTGGGCTGGTTCCTACCTTGATCGTTCTCAGCCAAAAAACCCACCCCAATAATAATGAAAACTATCATGTATATGTGATGATAATTAAAATATATCAAAATACAGTCAAGGACAACATGTCCAATATCTCCCTTCCGCCTTTTTGTCTTTTGAATTTCGCGGCTATGTACAAAGCGCTACAGAGCTCGTATCTGGCAATACTATACATAATTTGGAAGGTCTTGACATAACCTACAAAACGACGCTATGCATAATTAGTTTGGATATTGCGTTCAACAGTTATAGACGTGTAAACATTGAGTTCACTAACGCCAAAATTCGCGATATTTTAAAGTTTTCCTTCTTTAAAGGCAAATCCGCTAGAGAAACATTCCGTGAGATTAATGGTGTTATGGGGGATGGTACTCTATCACTTCGAACCGCGGAGGAATGGTTTCGACGATTCAGAGTCGGTGAAAACGACACCATGGATAAGCCAGCCGGCGGAAGACCTCTGACGACAAATACCGATCAAATCATGGACTACATCGAGTTAGACCGACATGTGGCATCTCGTGACATCGCCCAAGAGATGGGAGTTAGTCACCAAACCATTTTAAACCATCTGCAGAAGGCTGGATACAAAAAAAAGCTTGATGTTTGGGTGCCGTATGATTTGACGCAAAAAAACCTTCTGGACCGAATCAACGCCTGCGATATGCTGCTGAAACGGAACGAACTCGACCCATTCTTGAAGCGGATGGTGACTGGCGACGAAAAATGGATCACATACGACAATATAAAGCGAAAACGGTCGTGGTCGAAGGCCGGTGAATCGTCCCAAACAGTGGCCAAGCCGGGATTGACGGCCAGGAAGGTTTTGCTGTGTGTTTGGTGGGATTGGAAGGGAATTATCCACTATGAGTTGCTCCCATATGGCCAGACGCTTAATTCTACCATCTACTGCGAACAACTGAACCGCTTGAAGCAGGCGATCGACCAGAAGCGTCCAGAATTGGCCAACAGGAAGGGTGTAGTGTTCCACAAGGACAACGCCAGACCACACACTTCGTTGATAACTCGTCAGAAGCTACGGTAGCTCGGATGGGAGGTTTTATCGCATCCACCATATAGCCCGGACATAGCGCCAAATGATTACCACCTGTTCCTGTCCATGGTGAACGCCCTCGGTGGTGTAAAGTTGAACTCAAAAGAGGCTTGTGAAAAGTGGCTGTCCGAGTTCTTCGCAAATAAGGAGGGGGGCTTCTACGAGGGAGGTATTATGAAGTTGCCGTCTAGATGGAAACAGATTATCGAACAAAACGGCGCATATTTGAACTAAATCCGATCACTGTAACACTTTTTATAAAGCATTGAATAAAGAGCAAAAAAACGGAAGGGAGATATTTGACAACCTTATATTATATTATCGATCGATGTGAAAACGTTTGGGGCAGATCCGTGTCCAACAGTGGACGTGACGTCCGCTGATGATGGTAATGTTTTCATTCGACAAAATATTTCCAGCATTAAATGAAACTCTGAAACAGTTTCACCCTGTACCAGATTTAAAAACGGGATCAGAACTTTCATTAAATACCCAAACTGTCCCGCGGATTCTGATAACTTCCTGCGCCAGGACATCGCTGCACGTTGTTCCCAGCTTGATCAGAACAAATTATCCTTTAGTGGACAAAATTAGATTTGAAATCCTTTTTCTATATCAGTTCTTGTTTTTTTTTACACTTAATATTATTTTTCCGCATTTTATACAAATCACCAAACTTCAGTTTGAAGAGGGCACCTAATGATGATGACGAGGATGATGATGACCGTATGCAAACACTACAACCATAAAGCTGGAGTGTGGCTCACCCCACGGGACGTCGCGGGCGCAATTTGCTGAACAAAGTTCTTTCCAGTAATGATATGTTGTTACCGTTTCCAGAACGGCGTGATGTCCGCCTTGCCGTACCTCGCCATGTACCTGTTCAGCTTCCCGCTGGGCTTCATGTCCGACTACATTCTGAAGAAGAACTGGCTAAACATCACCGCCTGCAGGAAACTCTCCAACTCCTTAGGTTATATTTCTTTTAATTTTATCTGCCACTACTCTCTGCAGATTATCCTGCAGTTCCCAAAAAGCTGGTGAAACGTATACGCTTATCGATCTTATTTAAATACGAATCTATATTTTAGTATTTCTCACAGTTAAGGGACAACAACATCATTACAGGTTTGTCTTCCCCCCTTCATCGCCACCAGATGACGGTGAAGCTTATTGGTTTCTGTATTATATACATGTTAAGGGTTTTAGTCCCGGGTGACATAACGTATCATAGAAGCATCAGCTACTAATGCTTTTATATGAGGTTGTTTTATATTCATTGGACGGTTTATTGTTACTATAGCGACAGAAGTGTTGGAGAAGCCTAGGTTTAGACTCGCACGGTAAACCTATCTCTCTGAAGAAAAAAGTACTATTTTTTTAAGCACGGTACATAAATAAATCCTGCTCTTGTTTATTTTTCCTCTATGCAATCTGGTTATGCATAAAGCAGTCTGGTTGCGGGACCCGCAGGTCACTTCGGGCCCGCGGTGGCGCTGGTGGGGCTGTCGTACGTGCCGGCCGGGAACGTAGCGCTGGCGGTGGGGCTGCTCACCGTCGTGGTGGGGCTCAATGCGGGCCACTACACAGGCTATCTGGTCAGTAGCTAAAATACGTTCTAACGCATATGATTATTTTCCATAAAATCTATCAGCAGACAAACGTGCAACAGGTGCTGAACTTGTTGCACTCGTCCCGAACCATTATTATAGCAAAGTATAAACTCGAAACATATTGAACGACATCTTTACTATCGACACATACATCATATACTTATTTTTTATCAGCTGGTGCACATCGACATGGCGCCGAACTTCGCCGGCACTCTGATGGGCATCACCAACTGCATCGCCAACGGGATCTCCATCGTCGCGCCGCTGGCCGCCGGAGCCATACTCAACGACGAAGTGAGCGCCCGCCCCCGCTACCTCTGTTTACTTAATGGCATCCTTCGGCCAGACCGCTTCCAGAAACCCTAAGAGGGACGAATCGTTGAAATTGACTAAGTAATGATACAGGCATTTCCGGTTTAGTAAGCGGCACATCTTGAAACGATGAATTACAAGATTTGTTGTCATGACAACTACGCGTGAACTCGAGCGCTGGCACTAAACCCTTTCCAAATACAAGATGGGGGTTGTTCTTTCTTTTTATGGAATTTAGTTCAGGACCACAATATGAAAGGAATTCACAAAATTGTAGGCAGAGTAAAGACTCTATACTCGCATATCACTATACAGACGGACCCCAGCGAGTGGCGCAAAGTGTTCTACGTGTCCTCCGCCATATACATCGCGTGCAACATTTTCTTCATCATCTTCGGCACCAGCGAGAGGCAGCAGTGGAACGCGCCGGCCGCCGACGCGGACCTCGCCGCCAACGGTAAGTGCACTAATTAGCCGCTCGACGGGAACACCAACGATAGTAATGGCGACATCGTTACTGAAGTTACAATGACATGCTCGCTTATGTCCACTCCTGAATGCGACTTGGAACCCTTCCACATTCAGGAGCGCGCCTCCGAGTGGCACTGGGTGACCATCGCACTGCACGCGTTTTGCTTATCAATAGCCGTCGGCGTACAATCTCAGTGTTAAACCCGCGAACATCATTTCACTAATACACAGTGCAGTAGTTAGGAGGGTCCTTATTAGGGGTGTTGAAGCAACTGGGGCAACGACATGTACCACCTGATAACTGGAGATCACTTCGAAGCGTTAAATCGCCTCTCGGAGTGTAACGTGACGCTGCGCGAAATGAAACCCAACGGACCCCTCACCCGGAGCCCGACCACCCGGACCTCCTTCCCTGTACATACTTGCTTAGTGTTTATTATTATATATAATATATACATATATTATATAAATAAATTACACAACTCTTACGAAATTCGTAATGATGTGTTATATAACATTGTATGATATATACAATTGTACAGGTCAACTGCTTGTTTTATTACTCGTTACTGGGAGGGCAAAACAGCCCCAAGTTTTTGATACCTAGTTAAACAAGTTAGCCGTCAGCAAGTCCCCGCCCGCACGGTGCATGGACATGGTTTATTGTTGTTTATGACGTCATTATAATGATAACATTACTTTTACAGACACAAAGGCGGATAACAAAGTGGAGAAAGTGATTTAATTCTAGACATCAGCTGCGAGCATCCTTGTACCTGATTGAAAATACACGAAATAAAACTCTATAAACAGAAATGTAGTTTTTGTATCATTTTGTCGATATTTATGTAAACAGAGCGGCCATGTTGTTTAATAATATTATATAATAAATGTTATACCAGCGGCGTGCGCGGAGTCTCGAGTAGCACGTTGCGGACGTGCCGCACGCATGGATATCTGTGCTCGGTTATTCAACAGACAATTTACGTCCCTCTGATGGGCCACAAGCCTACCCTCAATATGAGGGCGATGAGCCATAGTCACTGCGTGGGCTCAATGCGGATTGGTGACTTTGATCACACACACCTCACAATAAATTCCAATTCGTGTGCAGGTTTCTTCGCGATACTTTTTTTTACTATTTATATGTCATTTAATTGCTTAAGTTCACAAATGTACATAACTTAAATGTTAAAGTCATCGGTACACGCCGAGATTCGAACCCGCGGCCTAAGGAATGGAGGCCGCACGCTCTAACCATTACGCCGGCGAGCTTATCTATTGTTAAATACAATCTTGCCAATTCAAGATAGTTACGTACCCATTGAGTAACTTAAGAGCTCATTATTTAGATAGGTTCCAGAGGCCAGGCTACGCAGTTCATAACTGCTGGACACGGTCCGGCGCAGGGAGCGGCCAGCACGCGTGCACCGGTGGCGAATCAAACCGATACACCCAATGATCCAGTGATTTCATTAGATATTCACAGTGTTGAGCAGGTACAGTTCCAGAGTCGGTTCCTATCGCTAAGCAGTAACATTGCCGTGTTCCTATCTGAAGGTCACTGTAGCCGGTGACATTTTTCGTTGGTAGAGAACAAGATGTAGGTATCGGCAGCGCGGCCAGGAGCGACGTCCGGCAGCCAAGCCAAGAGTGACAATCGAAATTCTGGTGGTGGCAAGCTACGTTGTGTTGTACAGGGTATTGTTCCGTCTCACGGACCCCGCAGGGGTCCACCCCGGGGCGCGATAATCCCCGTCCGGGGCGAGAGGGTCCCAGTGCGGGGAGCCTTCAAGTATTTAGGGCTCACTCTGGACGGGCGATGGAGCTTCGGAGAGCACTTCGAACGGCTTCTCCCGAAGCTCACCGCCACCGCCGCTGCGCTGGGCAGATTGCTGCCCAATGTCGGGGGGCCGGGTCATTTGTGTCGGCGCCTATACTCTGGCATCCTGCGGAGTATGGCACTGTACGGTGCGCCCGTATGGGTGGATAGGTGCGAGACCGCCAGGAACGGGCCCGTGTTGAAGAGGGCCCAACGTATCCTGGCGGTCCGAGCCTGTCGGGCGTACCGTACGGTGTCCTGGACGGCGGGTACGCTTCTCGCGGGCGATGCGCCTTGGCATCTACAGGCGCAGTCGCTCGCGGAAGTGTACCTCTTCCTGCGGGATGCCGGAGAGCGTCGGCCGGACCCGGCCACGGTCCGCCGGATCAGGCGCGTTGCCCATGACGCCCTGATCCGGCGGTGGGAGACGGAGTTAGGTAACCCTGCCGCCGGCCGGGACACGGTGGAGGCCATCAGGCCCCACCTGTCCCGGTGGATGAGCCGGCGGTACGGGGCCTTGACGTTCCACCTGGTGCAGGTGCTGACAGGCCATGGATGTTTCGGCAAGTACCTGCACCAGGTGGCTCGTAGAGAGATGACGCAAGAATGCATCGAGTGTGGTGCGCCGATTGACACGGCGCACCACACTCTGGCGGAGTGCCCGGCATGGGGGCCGCAACGCCACGCCCTCGTCGCGCAAGTCGGTAGTGACCTCTCGCTGCCGACTGTAATCGATCGTATGTTGAGCAGCGAGAGGTCTTGGAAGGCGGTGGACTCCTTCTGCGGCGCAGTGATGCTTCAGAAGGAGGCCGCCGAGCGCACGAGGGAGGCCGACGCCGCTGCCGCACCTTGCAGGCGGCGGCGGGCCGGAGGAAGAGCGCGGCGGCAGAACCACGCCGTCCGCTTCCTCCCGCCGTGAGCGATGGGCCCCTAGCCGGGCACGGTGTGAGGGGGCGTTCGGGCCGTTGGGCGTGGCCCTTTGGGCCTTTTGTCGTATTTCCCCTGGGGGTGCGTCCCCCGGGGGAGTCTTGGTTTTTGTCCCCCCCTCCCACTTCGACGAGGGGGGGAGTCTGGAGGGAGGAGGCCGCCGCCCAATTCCTTCACGGGAGGGCGCCGGCCGGGCATGCGCTCCGTCGTGGGCGCGCGCGGTCGTCTGTGGGGTCGGGGGGCCCCAACGTGCTGGTCCCGCGAGGGGCCGGTACGGGACGGCAGGCGGGTGCCTTTGCTCCCCGCGGGCACCCACCAAGAGGAGTTTTATACGCGGAGGCGCCCGGAGAGTTGCTTGGCTGAAACCCGGGCGTCTCCAGTATGCGTGTGGCGGGACAAGCGGTGGTGGTTTTAGTGGGTATGGGGGTCACGCACAACATCTCAGTGGCCCCGAGCCCCACATAACCCGGCGTCCCCCCCCCCCTTGAAAAGGACGCTGGGTATGCGTTAACAGCATTTCCACCACCGATATCAAAAAAAAAAGGGTATTGTTCCGTCTCTTATAATTAATTTCACCGTCGTGAGATGGGCACTCCTCCACCGTAAAGGGACCGAGACGCTGCGGAGAAGATATGCGTCGTAGACACTAAACTTGACCCAGTGCTACGGCACTTAGTCCGACTTACAATATTTACCAGTGATCACCAGCAGACCGTGCAACGGAGGAGCTGGCCGCGCGCGCCTGCCCCTACCCGCCTACCGGTGGGCAAGCACGCGCCGCGCGGGCTCGCTCGCCCACCAGTTCCTCATCAGTATCACTACACAGTATAAAACAAAGTCGCTTTCGATGTCTGTCTGTCCCTATGTATGCTTAAATCTTTAAAACTACGTGACGGATTTTGATGCGATTTTTATAAAAAGATACTGTGATTCTTAAGGAAAGTTTATACGTACGATGCACGCACAATGCAACAGACGAACACTGATATATTTCCAGGTTTCTAATGTGAAGTCGTAAATAAACACATATTTTGCGCTTATATTGCAAACGCTGGCCCAACGATGCGAGATAGATCAAAATAATATACTACAGTATTGTACACATTATGCGGTGCGGCGAGCGAAGCGGCGCGGCGTGCGGAGCGTCACGGCGTGCGGAGCGGCGCGGCGTGCGGAGCGGCGCGGCGTGCGGAGTGTCACGGCGTGCGGAGCGGCGCGGCGTGCGGAGTGTCACAGCGTGCGAAGCGGCGCGGCGTGCGGAGCGTCACGGCGTGCGGAGCGGCGCGGCGTGCGGAGTGTCACAGCGTGCGAAGCGGCGCGGCGTGCGGAGCGTCACGGCGTGCGGAGCGGCGCGGCGTGCGGAGCGTCACGGCGTGCGGAGCGGCTCGGCGTGCGGAGTGTCACGGCGTGCGGAGCGGCGCGGCGTGCGGAGTGTCACGGCGTGCGAAGCGGCGCGGCGTGCGGAGTGTCACGGCGTGCGGAGCGGCGCGGCGAGCGAAGCGGCGAGCGAAGCGGCGCGGCGTGCGGAGCGTCGCGGCGTGCGGAGCGGCGCGGCGTGCGGAGTGTCACGGCGTGCGAAGCGGCGCGGCGAGCGAAGCGGCGCGGCGTGCGGAGCGTCGCGGCGTGCGGAGCGGCGCGGCGTGCGGAGTGTCACGGCGTGCGAAGCGGCGCGGCGAGCGAAGCGGCGCGGCGTGCGGAGCGTCACGGCGTGCGGAGCGGCGCGGCGTGCGGAGCGGCGCGGCGTGCGGAGTGTCACGGCGTGCGGAGCGGCGCGGCGAGCGAAGCGGCGAGCGAAGCGGCGAGCGAAGCGGCGCGGCGTGCGGAGCGTCGCGGCGAGCGAAGCGGCGTGCTAATATTCAATGAATTCGCAACATGAAACCGATGACAATTATGTATCGTTAATTAAGTCAATAGCCGTGTATGTGCACGTGTGTACTTGTGTGTACGTGTGTACTTGTGCGCGCGAATGTACTTATGTGTGCGCGAAATACAGTTAGTGAGAATATTCGAAATTACTCTACGATTTATCTAAGTATTCATACGGATTTCCATTTCGCGTATAAACATTAAATAGCGCACATTAATTAATTTCGGGTGACACGGACATTAATCAACGCCCCGTTAACAAATAAAAATTTGGGGGCGAGCAGGGGCAAGTACGCCCCCGCCGGAGGCAGGGGACAAAACATTACAAATAGAATTATTTGTGTAGTCGAAATTGTAACTTTGCACGTCCACGGTGGATAGATACACTGTTACTGTTACTGTTACTGTTACTGTTGTTGCCAATGTAATATATCAAAACCACAGTTTCTATCCGAAGGCCACGTCCGCGCGCTGTCGCGAAACATTTTCTATTTAATCCGAAATTTTACTTTAAGCGGGTAACGGTATTATGTACAGAACTTATTTATTTACATTAAAAGGAAATACATTTGTGAACTTTAATTACAGCGGCGAGATACAAACGGTGAAGGAAAACATCGCGAGGAAACCCGCACACTGAAATCATCCTTGTGAGTGTGTGTGTGTGTGGTGGCCCCAATAAAGTGGCAACAGGCTCGCCCCCTGTTACATGGGACATAATGTGACCACATCTAGCGAAATGTGGGTGTTTATTCACCTCAGTAGGGGTAGCCTACTGGGAAAAAGGCGTGATTATATAAACAAAATTAAAAAATAAATGGAAACACCCCCGTCGCGAGCAACAGGCGCAGATGTCGAGGGAGCCATCAGTCCGACGTCGCGGCGGTGTCTGATGGGAAGGTAACAAAGAGATGAGTTCGCGGCGCACGAGCTCGCGCTGATGTGTTCTGTTGTTCTGAACCCCTCAGCAGATATTCCTCACCGACACGCGCCGCCACCCCGCCACCCTGTCAAAACGTGGCAGGGAGGGGGTGCGGGTACATTCGTTGCGGAATTAAACTCCAAATTGTTTGTGGAGGCAGTTTGTGATATTTATTAAGAAATATTGCTCTTTAGCACTCTCCTCACTGCACAAAGTGGAAAGGGACAATGGGGTCGTCGTCATGGTCTCCTACACTGTAGGGTTGAAACGAGAGCAGCGGGCGGGGGCCACTGCCCATCGGACTGATGATCCACAACAAGTTACATTTTTTTTTTTTTATAAGATCTAGTAGGCAAACGAGCAAGACGGGTCACCTGATGGTAAGTGATTCACCGCCGCCCACGGTCACCAGCGATGCCAGTGCGTTGCCCACCCTTCAGGTGAGAATATGCTCTTTTCTTGAATAACCCAATGTCGCAGTTGTTGGGGAAGACCGCTGATGGCAACGAATTCCAGAGACTTACTGTGCGTGGCAAAAAACTGTTTTTAAAACGCATTGTAGTGGAACGCCAACCATCCAGATGGTGCGGATGATAGTTCCGGCGAGACGATCGGTTGCGAAAATCAGCGGCTTCTATTAAATCGAACAACTCCTCAGAACACTCCCCATTGTAAATTCTGTAAAGTATGCATAGGGAAGATAGATCCCTACGCAGTGCCAAAGGATCTAGCCGATCGGCAAGTTCAGGATCGTCGACAATCCGAGATGCCCTACGTTGGATTCGGTCAAATGGAGATAGCTGATAACCCGGAGCCCCGGCCCAAAGGTGGCAACAATACTCCATGTCAGGCCGCGCCTGCGCCTTATACAGTTTAAGACGGTGGGCCGGCTTGAAGTACTGTTTGGCCCTGTTGGCATGGCATCTTTCTAATGCAATGAAGAAGAAGAGACCCGTTACGCTGTCGTCGGTGAAGTAAACTATATTAATAACATTTTCTATCGCTAACTGTGCCGCCATTTCGTATGTATTCGTATTCATGTTGTTCGTAACATCTACGCATCTATATTTAAATTTACCTTCACCTTTGCTCGCGAGGCTGTTCCTAACGACTCCTCCGATTACCCGTTTCTCCATCCGCTTTCCGCTTTCCGCTCGCGAGCTTGTGTTTCTTTTTTCGATGGAGTAAGTTTTGTTGACATTTGACAGCTCCATCGGGCTCAGGGCTCGCAGGGCGGCATCCGCAAGCCCAGTCGTGACCTAGTCCGGTGCTCTGTTCATCAATCGAAGTCCAATACTAATTTAAAAAAAGTTCTATGCACAACAATTGCCACCAAACAATATATTTGTTTACACAAGAGCGCCAAGCGAAACAGCCGCGCCGCCGCCGCCCGCACGCCGCCCGCACGCCGCCCGCTCGCCGCGCCGCCGCCGCCCGCACGCCGCCCGCTCGCCGCGCCGCCGCCGCCCGCTCGCCGCCCGCACGCCGCGCCGCCGCCGCCCGCTCGCCGCCCGCACGCCGCGCCGCCGCCGCCCGCTCGCCGCCCGCACGCCGCCCCGCCGCCGCCCGCACGCCGCCCCGCCGCCGCCCGCTCGCCGCCCGCACGCCGCGCCGCCGCCGCCCGCTCGCCGCCCGCACGCCGCGCCGCCGCCGCCCGCTCGCCGCCCGCACGCCGCGCCGCCGCCGCCCGCTCGCCGCCCGCACGCCGCCCCGCCGCCGCCCGCTCGCCGCCCGCACGCCGCGCCGCCGCCGCCCGCTCGCCGCCCGCACGCCGCGCCGCCGCCGCCCGCTCGCCGCCCGCACGCCGCCCCGCCGCCGCCCGCTCGCCGCCCGCACGCCGCGCCGCCGCCGCCCGCTCGCCGCCCGCACGCCGCGCCGCCGCCGCCCGCTCGCCGCCCGCACGCCGCGCCGCCGCCGCCCGCTCGCCGCCCGCACGCCGCCCCGCCGCCGCCCGCTCGCCGCCCGCTCGCCGCGCCGCCGCCGCCCGCTCGCCGCCCGCACGCCGCGCCGCCGCCGCCCGCTCGCCGCCCGCTCGCCGCCCGCTCGCCGCCCGCTCGCCGCGCCGCGTGATGTTATCACCTCATTATGTATTCAATTTGTAAATTCTCAACAAACAGCGTCGCCATCGCTCGAGGAACGAAATTTTATCTTTCCTCTTCAACAACGCGGGCCCCTTCGTCTACGCTGCTGGATACGTATATCATGTACATGTATAGCACACGATGCATTTATTACATTGTGCGCCGGTGAGTGCTGGACATAAGTTTGTTGCAACAACTGGAGACAGTAAATATGTCCATCATTTAGGAGCGTGGCAGGGTGCCGCTATCGGACGTGTAACTCGTTTGACAGGTTTATCGACACACACTACTTGTATCCGACGTTAGGATCTTGCAGACGTGATAAGTTACCGAATCAAATTTGCCACGAGTTATGCTTTGTGACATAAACGTAAACATGAACGTGGACTTGGGGCCTCACGACCGGCGGAAGCCTGGTGAGTACAGGATTTTTCATGTTTGCAAATATTTATCTAATAATATTTACCGCTTTTGTGTTGCAATCACCAGTTTCGTGGGTGTTCATAATGATCGGTGCGGATACGGTATGCCTCTATAAAAGTACGAAAGGTAGACCTCGAGTCAGGTGAAATTACATTCGATAACAGGTAATCAATCAATCAAACCTTGAAGGTATATTAATATTTCTAAACAATTTCTTAAAAACACATAGATATTAGGTCGTTACATATGAAATTGGAGTTTAGTCGTACTGGCACCACTCCCAGCTGGAATGTCTCCTTGATTAATTCGAATTCCAAATTCAAATGTATAAATTCATTTCGCTGCTACGTTTGAGTTTTGAACAACGGTCATACATTTGTTTTAACGCATTGTTTTTTCTTTGGCGCCGCTTATTACCGCACAATGGAAACCATGAAATATCGGTATATTTACGAGTACGAGTTCTACCGTGGCACCAGCACCAGTGCTGCAGGAACAGCTCGAAGGACTAATGATGTCTACGGCGCTGGCGCTAGTGTCGCAAAAGAAAGCACGGTTCGTTTTTGGTTTCAACGTTTTCGTTCTTGAAATTTTTAGCTTCAGTACCAAAACTCGTGGACGGCCGGAGACCAAAGTGGAAAGTGAAGAATTAAAGGCTTTTATTATACAGCATATGCATAAACGGAGCTTACTCAGACTGGTTTAGCATCCAGGGTGGGTAAGCATCAAGGGTGTTAGACAGGGATGTGTGGCCTCGCCGTGGCTGTTTAACCTATTTTTAGACAATTGCTTGAAAGATTTGAAAGATAGTGATTATGGACTAAGAATGAATGAGTTGACCGTCAAGTGCCTCCTATACGCTGATGATCAAGTTTTATTATCATCATCGGAGAGGGAGTTGCAAGCGATGGTCGACATGGTGCATGGAGCTTTAACAAGCAAAGGAATGAAAGTGAATGTAAGCAAGACGAAAGTAATGGTTTTTGAAAGAGAAGAATGTATGACAAACTGTGACATTATGATTGAGGGACAAAAAGTGGAACAAGTGAAAGAATTTGTATATCTGGGTTCACAGTTTACGAGAGATGGCAAGTGTGATGGTGATATTGAAAGATGAGTTTTAAAAGGGAATCAAGTCAATGGGGCACTTCATAACTTTATGAATAGCCGGAACGTTTCACAAAGTGCACGACTGGCTGTGCATAGAGGCGTGTTGGTCCCCACACTGATGTATGGTAGTGAATGTTGGGTATGGCAGAAGAAACATGAAAGTAGGATTAATGCTGTGGAGATGAGAAGCCTGAGAAGTATAATTGGAGTGAAACGGATGGACTAAGTGAGAAACAGTGAGATAAGGAAGCGGTGCGGTGTGGTTGAAGATGTAGTGACAAGGATAGAGAAAGGGATGCTTAGATGATTCGGCCATGTCGAAAGAAGATTAACGAAAGAAATATACAAGGTAAGAATGATTGGAAAAATCGGTGCAGGTCGACCTAGGCGGACATATTCCGATCAAATCGGAGATGTCGTAAAGAAAGGCCGGATCAAAAACACACGCAGCCGACGAGCGTGCATGAAGAAGCTTATGAAAGTGGAGGTAGCGAGAGAGGTGTGCCAGGATCGTAGCAGGTGGAGAGAGGTGGTCTCTGCCTAGCCCACGGGGAACGAGGCGTGGTATATGTATGTATGTATGTAAATTATACAGGAATATCTAATAAAGCATACAAGGATTATGTAGAAATCCTGTGCACCAATGTGACAATATGATGATGATCGATGATGGAAATAGTTATACAAAAGACTCGCCCGAACAGAGGAATAGTGGCAAAAGGAAGATGACAACCAACAAACCGACTGATGTGGGCAACTCCCCTGAAAATAGTATTCGCGTTCGTCGGGCCTGCCGCCGCCTGAGCTGTGAGTTTCCAAGCTAAGCTGTTATTAACTGTATATGTGATTGAAATCGCAGGCGGCCTCCTCGGGCTCCGTCACGTGCAGGCGTTGATGCTGTTTTTCGCGTTCATGCTTTGTTTCGCCATGACGGTCAATATGAGCATTGCCATCGTTGTCATGACGGACACTGCACAGACCAATGTAAGGTTAAGTATTGAACATTTCATTCTCTCTCTCATCGTTCATCAGGGCTAATGACGGTTTAAATTACACTATATCACGCCTTATTCCCAGTGGGGTAGGCAGAGACCACCTCTCTCCACTTGCTACGATCCTGGCACACCGCTCGCGCTTCATCCACTTTCATGAGCGTCTTCATGCATGCTCGTCGGTTGCGAGTACTCATGACCTGGCCTTTCTATAGGACATCTTCGATTTGATCGGAATTTGTCCGTTTACGTCAACCTGCATCGATTTGTCTAATAATTCTTACCTTGTATACCCCTCTCATTAACCCTCTTTCATCCATTCTTTCAACATGGTCGAACCATCTAAGCACCCCTTTTTCTATCTTTTCTACCACCATACATCAATGTGGGGACCAACACGCACATGCACAGTCAGTCGTGCTCTTTGTGATACGTTCCGGCTATTCATAAAGTTACGAAGTTTTTGTCCCTCAATCACAATATCACAGTTTGTCATACATTCTTCTCTTTCAAAAACCATTACTTTCGCTTTGCTTACATTCACTTTCACTTTCATTCCTTTACTTGTTAAAGCGCCAGGATTAAAATGATATCAATATTTGTAGTATTTCTTGTTTCAATGTGTTTTTATATAATATAACTTGTATAAGCTCTGGTTTCCTTCATTAAAACGCTTTTTAAATTATCCTTTACAGTCGTTCGATTGGATCATTCAAGTTCAAAGTGTGATACTGTCATCGTTCTTCTGGGGGTATCTCATTCTGCAGGTACCCGCCGGCGAATTGGCGAACAAATTCGGTGGTAAGGCGTTGACCACTCTCTGCGTGGGAGTCAACGCGGCGGTCTCGCTGGTGCTGCCCGCGTGCGCGGGTCACGTGAGTCAATGTTCATGGCTGCCTCATCTGCAGCACACACTGCCGGCTCACCAGCATTTCGCATATATACATAGTATTCTCCATTCACAAACGAACATTATAAAAACTATGTTTGGGAATTTGGATGATATTCTTTCAAGTTGTTGGATGTGTCTGCGCAACAATGGCATTAGAGGCAATGATTTAGTTTTGGCGTCTGTACGGTCTGGTGCGTTTTATATCCAACAGCTCTGTGCTAATTATAATTTAACTAGTTTTAGCACTTTTATTACAATTAGTTTTAGTTTAGTTTGGGTTCATTTAAATTCTCTTCTCGTATTCAATTTATCGTTTACGGGATGCGCAGGCGCGCTCGCGGAGGTCATTTTACATAAGTCTTTATTATGTGAGATTACATTTTTTGAGTCTGAAGTTAATACATTATATTATCTGTAAGGGTGGGTGGCAAATGGTGTGCGCGTGCCGGATAATCCAGGGCCTGTTCCAAGGGTTCCTAATGCCGGCGGCGCATAATCTCCTCGCCAAATGGGCGCCGCTGGATGAGAAGAGTCGGATGGGGGGCTTTGTTTACGTAGGTACGATAATAACTTTTTCTTTTATGTGATAAAAAATAAAAACCGGATTCGATCAAAAGGCGCCGAGACAGCGATAAAATAGAAAATATTGCAATTCGCAATATATCTTAAATACATAATATTATACTTGGAATACTACGGCGAAGTGGAAAATGGCCTAAATCCTTTCTATATAAATCTCTTCCCGATCGAGGTGAGAATCTTTGAGGGACAATGTGCCTAACAGTGGACTTCTATTGGGTAATATAACTAGTTATATAATATAAATATGATATTATGCGGCGGTGCGGCGGTGCGGCGGTGCGGCGGTGCGGCGTGCTCACTGCACGATGACGTCACCGATGCACCGCACTACCGAGCCGCCCAATGCAGCTATATTGCCCAATACAAGCAGCTCAAGCAACCGGACGTTATGTAATGGGTGCTGCCGATAGGAAAATCATTGTATTGTGGAAACTTATCACGTAATCGCTCTTGACGACAACGACAGGTTAGCTCGTTACAGAAATCTAGTGCTTCATTGCTACTGGCAGAGCATATTCTCTTCTTTCTCTTCCAGGTGGCGACTGACCTGCTCTTGACCTCATCGTTCAAAACAATACTACTGTTCACAATTACAGGAGCCCAACTAGGCACCGCGTTGCAGTTCCTATCAGCCGGCGTGGTGGCGGACTTTTGGGGTTGGCCATTTATTTTCTACCTAAATGGTATTCTTGGGGTTATTTGGACGATTGCGTACGCATTTTTAGGTGCGAATTCTCCTGAGGAATCAAATATAATAACGGAGGAAGAAAAGAACTATATCCAAAAATCACTGGGACATGTTGGTGGACCTAAGGTGAGACCCTATGCTCAGTGTACAATACGTAGACGTTAGGATACTATTCAGAAATTTTTAAAATAGATCAGAGATAATTTGGAACACGTCTATCATTTTAGATCTAAAGCTTTCTCTATCTTAATCTTTACATCGGGCGAGTAAGTTACTTACGGCAGTACTTACCTGTCCACCATTTCTTGAGTTTTGCTCTTTAGACATTTCCAATCGCAATGGTTTCCAACTTGATTTAATATTGAAATTAAAATGAAGGTTCGCACCGCAATCGAAATCTACAAACGTTTGTTTCCTCAAGTCGCTTTTACCACAAGGCGACCAGACCGCACAGCGCCGCTTTAATATTGATATTCGACATCACTATTTACATGAACATTTTATAGAAACTACAGACTCCGTGGAGGTCGATAGCCACATCTCTGCCATTCCTGTCGGTGGTGGTCGCGCACTGCGGTTTCAAGTGGGGCTACTGGACGCTGGTGACAGAAATACCGACCTACTTGCACAAAGTGTTCGGGATGAATATAAAAGCGGTGAGTGTTTACCGCGCCGCTGGACGCTGGTCAACTGGAACCGACAACGACAAGAAACAGTTCGCCGATGAGTTTAATAATAAGGCTGCATCATTATATATTTTGATACATACTGACTAGATATAGGTTACTTCACCGGTGTGGATGGTCTGGTCTGGTAGCACCGCAGCGCCGGTCGCGTGTCCGCCGTCAATCGATTGGGTGCAGACATTACTCTATTGCGGTCGAAGGGTGCTCTAGTTGGTGAAACTATAGCAACCTAACCTCGGTGTTTAACTTCCTTTGTGTTGTACTTACGTGTTAAAATTTCCTGTTTCACAGAACGGCGTGCTGTCCGCCCTGCCATATTTGGCTATTTTTCTTTTGAATTTTCCTTTCGGCTTCATATCGGATGCGATGATAAACAGAAAGTGGCTCTCCGTGACCCCTGCCCGGAAGTTGTTCAACACGATCGGTAAGTCGCTGACGGTGCACCGCTGCACCGCTTCATCGCTACTTGTCATTCAACTTCTCTTTTCCTCTTCATATGCAGTATTTATTCTCTGGCAGTTTAAGCGATTAACTCTTAAATAAAAATGCTCTTACTTTAGCTAGCTACCAGTAAAAAAATAAACAAGTTTAGTTTCAAATTTATTCAAACAAAGTAACAGTTCGTGCCACAGAATCTGAATTGACACAATCGCCGGCTGCCCCCACGCGCATCAACGAGGGACAAGTACATGGAGTCAAACACTCGATCCAATACTTTTAAGCTACAAACGCGGCACGGCTTACGTTTCAGCGAGTAAGCTTTTGTGAAGCTGTTGCCAACTACATTGCAGCACAGCTAAAGGTTTATTCCAAAACGAGTTCAAAAATTTACTTGCATCTTAACGTTTACAATGTAAATATAATACAGGATCAGAGGAGCACGTCATTTGTGGTAAGAGCAACCCGTAGACTTGCCTGCCGCGTGCCGCGTGCCGCGTGCCGTGTGCCTTGTGGGAGACCCCCCTAAAGTGGTTCGTTAAAGCTGGCGGTAGGATCCCCTGTCTCCTCCACGCGCTCCGCTGCGTCGTCGCGTCGCCGCGTCGTTGCGCACCGGCTCACGCGACGACACGGCGAGCACCAGTGCATCACTCATGCGGTGCTGATTGCAGGAACCTCGATCTTGTTGTGCTGATGTCAACAGTTGTATGAAAGTTTCCATTGCAACGGGATCTAATGTCCGGCTTGAAGATTTTTAAGAAGCAGCAGGCAGATTTATCCGAATAAAGTTGAGTTTTGACTTCACCGCTGCACCGATCTCTGCACACAGCATACTTCGGCTCGGCGCTGCTGCTCCTCGGCCTGGCCCACGTCCCGGCGCACCAGCTCACCGCGGCGATCTCGCTGCTCACTCTCGCCGTTGGCATTAACGCTGCCGTGTACAGTGGCAACGTGGCGAGTACTCATTATATCATTCAAAATATTGAACCACACAGGCAATGGGTAAACGTTACGGTGACCCTAGGTCTTATCTAGACTAAACAGGTTCTTCACTACCAATACTGTGCAGAAAGAGACATACATTACTGTTTCGATATGAAGAGCTCTGCAAATTACTAAGTAAATAACCAACAGGATGTGATGCAGTGTGAACGTGCACGAACTGCATCTGTTGCTCTACCCTCCTCACTGTACGTGAATGAAAGCTTTTCTCTGTAGCATTTTATATGTAATTGTCGACAATGACGTAATGCTATCACTCCAGCTGGCCTCTTTGGACATGGCACCAAACTTCGCGGGCACGCTGATGGGCATCTCCAACACCTTCGCGAGTGCAATGGCTATTGTCGCTCCCCTGATCATTGCTGTCATACTAAAGGATAAAGTAAGTTTTCATTTCACCAAAGAAGTAGAAGTCAACGGATAGATCCACTTCCGGCGCAATACTGTTCCGGAAGGACATTTACATATTCACAAATGTATCTTGTATGTAAAGGTACCAGCTGGAGACAATCACAACTTTGTTATAGATCCCTCCTTCGAAGTGCAGTTATTAATAGCTCGCCTTACAATACGGGGCTCCGTGGTTGGGTTCGGAAGTCACATAAGTACTCAATTTCGGATGATGGCCCGGCAAACCACTGCCGCCATTTTGTAAGTCGACCAGCTGATCTAGCTGCCATGAGAGCCCAGCTTATCTGGTCGCATTCTGAGGGTTAGTGATTGAACCGCACAGAAGTTGAAATAATACAATCAATGAACATCATTAACATCATCAGTCGATAAACGTCTAGTGCTGGACATAGGCATCCCCCAAAGATCTATACATCGCTCGGTGTTGCGCTGCCCGCATCCAGCGGCTTCCTGCGACCTTAGAACCAGCAAAGCCTGCGGTACCGCCGCCCTGAGACTCTAAGAGCCGGCTCTTAGTGTCTTAGCTGTGTTCATGTGGAGAGTTTTGCGCCATTTCCAACCACGCAGGCCCGGTGCCAGTTGGTGGGAGCCAGTGTGTGGTTTGTTGATTATCACGTGAGTTGGTGGCCGAGCCCCCTTACATCCCAATCACCTAATCAATGTACACGTTTATATATCTACAAAGATGTATTTTCAAATCTGCTGCGCCCGTCAATAGCGTGTGCACCTGTGCTCGTGTGCACGTGTGTTCGTGTGATCGTGTGATCGTGTGCATGTGTGCTCGTGTGCACGTGTGCTCGTGTGCTCGTGTGCACGTGTGCTCGTGTGCACGTGTGCACGTGTGCTCGTGTGCACGTGTGATCGTGTGCACGTGTGCTCGTGTGCAGGCCGTTTGTGTTGCTCCACTCCGCAGAGCAGCGTGGACGAGTGGTGCTACGTGTTCTACCTGGCGGCCGCGGTGTACTGCCTCACCAACGCAGTCTACCTTGTCTTCGGGAGCAGCGAGCGGCAGCACTGGAATGAACCGACCGCTACGGAAAAACATTAAATGAATTCACTTTGAGTTGTTTATTTATATCTCTTTTTCAATATCTTCTCTGCATGCGTGTGCGTATGCGTGTGTGTGTGTGTGTGTGTGTGTGTAATTTGTACTATTTATACGGTATTAGTCTAAAACAAATAAAAAAAAATCATTTGCTTATAACAATTAGAATGGTTTGTTTTATGAAGTTATAAAAAAACAGTTGTGTATTTAGCTTGCAGCCCGCGCTCCGCGGCGCAAGAACATATTCTAGATCTCAGTGAGTACCATCCGCTCTCCGCCATGTCACCGAACGCAATCTCCGAAACAATAATACTTAGCTTGCAGCCCGCGCTCCGCGGCGCAAGAACATATTCTAGATCTCAGTGAGTACCATCCGCTCTCCGCCATGTCACCGAACGCAATCTCCGAAACAATAATACTTAGCTTGCAGCCCGCGCTCCGCGGCGCAAGAACATATTCTAGATCTCAGTGAGTACCATCCGCTCTCCGCCATGTCACCAAATGCAATCTCCAAAACAATAATACTTAGCTTGCAGCCCGCGCTCCGCGGCGCAAGAATATATTCTAGATCTCAGTGAGTACCATCCGCTCTCCGCCATGTCACCGAACGCAATCTCCGAAACAATAATACTTAGCTTGCAGCCCGCGCTCCGCGGCGCAAGAACATATTCTAGATCTCAGTGAGTACCATCCGCTCTCCGCCATGTCACCGAACGCAATCTCCAAAACAATAATACTTAGCTTGCAGCCCGCGCTCCGCGGCGCAAGAACATATTCTAGATCTCAGTGAGTACCATCCGCTCTCCGCCATGTCACCGAACGCAATCTCCGAAACAATAATACTTAGCTTGCAGCCCGCGCTCCGCGGCGCAAGAACATATTCTAGATCTCAGTGAGTACCATCCGCTCTCCGCCATGTCACCGAACGCAATCTCCGAAACAATAATACTTAGCTTGCAGCCCGCGCTCCGCGGCGCAAGAACATATTCTAGATCTCAGTGAGTACCATCCGCTCTCCGCCATGTCACCGAACGCAATCTCCGAAACAATAATACTTAGCTTGCAGCCCGCGCTCCGCGGCGCAAGAACATATTCTAGATCTCAGTGAGTACCATCCGCTCTCCGCCATGTCACCGAACGCAATCTCCGAAACAATAATACTTAGCTTGCAGCCCGCGCTCCGCGGCGCAAGAACATATTCTAGATCTCAGTGAGTACCATCCGCTCTCCGCCATGTCACCGAACGCAATCTCCGAAACAATAATACTTAGCTTGCAGCCCGCGCTCCGCGGCGCAAGAACATATTCTAGATCTCAGTGAGTACCATCCGCTCTCCGCCATGTCACCGAACGCAATCTCCGAAACAATAATACTTAGCTTGCAGCCCGCGCTCCGCGGCGCAAGAACATATTCTAGATCTCAGTGAGTACCATCCGCTCTCCGCCATGTCACCGAACGCAATCTCCGAAACAATAATACTTAGCTTGCAGCCCGCGCTCCGCGGCGCAAGAACATATTCTAGATCTCAGTGAGTACCATCCGCTCTCCGCCATGTCACCGAACGCAATCTCCGAAACAATAATACTTAGCTTGCAGCCCGCGCTCCGCGGCGCAAGAACATATTCTAGATCTCAGTGAGTACCATCCGCTCTCCGCCATGTCACCGAACGCAATCTCCGAAACAATAATACTTAGCTTGCAGCCCGCGCTCCGCGGCGCAAGAACATATTCTAGATCTCAGTGAGTACCATCCGCTCTCCGCCATGTCACCGAACGCAATCTCCGAAACAATAATACTTAGCTTGCAGCCCGCGCTCCGCGGCGCAAGAACATATTCTAGATCTCAGTGAGTACCATCCGCTCTCCGCCATGTCACCGAACGCAATCTCCGAAACAATAATACTTAGCTTGCAGCCCGCGCTCCGCGGCGCAAGAACATATTCTAGATCTCAGTGAGTACCATCCGCTCTCCGCCATGTCACCGAACGCAATCTCCGAAACAATAATACTTAGCTTGCAGCCCGCGCTCCGCGGCGCAAGAACATATTCTAGATCTCAGTGAGTACCATCCGCTCTCCGCCATGTCACCGAACGCAATCTCCGAAACAATAATACTTAGCTTGCAGCCCGCGCTCCGCGGCGCAAGAACATATTCTAGATCTCAGTGAGTACCATCCGCTCTCCGCCATGTCACCGAACGCAATCTCCGAAACAATAATACTTAGCTTGCAGCCCGCGCTCCGCGGCGCAAGAACATATTCTAGATCTCAGTGAGTACCATCCGCTCTCCGCCATGTCACCGAACGCAATCTCCGAAACAATAATACTTAGCTTGCAGCCCGCGCTCCGCGGCGCAAGAACATATTCTAGATCTCAGTGAGTACCATCCGCTCTCCGCCATGTCACCGAACGCAATCTCCGAAACAATAATACTTAGCTTGCAGCCCGCGCTCCGCGGCGCAAGAACATATTCTAGATCTCAGTGAGTACCATCCGCTCTCCGCCATGTCACCAAACGCAATCTCCAAAACAATAATACTTAGCTTGCAGCCCGCGCTCCGCGGCGCAAGAATATATTCTAGATCTCAGTGAGTACCATCCGCTCTCCGCCATGTCACCGAACGCAATCTCCGAAACAATAATACTTAGCTTGCAGCCCGCGCTCCGCGGCGCAAGAACATATTCTAGATCTCAGTGAGTACCATCCGCTCTCCGCCATGTCACCGAACGCAATCTCCGAAACAATAATACTTAGCTTGCAGCCCGCGCTCCGCGGCGCAAGAACATATTCTAGATCTCAGTGAGTACCATCCGCTCTCCGCCATGTCACCGAACGCAATCTCCGAAACAATAATACTTAGCTTGCAGCCCGCGCTCCGCGGCGCAAGAACATATTCTAGATCTCAGTGAGTACCATCCGCTCTCCGCCATGTCACCGAACGCAATCTCCGAAACAATAATACTTAGCTTGCAGCCCGCGCTCCGCGGCGCAAGAACATATTCTAGATCTCAGTGAGTACCATCCGCTCTCCGCCATGTCACCGAACGCAATCTCCGAAACAATAATACTTAGCTTGCAGCCCGCGCTCCGCGGCGCAAGAACATATTCTAGATCTCAGTGAGTACCATCCGCTCTCCGCCATGTCACCGAACGCAATCTCCGAAACAATAATACTTAGCTTGCAGCCCGCGCTCCGCGGCGCAAGAACATATTCTAGATCTCAGTGAGTACCATCCGCTCTCCGCCATGTCACCGAACGCAATCTCCGAAACAATAATACTTAGCTTGCAGCCCGCGCTCCGCGGCGCAAGAACATATTCTAGATCTCAGTGAGTACCATCCGCTCTCCGCCATGTCACCGAACGCAATCTCCGAAACAATAATACTTAGCTTGCAGCCCGCGCTCCGCGGCGCAAGAACATATTCTAGATCTCAGTGAGTACCATCCGCTCTCCGCCATGTCACCGAACGCAATCTCCGAAACAATAATACTTAGCTTGCAGCCCGCGCTCCGCGGCGCAAGAACATATTCTAGATCTCAGTGAGTACCATCCGCTCTCCGCCATGTCACCGAACGCAATCTCCGAAACAATAATACTTAGCTTGCAGCCCGCGCTCCGCGGCGCAAGAACATATTCTAGATCTCAGTGAGTACCATCCGCTCTCCGCCATGTCACCGAACGCAATCTCCGAAACAATAATACTTAGCTTGCAGCCCGCGCTCCGCGGCGCAAGAACATATTCTAGATCTCAGTGAGTACCATCCGCTCTCCGCCATGTCACCGAACGCAATCTCCGAAACAATAATACTTAGCTTGCAGCCCGCGCTCCGCGGCGCAAGAACATATTCTAGATCTCAGTGAGTACCATCCGCTCTCCGCCATGTCACCGAACGCAATCTCCGAAACAATAATACTTAGCTTGCAGCCCGCGCTCCGCGGCGCAAGAACATATTCTAGATCTCAGTGAGTACCATCCGCTCTCCGCCATGTCACCGAACGCAATCTCCGAAACAATAATACTTAGCTTGCAGCCCGCGCTCCGCGGCGCAAGAACATATTCTAGATCTCAGTGAGTACCATCCGCTCTCCGCCATGTCACCGAACGCAATCTCCGAAACAATAATACTTAGCTTGCAGCCCGCGCTCCGCGGCGCAAGAACATATTCTAGATCTCAGTGAGTACCATCCGCTCTCCGCCATGTCACCGAACGCAATCTCCGAAACAATAATACTTAGCTTGCAGCCCGCGCTCCGCGGCGCAAGAACATATTCTAGATCTCAGTGAGTACCATCCGCTCTCCGCCATGTCACCGAACGCAATCTCCGAAACAATAATACTTAGCTTGCAGCCCGCGCTCCGCGGCGCAAGAACATATTCTAGATCTCAGTGAGTACCATCCGCTCTCCGCCATGTCACCGAACGCAATCTCCGAAACAATAATACTTAGCTTGCAGCCCGCGCTCCGCGGCGCAAGAACATATTCTAGATCTCAGTGAGTACCATCCGCTCTCCGCCATGTCACCGAACGCAATCTCCGAAACAATAATACTTAGCTTGCAGCCCGCGCTCCGCGGCGCAAGAACATATTCTAGATCTCAGTGAGTACCATCCGCTCTCCGCCATGTCACCGAACGCAATCTCCGAAACAATAATACTTAGCTTGCAGCCCGCGCTCCGCGGCGCAAGAACATATTCTAGATCTCAGTGAGTACCATCCGCTCTCCGCCATGTCACCGAACGCAATCTCCGAAACAATAATACTTAGCTTGCAGCCCGCGCTCCGCGGCGCAAGAACATATTCTAGATCTCAGTGAGTACCATCCGCTCTCCGCCATGTCACCGAACGCAATCTCCGAAACAATAATACTTAGCTTGCAGCCCGCGCTCCGCGGCGCAAGAACATATTCTAGATCTCAGTGAGTACCATCCGCTCTCCGCCATGTCACCGAACGCAATCTCCGAAACAATAATACTTAGCTTGCAGCCCGCGCTCCGCGGCGCAAGAACATATTCTAGATCTCAGTGAGTACCATCCGCTCTCCGCCATGTCACCGAACGCAATCTCCGAAACAATAATACTTAGCTTGCAGCCCGCGCTCCGCGGCGCAAGAACATATTCTAGATCTCAGTGAGTACCATCCGCTCTCCGCCATGTCACCGAACGCAATCTCCGAAACAATAATACTTAGCTTGCAGCCCGCGCTCCGCGGCGCAAGAACATATTCTAGATCTCAGTGAGTACCATCCGCTCTCCGCCATGTCACCGAACGCAATCTCCGAAACAATAATACTTAGCTTGCAGCCCGCGCTCCGCGGCGCAAGAACATATTCTAGATCTCAGTGAGTACCATCCGCTCTCCGCCATGTCACCGAACGCAATCTCCGAAACAATAATACTTAGCTTGCAGCCCGCGCTCCGCGGCGCAAGAACATATTCTAGATCTCAGTGAGTACCATCCGCTCTCCGCCATGTCACCGAACGCAATCTCCGAAACAATAATACTTAGCTTGCAGCCCGCGCTCCGCGGCGCAAGAACATATTCTAGATCTCAGTGAGTACCATCCGCTCTCCGCCATGTCACCGAACGCAATCTCCGAAACAATAATACTTAGCTTGCAGCCCGCGCTCCGCGGCGCAAGAACATATTCTAGATCTCAGTGAGTACCATCCGCTCTCCGCCATGTCACCGAACGCAATCTCCGAAACAATAATACTTAGCTTGCAGCCCGCGCTCCGCGGCGCAAGAACATATTCTAGATCTCAGTGAGTACCATCCGCTCTCCGCCATGTCACCGAACGCAATCTCCGAAACAATAATACTTAGCTTGCAGCCCGCGCTCCGCGGCGCAAGAACATATTCTAGATCTCAGTGAGTACCATCCGCTCTCCGCCATGTCACCGAACGCAATCTCCGAAACAATAATACTTAGCTTGCAGCCCGCGCTCCGCGGCGCAAGAACATATTCTAGATCTCAGTGAGTACCATCCGCTCTCCGCCATGTCACCGAACGCAATCTCCGAAACAATAATACTTAGCTTGCAGCCCGCGCTCCGCGGCGCAAGAACATATTCTAGATCTCAGTGAGTACCATCCGCTCTCCGCCATGTCACCGAACGCAATCTCCGAAACAATAATACTTAGCTTGCAGCCCGCGCTCCGCGGCGCAAGAACATATTCTAGATCTCAGTGAGTACCATCCGCTCTCCGCCATGTCACCGAACGCAATCTCCGAAACAATAATACTTAGCTTGCAGCCCGCGCTCCGCGGCGCAAGAACATATTCTAGATCTCAGTGAGTACCATCCGCTCTCCGCCATGTCACCGAACGCAATCTCCGAAACAATAATACTTAGCTTGCAGCCCGCGCTCCGCGGCGCAAGAACATATTCTAGATCTCAGTGAGTACCATCCGCTCTCCGCCATGTCACCGAACGCAATCTCCGAAACAATAATACTTAGCTTGCAGCCCGCGCTCCGCGGCGCAAGAACATATTCTAGATCTCAGTGAGTACCATCCGCTCTCCGCCATGTCACCGAACGCAATCTCCGAAACAATAATATTTAGCTTGCAGCCCGCGCTCCGCGGCGCAAGAACATATTCTAGATCTCAGTGAGTACCATCCGCTCTCCGCCATGTCACCGAACGCAATCTCCGAAACAATAATACTTAGCTTGCAGCCCGCGCTCCGCGGCGCAAGAACATATTCTAGATCTCAGTGAGTACCATCCGCTCTCCGCCATGTCACCGAACGCAATCTCCGAAACAATAATACTTAGCTTGCAGCCCGCGCTCCGCGGCGCAAGAACATATTCTAGATCTCAGTGAGTACCATCCGCTCTCCGCCATGTCACCGAACGCAATCTCCGAAACAATAATACTTAGCTTGCAGCCCGCGCTCCGCGGCGCAAGAACATATTCTAGATCTCAGTGAGTACCATCCGCTCTCCGCCATGTCACCGAACGCAATCTCCGAAACAATAATACTTAGCTTGCAGCCCGCGCTCCGCGGCGCAAGAACATATTCTAGATCTCAGTGAGTACCATCCGCTCTCCGCCATGTCACCGAACGCAATCTCCGAAACAATAATACTTAGCTTGCAGCCCGCGCTCCGCGGCGCAAGAACATATTCTAGATCTCAGTGAGTACCATCCGCTCTCCGCCATGTCACCGAACGCAATCTCCGAAACAATAATACTTAGCTTGCAGCCCGCGCTCCGCGGCGCAAGAACATATTCTAGATCTCAGTGAGTACCATCCGCTCTCCGCCATGTCACCGAACGCAATCTCCGAAACAATAATACTTAGCTTGCAGCCCGCGCTCCGCGGCGCAAGAACATATTCTAGATCTCAGTGAGTACCATCCGCTCTCCGCCATGTCACCGAACGCAATCTCCGAAACAATAATACTTAGCTTGCAGCCCGCGCTCCGCGGCGCAAGAACATATTCTAGATCTCAGTGAGTACCATCCGCTCTCCGCCATGTCACCGAACGCAATCTCCGAAACAATAATACTTAGCTTGCAGCCCGCGCACCGCGGCGCAAGAACATATTCTAGATCTCAGTGAGTACCATCCGCTCTCCGCCATGTCACCGAACGCAATCTCCGAAACAATAATACTTAGCTTGCAGCCCGCGCTCCGCGGCGCAAGAACATATTCTAGATCTCAGTGAGTACCATCCGCTCTCCGCCATGTCACCGAACGCAATCTCCGAAACAATAATACTTAGCTTGCAGCCCGCGCTCCGCGGCGCAAGAACATATTCTAGATCTCAGTGAGTACCATCCGCTCTCCGCCATGTCACCGAACGCAATCTCCGAAACAATAATACTTAGCTTGCAGCCCGCGCTCCGCGGCGCAAGAACATATTCTAGATCTCAGTGAGTACCATCCGCTCTCCGCCATGTCACCGAACGCAATCTCCGAAACAATAATACTTAGCTTGCAGCCCGCGCTCCGCGGCGCAAGAACATATTCTAGATCTCAGTGAGTACCATCCGCTCTCCGCCATGTCACCGAACGCAATCTCCGAAACAATAATACTTAGCTTGCAGCCCGCGCTCCGCGGCGCAAGAACATATTCTAGATCTCAGTGAGTACCATCCGCTCTCCGCCATGTCACCGAACGCAATCTCCGAAACAATAATACTTAGCTTGCAGCCCGCGCTCCGCGGCGCAAGAACATATTCTAGATCTCAGTGAGTACCATCCGCTCTCCGCCATGTCACCGAACGCAATCTCCGAAACAATAATACTTAGCTTGCAGCCCGCGCTCCGCGGCGCAAGAACATATTCTAGATCTCAGTGAGTACCATCCGCTCTCCGCCATGTCACCGAACGCAATCTCCGAAACAATAATACTTAGCTTGCAGCCCGCGCTCCGCGGCGCAAGAACATATTCTAGATCTCAGTGAGTACCATCCGCTCTCCGCCATGTCACCGAACGCAATCTCCGAAACAATAATACTTAGCTTGCAGCCCGCGCTCCGCGGCGCAAGAACATATTCTAGATCTCAGTGAGTACCATCCGCTCTCCGCCATGTCACCGAACGCAATCTCCGAAACAATAATACTTAGCTTGCAGCCCGCGCTCCGCGGCGCAAGAACATATTCTAGATCTCAGTGAGTACCATCCGCTCTCCGCCATGTCACCGAACGCAATCTCCGAAACAATAATACTTAGCTTGCAGCCCGCGCTCCGCGGCGCAAGAACATATTCTAGATCTCAGTGAGTACCATCCGCTCTCCGCCATGTCACCGAACGCAATCTCCGAAACAATAATACTTAGCTTGCAGCCCGCGCTCCGCGGCGCAAGAACATATTCTAGATCTCAGTGAGTACCATCCGCTCTCCGCCATGTCACCGAACGCAATCTCCGAAACAATAATACTTAGCTTGCAGCCCGCGCTCCGCGGCGCAAGAACATATTCTAGATCTCAGTGAGTACCATCCGCTCTCCGCCATGTCACCGAACGCAATCTCCGAAACAATAATACTTAGCTTGCAGCCCGCGCTCCGCGGCGCAAGAACATATTCTAGATCTCAGTGAGTACCATCCGCTCTCCGCCATGTCACCGAACGCAATCTCCGAAACAATAATACCTAGCTTGCAGCCCGCGCTCCGCGGCGCAAGAACATATTCTAGATCTCAGTGAGTACCATCCGCTCTCCGCCATGTCACCGAACGCAATCTCCGAAACAATAATACTTAGCTTGCAGCCCGCGCTCCGCGGCGCAAGAACATATTCTAGATCTCAGTGAGTACCATCCGCTCTCCGCCATGTCACCGAACGCAATCTCCGAAACAATAATACTTAGCTTGCAGCCCGCGCTCCGCGGCGCAAGAACATATTCTAGATCTCAGTGAGTACCATCCGCTCTCCGCCATGTCACCGAACGCAATCTCCGAAACAATAATACTTAGCTTGCAGCCCGCGCTCCGCGGCGCAAGAACATATTCTAGATCTCAGTGAGTACCATCCGCTCTCCGCCATGTCACCGAACGCAATCTCCGAAACAATAATACTTAGCTTGCAGCCCGCGCTCCGCGGCGCAAGAACATATTCTAGATCTCAGTGAGTACCATCCGCTCTCCGCCATGTCACCGAACGCAATCTCCGAAACAATAATACTTAGCTTGCAGCCCGCGCTCCGCGGCGCAAGAACATATTCTAGATCTCAGTGAGTACCATCCGCTCTCCGCCATGTCACCGAACGCAATCTCCGAAACAATAATACTTAGCTTGCAGCCCGCGCTCCGCGGCGCAAGAACATATTCTAGATCTCAGTGAGTACCATCCGCTCTCCGCCATGTCACCGAACGCAATCTCCGAAACAATAATACTTAGCTTGCAGCCCGCGCTCCGCGGCGCAAGAACATATTCTAGATCTCAGTGAGTACCATCCGCTCTCCGCCATGTCACCGAATGCAATCTCCGAAACAATAATACTTAGCTTGCAGCCCGCGCTCCGCGGCGCAAGAATATATTCTAGATCTCAGTGAGTACCATCCGCTCTCCGCCATGTCACCGAACGCAATCTCCGAAACAATAATACTTAGCTTGCAGCCCGCGCTCCGCGGCGCAAGAACATATTCTAGATCTCAGTGAGTACCATCCGCTCTCCGCCATGTCACCGAACGCAATCTCCGAAACAATAATACTTAGCTTGCAGCCCGCGCTCCGCGGCGCAAGAACATATTCTAGATCTCAGTGAGTACCATCCGCTCTCCGCCATGTCACCGAACGCAATCTCCGAAACAATAATACTTAGCTTGCAGCCCGCGCTCCGCGGCGCAAGAACATATTCTAGATCTCAGTGAGTACCATCCGCTCTCCGCCATGTCACCGAACGCAATCTCCGAAACAATAATACTTAGCTTGCAGCCCGCGCTCCGCGGCGCAAGAACATATTCTAGATCTCAGTGAGTACCATCCGCTCTCCGCCATGTCACCGAACGCAATCTCCGAAACAATAATACTTAGCTTGCAGCCCGCGCTCCGCGGCGCAAGAACATATTCTAGAACTCAGTGAGTACCATCCGCTCTCCGCCATGTCACCGAACGCAATCTCCGAAACAATAATATTTAGCTTGCAGCCCGCGCTCCGCGGCGCAAGAACATATTCTAGATCTCAGTGAGTACCATCCGCTCTCCGCCATGTCACCGAACGCAATCTCCGAAACAATAATACTTAGCTTGCAGCCCGCGCTCCGCGGCGCAAGAACATATTCTAGATCTCAGTGAGTACCATCCGCTCTCCGCCATGTCACCGAACGCAATCTCCGAAACAATAATACTTAGCTTGCAGCCCGCGCTCCGCGGCGCAAGAACATATTCTAGATCTCAGTGAGTACCATCCGCTCTCCGCCATGTCACCGAACGCAATCTCCGAAACAATAATACTTAGCTTGCAGCCCGCGCTCCGCGGCGCAAGAACATATTCTAGATCTCAGTGAGTACCATCCGCTCTCCGCCATGTCACCGAACGCAATCTCCGAAACAATAATACTTAGCTTGCAGCCCGCGCTCCGCGGCGCAAGAACATATTCTAGATCTCAGTGAGTACCATCCGCTCTCCGCCATGTCACCGAACGCAATCTCCGAAACAATAATACTTAGCTTGCAGCCCGCGCTCCGCGGCGCAAGAACATATTCTAGATCTCAGTGAGTACCATCCGCTCTCCGCCATGTCACCGAACGCAATCTCCGAAACAATAATATTTAGCTTGCAGCCCGCGCTCCGCGGCGCAAGAACATATTCTAGATCTCAGTGAGTACCATCCGCTCTCCGCCATGTCACCGAACGCAATCTCCGAAACAATAATACTTAGCTTGCAGCCCGCGCTCCGCGGCGCAAGAACATATTCTAGATCTCAGTGAGTACCATCCGCTCTCCGCCATGTCACCGAACGCAATCTCCGAAACAATAATACTTAGCTTGCAGCCCGCGCTCCGCGGCGCAAGAACATATTCTAGATCTCAGTGAGTACCATCCGCTCTCCGCCATGTCACCGAACGCAATCTCCGAAACAATAATACTTAGCTTGCAGCCCGCGCTCCGCGGCGCAAGAACATATTCTAGATCTCAGTGAGTACCATCCGCTCTCCGCCATGTCACCGAACGCAATCTCCGAAACAATAATACTTAGCTTGCAGCCCGCGCTCCGCGGCGCAAGAACATATTCTAGGATCTCAGTGAGTACCATCCGCTCTCCGCCATGTCACCGAACGCAATCTCCGAAACAATAATACTTAGCTTGCAGCCCGCGCTCCGCGGCGCAAGAACATATTCTAGATCTCAGTGAGTACCATCCGCTCTCCGCCATGTCACCGAACGCAATCTCCGAAACAATAATACTTAGCTTGCAGCCCGCGCTCCGCGGCGCAAGAACATATTCTAGATCTCAGTGAGTACCATCCGCTCTCCGCCATGTCACCGAACGCAATCTCCGAAACAATAATACTTAGCTTGCAGCCCGCGCTCCGCGGCGCAAGAACATATTCTAGATCTCAGTGAGTACCATCCGCTCTCCGCCATGTCACCGAACGCAATCTCCGAAACAATAATACTTAGCTTGCAGCCCGCGCTCCGCGGCGCAAGAACATATTCTAGATCTCAGTGAGTACCATCCGCTCTCCGCCATGTCACCGAACGCAATCTCCGAAACAATAATACTTAGCTTGCAGCCCGCGCTCCGCGGCGCAAGAACATATTCTAGATCTCAGTGAGTACCATCCGCTCTCCGCCATGTCACCGAACGCAATCTCCGAAACAATAATACTTAGCTTGCAGCCCGCGCTCCGCGGCGCAAGAACATATTCTAGATCTCAGTGAGTACCATCCGCTCTCCGCCATGTCACCGAACGCAATCTCCGAAACAATAATACTTAGCTTGCAGCCCGCGCTCCGCGGCGCAAGAATATATTCTAGATCTCAGTGAGTACCATCCGCTCTCCGCCATGTCACCGAACGCAATCTCCGAAACAATAATACTTAGCTTGCAGCCCGCGCTCCGCGGCGCAAGAACATATTCTAGATCTCAGTGAGTACCATCCGCTCTCCGCCATGTCACCGAACGCAATCTCCGAAACAATAATACTTAGCTTGCAGCCCGCGCTCCGCGGCGCAAGAACATATTCTAGATCTCAGTGAGTACCATCCGCTCTCCGCCATGTCACCGAACGCAATCTCCGAAACAATAATACTTAGCTTGCAGCCCGCGCTCCGCGGCGCAAGAACATATTCTAGATCTCAGTGAGTACCATCCGCTCTCCGCCATGTCACCGAACGCAATCTCCGAAACAATAATACTTAGCTTGCAGCCCGCGCTCCGCGGCGCAAGAACATATTCTAGATCTCAGTGAGTACCATCCGCTCTCCGCCATGTCACCGAACGCAATCTCCGAAACAATAATACTTAGCTTGCAGCCCGCGCTCCGCGGCGCAAGAACATATTCTAGATCTCAGTGAGTACCATCCGCTCTCCGCCATGTCACCGAACGCAATCTCCGAAACAATAATACTTAGCTTGCAGCCCGCGCTCCGCGGCGCAAGAACATATTCTAGATCTCAGTGAGTACCATCCGCTCTCCGCCATGTCACCGAACGCAATCTCCGAAACAATAATACTTAGCTTGCAGCCCGCGCTCCGCGGCGCAAGAACATATTCTAGATCTCAGTGAGTACCATCCGCTCTCCGCCATGTCACCGAACGCAATCTCCGAAACAATAATACTTAGCTTGCAGCCCGCGCTCCGCGGCGCAAGAACATATTCTAGATCTCAGTGAGTACCATCCGCTCTCCGCCATGTCACCGAACGCAATCTCCGAAACAATAATACTTAGCTTGCAGCCCGCGCTCCGCGGCGCAAGAACATATTCTAGATCTCAGTGAGTACCATCCGCTCTCCGCCATGTCACCGAACGCAATCTCCGAAACAATAATACTTAGCTTGCAGCCCGCGCTCCGCGGCGCAAGAACATATTCTAGATCTCAGTGAGTACCATCCGCTCTCCGCCATGTCACCGAACGCAATCTCCGAAACAATAATACTTAGCTTGCAGCCCGCGCTCCGCGGCGCAAGAACATATTCTAGATCTCAGTGAGTACCATTCGCTCTCCGCCATGTCACCGAACGTAATCTCCGAAACAATAATACCTAGCTTGCAGCCCGCGCTCCGCGGCGCAAGAACATATTCTAGATCTCAGTGAGTACCATCCGCTCTCCGCCATGTCACCGAACGCAATCTCCGAAACAATAATACTTAGCTTGCAGCCCGCGCTCCGCGGCGCAAGAACATATTCTAGATCTCAGTGAGTACCATCCGCTCTCCGCCATGTCACCGAACGCAATCTCCGAAACAATAATACTTACGGCCCGAGCGGTCCCTGTTGCGCCGCGGCAGGGTCCGCTGTCCGCTTTGCCGGTGCGCGGTGCACGGTGCGCGGTGCACGGTGCGCGCCGGCTGCGCGGGCGCTGCTCCGCTGATAACCTTTCATTGACAACATAATATTGTAATGACCTCGTTAGGTTATCGTGTATATTCGTCGGACTGGCAGCACGAGCGGGGGAAGAGTTTTCTTCTGCACTCCGCTGTGCGGCAAAACTGAAGCGTCATGGTGGTGTCACAGTGTATAGCGCGCGTCTCGCGTCTCGCGTCTCGCGTCTCGCGTCTCGCGTCTCGCGTCTCGCGTCTCGCGTCTCGCGTCTCGCGTCTCAAGTCTCGCGTCTCGCGCCTCGCGCCTCGCGTCTCGCGTCTCGCGTCTCGCGTCTCGCGCCTCGCGCCTCGCGCCTCGCGTCTCGCGTCTCGCGCCTCGCGCCTCGCGTCTCGCGTCTCGCGTCTCGCGTCTCGCGTCTCGCGTCTCGCGTCTCGCGTCTCGCGCCTCGCGTCTCGCGTCTCGCGTCTCGCGTCTCGCGTCTCGCGTCTCGCGTCTCGCGTCTCGCGTCTCGCGTCTCGCGTCTCGCGCCTCGCGCCTCGCGTCTCGCGTCTCGCGTCTCGCGTCTCGCGTCACCGCCACCGTACGCATGTACAGTGCCAGTACGCGTCATGTAACATGTGTCAGTAAGGTCATCTGGATAATTAACCGTATCTTTGTTGCTGGCCATGATACAAGAGCAGGGAATTTCTTTTAATATAAAAAAACTGGTGTTATATTAGTTATTAAAACGTTGCACAAACGACAATTAAAACATGTCATTACATGTTTAAATTGTCGTTATTAGTTTAAAATTAAATAGAAACGCAATTCGTGAAGTTATTGCGTCGGAGGTCCTATAAACACGATACAAGAGACCAAATGACGCAAACAATGTCGTAGCAAGAGTACTTTGGGGCTCGCAGCCGGCTGATGATAGGTCCGATGCTGAGAACAAATCGCACCATTCGGTTACTAAATGATGCTAGGATAGGAAAATTAAACGCTAAAGTCCGTGGACTGGACGCCCGGGCTATAAATCTATGTTTTCTTATATTTACGCGGTCATTACAGATTAATACATCTTAGAGAAATACATCTTACCCATTGCATACTGTTCACTTATATATTTTATTATCCGAATCTTTCCATCGAACCTGTGACCCCAAGATATTCCAAAATTTAAGCTTATTTCACTGAATGTCTGCTCCAATTACAAGGAGGCATCTTCAGCTAAATAGAAATTAAAGTGCCTCCTAGTGCGAGTGATAACATTCACGTAACCCCACTCTATCACCTCAGTCATTACACTAGGCACAGTGTCCTTCAAATCGGATTGACTATACTTACCGAGACGGTCGATAGAGACCTACCAGCAATACACAGATTACATTGCCGAAGTCCGGGTTATATGTACTGATGTAATGACTTTCCCGGGATATATATATATCTATATATATATATATATATATATACATCATCGGCGCATAGATGCCCACTGTCGAACATAGGCCTCCTCCAAAAAGACATATGTGCAGAAAATAATTAATGAGCAGGTGTAAGCTGTCCTCTCGGCAAAAAGGTAAAAAACCTGCAGTCTTATAGTAATAACAGCCCATTTACGTCCCCACTGCTGGGGCACTGGCCAACCCCCAATATGAGGACGATTGGTCCATAGTCACCACGCTGGCCCAATGCGGGTTGGTGACTTCACACATACCTTAGAATAAATTCTAAGTCATGTGCGGGTTTCTTCGCGATGTTTTCCTTCACCGTTTGTATCTCGCTGTTGTAACTAAAGTCCACAAATGTACATAACTTAAATATTAAAATCATCGGTACATGTCGAGATTCGAACACGCAACCTTCGGAATGAAAGCCGCGCGCTCTAACCATTACGCCAGCGAGCTATTGCAGTATTATATTTCAAGTAAAAAAAAATAACATTAAATATTTTTTATGAATTCAGTAGCGACTCCACGTGTCGCGCTGTTCTCATGTGATTGTTACAGTTTGACGAATCAAGCGTCGCGCGCACAGCAAGAAGCGGACCGGCGGTGCGGGCGCGCACTGCCGACGCGACCGCACCGGAGCGCGCCGGCATGGACCGGCACCAGGGTGCCCACGTGCGACCGGGTGAGTTGCACGCGTTCACCCGCAGAGTGAGAGTATCCGCTGCGGGCGCGCGGGCGCGCGGGCGCGCGGGCGCCGCCGCCTCGCGGTCCGATCATACTTTTTTACCACAGAAAAACTGCCAAGCCCGGAACACGAAATGGAGATCGTTGAAAGCTTAAAGCGCACTCAGTGTTGTTTTATTTAATCTGTGGCGACGGTTTGTACGAGTATATTTAGAGGGTGTTTTATGGACGTAGTTTGTGTCGCCTGCTCGCACCCCCGCCTCCGCAATACGATAAAACCATCTGGGGCATAGTGGTGGGCGCAGCGTATCACTTATTTCCAAGGGTTTTATACTCCTCCCGTCACGTTATGTTAATAAAATTGTGATACCTGTGGATGTTACTGCTAATCTCGTAGGACTGTCCACCACCAGAGCAATTCGTCGAATGTCATCGCGCTATTCCTCACATTCCCGTCCAACTTTATAATAGTTATCGTTTGTTTGAAATTTTCAGAGGGTCTGGGTGTGCGACACATGCAAACGTTCCTGCTCTTCCTGGCCATGCTGCTAGCGTTCTGTATGAGGGTGAACATGAGCATGGCCATCGTAGACATGACGAATGAGAAACACGAGGAGGTATGCAGTGAATTCTGAGAATGTTTTAATTTCATCGGCCGTTTCGACCGGTGTCGTTGGAGCCGGTGCCAAAAGACGACATAGGCGTGCCCGCTTCATCAGCACGCTGTAGCACTGATCTGCTGAAGCAAGCAGCAGCAAGTAAGTTCGGTGTCCGGTGTCCGGTGTCCAGTGTCCGATGTCCGGCGGCCGGCGGCGGGGCGCGCTCGTGTTTTTGTTGCGATCGGTGAAACATTGCGCTTGAATTGTTTTAATGAAAGTTTCTTTACATTTGATAGATAAAGCACAGAAACGCAATGCGATGCATTGATAAGCTTAGTCCCGAGAGGTTGTCGGGTGTCCACTTTGTGCGGCGCGTGGTTGAGTTGTACACTAAATATCTACAAATGGTTCGGTTATCGCAGTGTCGCGGCCGCTGGACCGCTGCAACTGTAAACAGCGGGGGTCGCGCGCTGACCCCCGACCCCTGACGTATTGTTTTAGATTATCATAAACGTAATCAGAACTAAACTTTACAGTACACGTGATAACCGACATTAACTTAGTTCGCGACCTCTTTGAGAGAGAGAGTTAGAGTCTCCCCGTGTGGCGGTTCAGGGCAGTCGGTGCTATGCGACTGAGGGGGTATAACTCTAGTAGTGACCGTCACCCAAACACTGCGTCCACTGACCAGCTCGTCCAGCGTGCACTGCGCAGATATAATTATCAAAACGAGACAGACCTAACTGCCGCACGGGGTGTACTTGCTTCGGCAGTACATATACTAAAAAAAAAAAAACTGCCGCACGGGAAATAACAAGAAGCTCAAAAAATAAACCGCGCGGATGTGACGTCATGACGTCACAGTTGTCGGAGGTTATAGACCAACAGTGATAGTTTAAATAATTTAAATACAGAAATGTTAACATCAATGCAATGTTGTAGCAACATCTTAATGTGTCTCCAGCATCACGCTGCGCCCCGCCCGCCGCACGGTAACACGTGACCGTCGTGACCGTCGTGACCGCAACAAGTTGCTCGGGCGCCGCGCCCGCCGCTGCCTCGAGGAGAAGCGCCTGTATCTGAGTTTTCTATTTGCTAAAGCCTATCAGATCAGTAGCTCGCCGGCCTAATGTTTATGGCGTGCGGCTTTCATTCCGAAGGTCGCGGGTTCGTACCTCGGCATGTACCGATGACTTAATATTTAAGTTATGTACATTTGTGAACTTTAGTTACAACAGCGAGATACAAACGGTGAAGGAAAACATTGCGAGGAAACCCGCACACTGACATGATCTTTGTGTGTGTGCGTGTGGTGGCCCCAGTAAAGTGGCAACAGGCTCGCCCCCTGTTACATGGGACCTAATCTGACCACATCTAGCGAAAAGTGGGGTGTTTATTCACCTTTGCCTACCTCTACTGGGAAAAAAGCGTGATAATATTAAAAAAATATCAGATCACCAAACCTCAGTCTGAAAAAGGCACCTCATGATGATAATGATTACTACTAAAGCACACGGTATCATCATTTTTCATAATCAATTGCTAACTAAAGCTCCACCTGAACGCTTGCCAGCGCGCAGTCCGATCTCGATGCCTTATTTTTAAATATTAATATGTAAAACACTAAATATCTTACTTTCCAAAAAACGGCTTCATACTTTGTCAGACTTAACTGGCCCCATGGCTGAAGCATAATAGGGTTGGGCCGTGACAAAGAAACCAACGCCGGTGTCGGAGCTGAAGGCGGGCCGATATCAATGGGCCGTCGCAGCGGCGGAGCTTCCTGAGACACCAGGGATTCATTTAAGAGTGGAATCTTTTGAAAGGACATTAACCTCGTTGCAGCATTTCGAGTGGTCACACAGCGTGCAATCCATGATTTTGTCCTCATTTTTTTGGGGGTACATAATCCTTCAAGTGCCGGCCGGGGAGCTGGCGCGACGGCTGGGTGGCAAGATCCCCATGACCATCGCCATATCCATCAACTCGGTCGTCTCGCTGCTGATGCCCGCCGCCGCCAAGTTCGTGAGTGTACTCCTGCACTACCACTTGCCACTTGCCACTTGCCTCGTTCCACCTAAAGCTGTTACGCGACACAAGTTTCGAACAGTACGCGCGGCGCTTGTTTACATTGAACGCATGCCCTTAAGCGCTGCCGACGCGCCTGTACGAACAACAACACATACAAAAAACGACGTCTTATTATTTTTTCCATATCTATTTCATAGTTTAGCATACAACAATATAACAAATAAGAACAATTTATTGTCGTATCACCGTGCAGTAGCGCGCCACGGCCACGGCCACGCAAACAACACTGCTCACAGCTCACTGCTCACAGTTCGACAACTCGAACAGAAAACGAGTTAATTATGATAAGTAACCGAGTGCATCGGTGACAACGCGCACACAAACGTGTTGCTGACAGTCTCCACAACTTGAGGAATTTCAGGCCGTGGATCCGGGTCCACGAGCCCAGTGTCAGATGAGCTGTAAGAGCCGCTGTAGCTTGCAGCCCTGTCTACATCAAGAATTGGGAACTTGAGGAATGTAACAAAACTTAATCTAAATAGAACAATTAGAAAGGGCTTAAGTGATTACAGGGTGGATGGCAGTTAGTGTGCTCCTGTCGGGTATTTCAAGGCCTCACACAAGGACTCGTGTACCCATCCATGCACCACCTCGTGAGCCAGTGGATTCCCCTGCAAGAAACTGGACTACTCAGCACAATTATTTACGCAGGTACAACAATTTTTATACACCAAAAAGACAACAGCGTTTATTTCCACATCACCATCACCATCATCATCATTAGTCGATAGACGTCCGGCGATTTGTTCAGCTGAAGAGCAGTACCGCCGCGCAAATAAAAGCAAAAGTCTCTGTGGCGCTGCTCTGTGGATCAAGCCGTTCGCTTTAAAACACTACGGGTTTAGTTCAGCTCCGGGGCCGTACCATATGGTTTCGGTGGTGGTGCATCTTGTTATCCTCGCGCGAAGGCCCGCCCGCTGCCTAACTGTCACTGTGTACCTGTCACATGGTTTCGGTGGTGGTGCATCTTGTTATCCTCGCGCGAAGGCCCGCCCGCTGCCTAACTGTCACTGTGTACCTGTCACATGGTTTCGGTGGTGGTGCATCTTGTTATCCTCGCGCGAAGGCCTGCCCGCTGCCTAACTGTCACTGTGTACCTGTCACATGGTTTCGGTGGTGGTGCACCTTGTTATCCTCGCGCGAAGGCCCGCCCGCTGCCTAACTGTCACTGTGTACCTGTCACATGGTTTCGGTGGTGGTGCATCTTGTTATCCGCGCGCGAAGGCCCGCCCGCTGCCTAACTGTCACTGTGTACCTGTCACATGGTTTCGGTGGTGGTGCATCTTGTTATCCTCGCGCGAAGGCCCGCCCGCTGCCTAACTGTCACTGTGTACCTGTCACATGGTTTCGGTGGTGGTGCATCTTGTTATCCTCGCGCGAAGGCCCGCCCGCTGCCTAACTGTCACTGTGTACCTGTCACATGGTTTCGGTGGTGGTGCATCTTGTTATCCTCGCGCGAAGGCCCGCCCGCTGCCTAACTGTCACTGTGTACCTGTCACATGGTTTCGGTGGTGGTGCATCTTGTTATCCTCGCGCGAAGGCCCGCCCGCTGCCTAACTGTCACTGTGTACCTGTCACATGGTTTCGGTGGTGGTGCATCTTGTTATCCTCGCGCGAAGGCCCGCCCGCTGCCTAACTGTCACTGTGTACCTGTCACATGGTTTCGGTGGTGGTGCATCTTGTTATCCTCGCGCGAAGGCCCGCCCGCTGCCTAACTGTCACTGTGTACCTGTCACATGGTTTCGGTGGTGGTGCATCTTGTTATCCTCGCGCGAAGGCCCGCCCGCTGCCTAACTGTCACTGTGTACCTGTCACATGGTTTCGGTGGTGGTGCATCTTGTTATCCTCGCGCGAAGGCCCGCCCGCTGCCTAACTGTCACTGTGTACCTGTCACATGGTTTCGGTGGTGGTGCATCTTGTTATCCTCGCGCGAAGGCCCGCCCGCTGCCTAACTGTCACTGTGTACCTGTCACATGGTTTCGGTGGTGGTGCATCTTGTTATCCTCGCGCGAAGGCCCGCCCGCTGCCTAACTGTCACTGTGTACCTGTCACATGGTTTCGGTGGTGGTGCATCTTGTTATCCTCGCGCGAAGGCCCGCCCGCTGCCTAACTGTCACTGTGTACCTGTCACATGGTTTCGGTGGTGGTGCATCTTGTTATCCTCGCGCGAAGGCCCGCCCGCTGCCTAACTGTCACTGTGTACCTGTCACATGGTTTCGGTGGTGGTGCATCTTGTTATCCTCGCGCGAAGGCCCGCCCGCTGCCTAACTGTCACTGTGTACCTGTCACATGGTTTCGGTGGTGGTGCATCTTGTTATCCTCGCGCGAAGGCCCGCCCGCTGCCTAACTGTCACTGTGTACCTGTCACATGGTTTCGGTGGTGGTGCATCTTGTTATCCTCGCGCGAAGGCCCGCCCGCTGCCTAACTGTCACTGTGTACCTGTCACATGGTTTCGGTGGTGGTGCATCTTGTTATCCTCGCGCGAAGGCCCGCCCGCTGCCTAACTGTCACTGTGTACCTGTCACATGGTTTCGGTGGTGGTGCATCTTGTTATCCTCGCGCGAAGGCCCGCCCGCTGCCTAACTGTCACTGTGTACCTGTCACATGGTTTCGGTGGTGGTGCATCTTGTTATCCGCGCGCGAAGGCCCGCCCGCTGCCTAACTGTCACTGTGTACCTGTCACATGGTTTCGGTGGTGGTGCATCTTGTTATCCTCGCGCGAAGGCCCGCCCGCTGCCTAACTGTCACTGTGTACCTGTCACATGGTTTCGGTGGTGGTGCATCTTGTTATCCTCGCGCGAAGGCCCGCCCGCTGCCTAACTGTCACTGTGTACCTGTCACATGGTTTCGGTGGTGGTGCATCTTGTTATCCGCGCGCGAAGGCCCGCCCGCTGCCTAACTGTCACTGTGTACCTGTCACATGGTTTCGGTGGTGGTGCATCTTGTTATCCTCGCGCGAAGGCCCGCCCGCTGCCTAACTGTCACTGTGTACCTGTCACATGGTTTCGGTGGTGGTGCATCTTGTTATCCTCGCGCGAAGGCCCGCCCGCTGCCTAACTGTCACTGTGTACCTGTCACATGGTTTCGGTGGTGGTGCATCTTGTTATCCTCGCGCGAAGGCCCGCCCGCTGCCTAACTGTCACTGTGTACCTGTCACATGGTTTCGGTGGTGGTGCATCTTGTTATCCTCGCGCGAAGGCCCGCCCGCTGCCTAACTGTCACTGTGTACCTGTCACATGGTTTCGGTGGTGGTGCATCTTGTTATCCGCGCGCGAAGGCCCGCCCGCTGCCTAACTGTCACTGTGTACCTGTCACATGGTTTCGGTGGTGGTGCATCTTGTTATCCTCGCGCGAAGGCCCGCCCGCTGCCTAACTGTCACTGTGTACCTGTCACATGGTTTCGGTGGTGGTGCATCTTGTTATCCTCGCGCGAAGGCCCGCCCGCTGCCTAACTGTCACTGTGTACCTGTCACATGGTTTCGGTGGTGGTGCATCTTGTTATCCTCGCGCGAAGGCCCGCCCGCTGCCTAACTGTCACTGTGTACCTGTCACATGGTTTCGGTGGTGGTGCATCTTGTTATCCTCGCGCGAAGGCCCGCCCGCTGCCTAACTGTCACTGTGTACCTGTCACATGGTTTCGGTGGTGGTGCATCTTGTTATCCTCGCGCGAAGGCCCGCCCGCTGCCTAACTGTCACTGTGTACCTGTCACATGGTTTCGGTGGTGGTGCATCTTGTTATCCTCGCGCGAAGGCCCGCCCGCTGCCTAACTGTCACTGTGTACCTGTCACATGGTTTCGGTGGTGGTGCATCTTGTTATCCTCGCGCGAAGGCCCGCCCGCTGCCTAACTGTCACTGTGTACCTGTCACATGGTTTCGGTGGTGGTGCATCTTGTTATCCTCGCGCGAAGGCCCGCCCGCTGCCTAACTGTCACTGTGTACCTGTCACATGGTTTCGGTGGTGGTGCATCTTGTTATCCTCGCGCGAAGGCCCGCCCGCTGCCTAACTGTCACTGTGTACCTGTCACATGGTTTCGGTGGTGGTGCATCTTGTTATCCGCGCGCGAAGGCCCGCCCGCTGCCTAACTGTCACTGTGTACCTGTCACATGGTTTCGGTGGTGGTGCATCTTGTTATCCTCGCGCGAAGGCCCGCCCGCTGCCTAACTGTCACTGTGTACCTGTCACATGGTTTCGATGGTGGTGCATCTTGTTATCCTCGCGCGAAGGCCCGCCCGCTGCCTAACTGTCACTGTGTACCTGTCACATGGTTTCGGTGGTGGTGCATCTTGTTATCCTCGCGCGAAGGCCCGCCCGCTGCCTAACTGTCACTGTGTACCTGTCACATGGTTTCGATGGTGGTGCATCTTGTTATCCTCGCGCGAAGGCCCGCCCGCTGCCTAACTGTCACTGTGTACCTGTCACATGGTTTCGGTGGTGGTGCATCTTGTTATCCTCGCGCGAAGGCCCGCCCGCTGCCTAACTGTCACTGTGTACCTGTCACATGGTTTCGATGGTGGTGCATCTTGTTATCCTCGCGCGAAGGCCCGCCCGCTGCCTAACTGTCACTGTGTACCTGTCACATGGTTTCGATGGTGGTGCATCTTGTTATCCTCGCGCGAAGGCCCGCCCGCTGCCTAACTGTCACTGTGTACCTGTCACATGGTTTCGGTGGTGGTGCATCTTGTTATCCTCGCGCGAAGGCCCGCCCGCTGCCTAACTGTCACTGTGTACCTTTCACATGGTTTCGATGGTGGTGCATCTTGTTATCCTCGCGCGAAGGCCCGCCCGCTGCCTAACTGTCACTGTGTACCTGTCACATGGTTTCGGTGGTGGTGCATCTTGTTATCCTCGCGCGAAGGCCCGCCCGCTGCCTAACTGTCACTGTGTACCTGTCACATGGTTTCGGTGGTGGTGCATCTAGTTATCCTCGCGCGAAGGCCCGCCCGCTGCCTAACTGTCACTGTGTACCTGTCACATGGTTTCGGTGGTGGTGCATCTTGTTATCCTCGCGCGAAGGCCCGCCCGCTGCCTATCTGTCACTGTGTAACTGTTAACATATCACCATAAAATCATTCATGTATTGAACACAGTTCGTCCCGTTCAGCTACGTTTCCATTCAGCGGCTTGGTATTACGGTAGTTAAATGTACCCGCAGGTGGACAGCTGGGCATTGCCTTCCAGCTGGTCGCGTCCGGTTTCATAGCCTCGGCCTGGGGCTGGCAGGCGATATTCTACACGAACGCAGCGCTGGGGCTGGCCTGGAGCGCGGCGTACTTCGCGCTCGGCGCGGAGTCGCCGGAGAGCTGCGCCGCTATCTCCCGGGAAGAGTTGCGTTACATCCAAACGTCCTTGGGGAGGGAGGACCACCAGAAGGTAATATCGGAAAATTAAAAGTATTAAATGATCATCTTTCGCAGGTTGACGCGGAGTAGTCAGGCCGTTAAGGCTACCCCATTCAAAGCCGTCTATAAGGTTTTTTATACACGCAGCCTGAGGACAGGATATACGGCTCTCACAGCGGGCTGTCAACGCTCTAAGCATCCGATATAACAATGGCTTTAGGACTTCGATGGGTCTGCCCCGGCACTGCAGCGCATCAGGCATGTTCACCCTAGCACACATGAACGATTTCTTCGCAATGCTGCGCAAAAAGACTGCATCGATGCTATGTAGAGTCCGGACCAGTCCCAATCGAATTCTAAAAATGATTGCTGGAGGGTACGATTCACCTCTTTTGGATCACCGCGCGCGGAAGTGTATATCTACTGCACAATAAGTTATTAAGTAAAAAAAATATATGAAAGCACTACATTGTCACTAACGCCATGCCGGCAGAGACCGAAACAGTTTATTTATTATTATCATTAAATGTATTGCGGACGTTTTAAATTTAGACATACTTTTACAAAACCTCTTACCTCCACTGTGTGGTCTCTCCAGCGTCAGCCCACGCCCTGGTCTAACATATTGACGTGCTTGCCCCTTTGGGCAGCGGTCATCGCACACTGCGGTCAAAACTGGGGCTTCTTCACCCTGATGACCGAGATGCCCACCTACATGGCGAACGTGCTGGGGGTCAACTTAAAGAATGTGCGTATATCATATTTTTAATGTTACGTTTCACAACATTCCCGGTTTTCCTCTTCGTCCTCTCTTATGCTGATGGTTTTGCCTTCAAAACTCCTGCTCTTCCCATTTTACCCAGAGTATTTGTGGTGGTATTGGTACGTTTTTCCCTCTCTAATCTCACCTAATACTTAAGCACAGTGCATGCATGTTGCACAGAACGGCGCGTTGTCGTCGCTGCCGTACCTGGCCATGTACCTGCTCAGCTTCCCGATGGGCGCGATGACCGACCTCACGATCAGGCGCGGGTGGCTCAGCGTCACCAACACGAGGAGGCTGTTCAATACAATTGGTTAGCATGTCTGTCTATGAATACAGGAATAATTTTTTGGGTAAATCATCAAAGTTGGAGATCATTTTATTTATTTTTACAATCTTCTCCAAATTATTGCATATGTCATTAAATAAGCAATCAAAGTAATTTTAATTAAAACGATTATAATCGAAACGTCTTCAAGGGCTCTGGGGTCCGGCCATCGCTCTGATTGGACTGACGTACGCCCCCGAGGGTGACACCCTGGCCGCCGTGGCGATGCTCACCCTCAGTGTCGGCGTGAACGCGGGCCAGTACGCGGGGTATTTGGTGAGTTGCTTAGCGGGTTAGTCTTTAAATAAATGATTGTAATCTGCTCCAGTCGACTGACAGGCGTCCCGTACAAGTATCAAGATCGTTTCATAGAGCACAAGGGCGGCAGTGCGGCGGTGCGGCGGTGCGGCGGTGCGGCGGTGCGGCGGTGCGGTCCGGCCGCGCTGCACAGCATCGTGTCGGCCGTTTGCTCTGATCTCTAATCATTACCGATAATTTCGTTGAAGCGATCATTTGTTAACAAAAGTACTCCCAATCTTAAACCATAATTGGTCAATGACCTCATATAATATTTACGTGAGCTCTACACATTTAATCACATTTGCATCGTTCTATTTATACAATGTGTACTGCGGTCTGCTTCAGAACGGTGAAGGCTGATAATCAGCGTTGTCTCTTTGGAGGTTTGTAAGGGTGGACCGACCCTGGGCTCCTCGCAGTCCTGCACTACATACAGAACTGAAATGTCATACTCTTTGTTTTCTTTTTTATATTTGTGTAAGCGAGTACTGCAATAAACTATCTATCTAATAATACTAAATTAGTCGATAACAGGAAATGGATGCAACATTGCAAGTCGCATGCCCCACTCGCTGCGTATTACTCACTGCTGCTGCCGAACAGTACAGCGCAGTTGCAAACGTCAGTAGTCCGGTTCGCAGGTCTCGGTAGTCCGGTGGACGTACGACGTGATTACGAGGAGTTATTGCAATACAACTGTTTAATATTATATTTATGTTCGTTTCAGTTGGTAATCATTGACCTGGCGCCGAACTTCAGCGGCTCGATGATGGGCATCTCTAATTTCTTCGCCAACATTATTTCCATAATTGCTCCCCTCGTGTGCGGGTTCATTGTCCTGGATGAGGTATCTCCCTTGTTATTTCGAATATTTTATTAACTGCATTAAATAATGTAAGCAGCGCCATGCTTGCTGTTCACGCTGAACCAGCAGCCTGAGGAGATTTAGTTTAACATTAAGAGAAATATTTCCCAACACTCGCGACAGCTATTACAAGAGTTCCTAATATTCCAGTGAGTATTGTTTTCAATTACAATTTGTAATTTTATGGCACAATGATAATTTGCAATTAAGTTACTTTTAAACTTAATTGTTTACACGGAGTCGCTCGACCAGAATGCGAGTCGCAGTGCCGCGCCGACCCTCAACAACTTAAGACTGACACTTTGTTCCGGTGCGTGGCGATTTAAAGCTTTCTTCATGAAGCTTCATTAGCGCGAGCAACACCACTCCGATAGACTGTAATCCGATCAGTTCGTATCGTATGCTGATAAATAACATTTCCATTCAGGCGGATCCGGCGGAGTGGCGGAAAATATTCATCCTCGCCTCCAGCGTCTATTTCTTCACCAATCTTTTCTTTTTAATATTTACGACGTCCACGAGGCAGCCGTGGAACGAGCGGAAGCAGGAAACCGATATCGGTACGTTATTGAATTTTTGTGTGCACCGAGCGAATCGCGCGGCGCCGCCTCACCAGCCCGCCTTTCTTGCAGAGATGAAACCAGCCGCCTGAAGACTTGCGCGCACCACTTTATTCATCCGCGTACCTGAACAAACAGAGGTTAGTGTACATAATTTGAGACAAATAAATATCTTCCAAGAACATCGTTTGTTTTAATGTCCCCCGTTTCCGTAACGTTCCCCTGGCGAGCTCGTTTGTCATGAAACAAAAAACTGTGCGGCAGGAAGACTGCCTGATGCCAAGATAGATAGAAGCTCGTCTGTACTGCGGACTATCAAGTTGGTCCGTTGTTAAAGATAAGTTAAAGCGCGTCATCGTCTGCATTGCGCATTCAGATTGTGATCAAAAATATTCCACATAAGTCGGGTACGTTTGAGAGGTACTTCTAAAAACTTGCGCCGTCATCAGCGATCACCTGCGTGTTTAGGTTTAGGTTTAGGTGCGCGGTGACGCAACTCCAGTGCCTGTGCCACGCGCAAGAGACTCTAACGATCAGTATATTTTCAGTAATGATATATATCTGGATGTCATCATCATCATCAGCCCGTGGCAATCCACTGCTAGACAATGGTATTTTCAAAGAACGATGTTAAACTAAACGTTCTTAAACCACGTTCTTAAACTAAATGTAATGAGTAACTTCCGGTTGCAATAGCAGCTTATTGTGAAATATCGAGTATAATATTTTATCTGAAGATTTACATGAATGGTTCATCAAGAGTGCACTTGTCCATGTAGAGCGGTGGTGTCGAAGTTTATTTTAATTATTTCAAAGATTTTGTGAAATTGTCGCCTCTTAAGAACAACAAGACACTATATTAAAGATGAAGATGAAAGAAACGTCACCTTAAAAATATTAGTGAACGGAACATTTCATAACTTGTTTAACTTTCATTATAATAATGAAACTTGAAGACGTTCATCCGGTAGTGAGCGAGTATATTATAATACCAGCTAAAAGTCTTTGAAACCGGAACACAATATGGCAAATGAAATACAACCATTTAAGCAATGGTTAACACAAGTGATATCTGTGGCACGTGTTAGTTGTATTCACGATTTACTGTATTCCGATTGGAGCGCGGCGGGAGCTGGTGAAAACGAAGCAGCGTGTCGTGCTGCGAGCTGCTGCGAAGCTGCTCGCGCGACGCGACCACAGCTACTGGTTGCTGTGGTCGCTTCGGTAAATGTACGAGAGCGGCCAGTTGACAATAAAATTAAGAGATTTTCGGAAGCGATATAACAATGAAGTTACAATAATCTCCGTGTAATTCCAGCCGAATAGACCGCACGCCATGAGTGCGGCGGCGGTATCTGAAGCGACGATCACCAGACAAGCAAGCAGCGATTGTTAGATAACGGCGGCGGCTGCGGCGGGGGCGGCGGCTGCGGCGGCGGCGGCGGCTGCGGCGGCTGCGGCGGGCTGCGCCGATAGCGCGCGGCCACATGTCGATATAAACGCGCGGGAGCTGGAGGTGCGCCTGCTCCCGCCGCCGCTCTAGTCGCACTCACACGGCCACCAGGTGCAGTCTGCAACTGGCATCGGCAGCTTCCCTCCGTAATCCCGTCCCATCGCACGCCCCCGTCGCCATGGGCACCCTCGCAGACGCGGGAAATGTTCGTTCAAGTAAGTGCACTGGTTCAGTGGTCTCTTCTAGGTTTCCATGGTTCTCTATTGTAATTATAACAACGTCGTGCTGGGGTCGTTCCTTGTGCGGCGGGCTCGCCGCGCGCACACCGCCGCGTGCGCCGCGTGCGCCGCGTGCGCCGCCTACCTAGCTACCTCCGCTTCCAACCGGAGAGATCAATTACCGGTTCCGTCTGAAAATAAAGTCCATTATGCAATTATTATTTTATTGCATTTAATATGTACTAAAACTCGATAAGTTGTAATATGTATATACTGCAGACAGTGCAAGGAGCCGACAGCTGACGGGCGAGCTTTTATCTGAACGCACGTTTATTTCCCTGCTGCCCAACTGTTTCATTGCTTGATCACCACATTATAAAATAGATCTTCACTGACGTTATCCGCGAGGACTTCAACTGCAAGTCAGTTAACCTTATACAAGTTACAGAAATATTGCATGCATTATTTATAATTCTGTTGTTACTTTAATATTAGATTAATTAACTAGGTCAGTCTGAACCCGCGCCGCCGCTCGGTCTCTCCATATCTGTTTCCTTCGCTATGAACACATAAGTTATACACTTGCGTTCATTCGCCGCCCCTCGACGTCCGCCGCTGAATGTCGCAGCCTATCGAATCTCGGCTGTGCCTGTGCCTGTGCCAGTGCCTGTGCCTGTGCCTGTGCTGGAGCATGTTGCTAAGGATTACTGAAATAGCATTAACGCGGTAAACACACCCTTCACAGTTGTACGATAAAAGCATATATATTTGAAACAAATAAACCAATTAGTCTAGACCTCCGCCGGATGTAGCGCGCACTGTACCTAATTAAACCATATTTTGGCTGTGGTTAACAATTAATCGTTATCGGCGCTGGCCCAGGTGACCGCATTGATAACTGTAAAGTTTTAAGAAGTAATAAAAATTTATGGATCATTTATTTATATTAAACCATTTATTGTTAACATAATATCTAAAACTAATTATCTCGTCCGTTTTCTCTCTTTAATTATCGCAAGAACTGGCAAATACTCTTAATGAACATGTACCTCCGCGACCGGAACTCGTTCATCGACGATCGCAACACGCAAATTGAAACTAATGTCTACTACGGGTGCACGAGTTTACCGCGGCGCGTGTAAACACGTACACGTACACACACACACGTACACACACACACACACGTACACACACACACACACACGTCTACGTACTGGTGTATGCATATACTGCAAAGACAACATTGTGTACTAGCGACATAGTTGGCTGTTGAGTTATTTATAAGCGGCCTCAACAGCCGACAGATCAAACACGCGTACAAAAATAAGATACTTTTCCTTCGTTACCACAAAAGCTCACAAATCGACTTCCGGCGGTGATTTCCCCGCCTCGGGGAACGCCGAGCCACTCGCGGGGAAGTTGCGGGCGATGCTTACAGAACTTTTAATACTAGAATATTTTAATCAGATCCGATCGGCCGCAGCGCAACAATCCAATCCAGTCAGCTGGAAGACGTCCACTGCTGGACAAAGGCCTCCCCCAAAGATTTCCACTCAGACCAGTCCTGGGCCACCCGCATCCAATGGTTGCCAGCGACCTTGACCAGGTCGTCGGTCCACCTTGTGCGGGGTCTGCCCACGCAACAGCAACAACGATTACATATAATTGACGTTGCATGTTTATCATTTGTAAATTCCTGAACAGAGCTACACGTAAATATATTTACTGAGATGCTGCAGTTACTCCGCGCGGAGAGCGGCAATGTTCCCATCGCTGGCCCCGTCCTCCGTCTGAGAAGCAGACAGCAGTAGCGTTGCACCGTTCAGCGAGATTCATAACGCAACAGCACTACATCAGACCGGCACACCGGCACACCGCCACACCGCCACACCGCTCGAGGAGTGCCTGCTCCTCCGGCCAGGGTCGCTGCGCCGGGCACGCGCGCCGCTTGTAAAAACTTTGCGAGTTATTTAATTGTTTTCTAATGAATACAGTAATGCAAACGTAAATAGTAAACCAATCGATTAGATGCACGAGTAAACAAATAGATAAGACAGTTGACACTTTGCGCTGCCGATTCGGTTCCAATCGTTATCGATAGCTAACGAGGTTGGCGCGCGCGCGTAATGCGGTGCGCGGGCGCTCGGCGCCGGCCGCTGGACGGACTCGGCCCAGTCCAGGCCGGGACGGTCTGTCATTACCATTACCCGCACTCTGCGATACGATGTCCACGCGGGAGTGTGGGGAGAACACGCCTCTGTTGCCGCGGACGCGTCGCGCCGCGCCGCGCCGACCCGCTGCGCCCGGTCTACCAGTAGTAGTAGGTGGGTAGTGTATCTTTCTGCGTGTAGAATATTTGAATTTTAACCAATTAGCTAAAAAGGCAATGGTCCAAATGGCGGGCATAATGTGATGGATGAGATCAATCGGGCAATTTTTATATAACTTGTTATAAAGTGTATTTGCTACTTTAATTGATGAGTTTTTTGTCCGTAAAATATTAGTTATGTATGCAAGAGTCTGTGCTGTGGCAGCGCCGCATTGCCGCGTGCAGGCGCAGGCGCAGGCACAGGCACACACAGGCAAAGCTTTCCACCGTACGATCCTCCCGCTCTATCGGCAATTTATCAATTCTTTACATAATCTCGATACCTTTACATAGTAATACCCAAAGATATATTCTTAGATCCCATAACATTTATATCCTCTAATTAATACATAACTTCTTTGTCCAGCAGTGGACGTCTTCCGGCTGATTGGATTGGATTCTCAAAAACGGGCTAGAGCTCCTTATTCATAAACGACAGCAACAGACACAAATTGAATTGTATGTAACCGTAGATGTATAATTAAAAGTATCGTTCTAAATAAAGAAAGTAAATCCTATTCAGGATGTTCCTCGTGACGCTTACCGGTGCTTCGTCAAGCTGTCCGTAAGATATTGTTTGGTAAAGACACCCCTCGGATTCAGATTGGATTCAACAGGAGGCTGGGACACTTGCCGCATTGCAGGCTCTGCGTCCGGTCACCGATCTAATAAATATTTCTATCAGATGCTAACTTGTTCTTCTTAATTTATCACATAAAAATAACCAATTTTTAATTACAAATTGTATTTTCAGAGGGTCTGGGTGTTCGCCACGCGCAAACCTTCCTGCTGTTCCTGGGCATGCTGCTCGTGTACAGCATGCGGGTTAACATAAGCATGGCGATCGTGGACATGACCGACGTCACTAACGAACAAGTAAGTATTAAAGTTACAATTCATTTTTGCAGTTACAAGTTTGGATATACTTTGTTAGATTCTGAATACGTTCTGCTGACCCTACCGCCATATTGCATAATGGCTAGGACGAGCTCGTTCTATTTCGAAGATAGGCGACCTTACATTTTAATTCCTTAAATATGTATATTATGCATACATTCAAAGTTTATCTTCGAGAGTATGTTACTTGAGACAACTGCGCACTGAGCACGAACCAGACTGAATGCTGACATCGTGAGATATTCGAATGTTCTCAGAACAAAAAAAAAGTCATCTTTTGTCATCCCGCACTAGATTAGCGATATTAACAGAGGAGCATATTCCCGTCAAATAGGAACAGGTGGTGGGCTCCATCAAGTGTTCAGCTATCACATTATATCCAAAATTATATTTAACTCCGGTTGGGCGATGCAGTAAGCGCAGGCTCCGGGCACTGCAAATTCAAAAAAAAAGAGAGTCTCGAGATCGAGTTCAATTTTTTAAGGCTCTAACACTAATCAGTGCAAGCGCAGCCATATCAAACCATGTTTGTAAATCGGGCATACAAACGTTGTTGCCAACAGTTGATCCTTTATTAACCTTTATTACTTTTAAAGGTCTTAAATACAGTGGTACTTTAAAATTGTCAATAATCAATAAGGAGTCGAAACGTGTAGTAACTTCACGTGATAAGCAGTAAAAAGTGATTACTGACAGTACGGCAATAGAGTATTTACATAAAATTATACAGAGCTCACTAGATATAGTAATAAGTAAGTATATCTCTAAACTCAGTAATTTAAGTATTTTAGATAACGCGTCCTACAAATCAAAATAAAGTAACGTTTGTCCACTAGTGCCTGTCGATACTGACAGCGTTCTGATGGAAGAGGAGTCCTCTTCTACTACAAGCACCTTCACTTAAAACATTTTTTGTAAATGAACGGATGATTAGTTTGTAACACTTTTATCCAAAGATCTGCGCGGACACTGCGCAGTTTTGATACGGGCTTGATAAACTGTGGATCAGATAAAGTTTTCTTTGTATTGCTTTAATATAGAAATTTCGCTTATCTTCAAGGACTAATGCAATTTAGAGTGTTTCTGATTGTAAGCGAGATGAAATTGTAAAGTTGGATTCAAATGACAGCTGAGAGAATATGACCCGAGGAGAAAATCATAACAACGATAACATTGATGTCGTTCCGCGTTTGTTGCTACAGGTTTTATAGAACTGAAAAAAATTTATTCAAAATCACAATCAAGTAAGGAAAATTTATTTTAAAGTATCTAATCCAGTTGTTGCCAGAAGATTTTATTTTTAATTTTACGTGGGGGAAATGCTTACGCATACTCGTCCTCGCAAGGGCAAGGACGGGTTATGTCGGACTTGCACCTATTAAAACCCTAACGATGTTCTCGACTCGTCGCCATATGGCAAGGGTCACGGGTACGGCTTGGTGCCTTCGTCCGCGACCCTCACCGGCGCTGGCCGCTAGCGCAGCCCCACCTCATTAGGAAGGATAAACCCCCCCCTGCAGAGCGCGCCGGAACATGCAGCGCGCCCCCACCTCGACCTCCTTTGTGCGGACGACGGATTCCCCCGAACCCGTCGCCTAGAGACCACGGGAGCCCCGGGAAATATCCTCTCCGGGCTCCCCGCGGCAGACAGATGTTGGGCCCGCCGCTACCCGTTAGCGGCCGCGAAGGATAGGGACAGCGGCGCATCGTAATACCGACTCTCCTCTCCCCCCGCGGCCCCACCGCCGCCGCATCGCCGGTGCGACACCGGTTGGTCGCGGAGGATACGTCCTCCGCAACCCCACCTCGGCTGCAGAGGCGGTTTTTAACCGCCCTTGCAGCCGGACGCAAGGGGCAGCATAAAGCTGCTCCCGGGCCTCCGGCCGCTCCGGTGAGCTCCAGTTATAGCCCTTTTTTTTTTTTTTTTTTTTTTTTTGATATCGGTGGTCGAAATGCTGTTACCGCATACCCAGCGTCCTTTTCAAGGGGGGGGACGCCGGGTTATGTGGGGCTCGGGGCCACTGAGATGTTGTGCGTGACCCCCATACCCACTAAAACCACCACCGCTTGTCCCGCAATACGCGTACTGGAGACGCCCGGGTTTCAGCCAAGCAACTCTCCGGGCGCCTCCGCGTATAAACCTCCTCCTGGTGGATGCCCGCGGGGAGCAAAGGCACCCACCTGCCGTCCCGTACCGGCCCCTCGCGGGACCGGAACGTTGGGGCCCCCCGACCCCTCAGACGACCGCGCGCGCCCAAGACGGAGCGCACGCCCGGCTGCCGCCCTCCCGTGAAGGAATTGGGCGGCGGCCTCCTCCCTCCAGACTCCCCCCTCGTCAAAGTGGGAGGGGGGGACAAAAACCAAGACTCCCCCGGGGGACGCACCCCCAGGGGAAACACGACAAAAGGCCCAAAGGGCCACGCCCATGGCCCGAAGGCCCCCTCACACCGTGCCCGGCTAGGGGCCCGTCGCTCACGGCGGGAGGAAGCGGACGGCGTGGTTCTGCCGCCGCGCTCTCCCGCCAGCCCGCCGCAGCCTGCAAGGTGCGGCAGCGGCGTCGGCCTCCCTCGTGCGCTCGGCGGCCTCCTTTTGACGCATCACTGCGCCGCAGAAGGAGACCACCGCCTTCCAAGACCTCTCGCTGCTCAACATACGATCGATTACAGTCCGCAGCGAGAGGTCACTGCCGACTTGCGCGACGAGGGCGTGGCGCTGCGGCCCCCATGCCGGGCACTCCGCCAGAGTGTGGTGCGCCGTGTCAATCGGCGCACCACACTCGACGCATTCTTGTGTCATCTCTCTACGAGCCACCTGGTGCAGGTACTTGCCGAAGCATCCATGGCCTGTCAGCACCTGCACCAGGTGGAACATCAAGGCCCCGTACCGCCGGCTCATCCACCGGGACAGGTGGGGCCTGATGGCCTCCACCGTGTCCCGGCTGGCGGAGTTATAGCCCTTCGCCGTGGGCCGACCGGGTGGGTTCCGCTTAGCTTCACCGTGTTGGGCCTCACGGTTACTAAGCCCGTCCGCCACGACAAGGCGGGAACCCATTGGAGGGGAGTTGTTGCCAAAAGAAACTATGCATAGGCATCCAGCCGTAGCCTTAGTCTAGGCAGTAAACAATTTTGAACGGATTATTATTGCCTGGATATATATATTTTTTATTAACGTGTGTAACAAAATGCTAACGGAACTCACACCCCAGAATCAATGAGCCGGTACCGGGACAGTGTCGGGCTCCAACCGACTAAAAAGCTTCACACGGTATTCCTGCCTTATCCACATACTCGAGGGTCGCGGGATAACATGTTTCAGTTCCTCCGCGACCCACGATCGGCGTCCGAATGAACGGCGACAGGTCGGAATACGAGACGCACCATATGCACCCCAGGAACCCTCTCCAAGGGGGGCGCCAGCCCGACGGCCTATGTCAGACACGGCGCCAGGTTCCTCTGCCGAAGGAGCCATTCGGCGGTCGTGCGCTCGGGCCCCTCCTTGCGGCGGTGAGCTGTCATCACGCTCCGACCGCGTCCTGTCCCCTCGGCGCCCGCTCTCTGAAACGTTCGGTTTCCCATTTCTGCGTCATAACAGTTGCAGAATCGGGATACCGCATTCCATGACGCCTCGCTTCCGACCATGGTCCGGACCACAGACGGTAGCGAGAGGTCACTCCCTATCGCCGCTACGAGTGCGGCCCTATCACCCCCCATCGTGGGCAATCGGCCAAGGTGTGGGACGATGTGTCCACCGGGTGGCCACACTCGTCGCATGCCTCGTCCGTCCTACTTCTATTGCCTGGATAATTGCCGCGTCTCAATTTAGCAATGAGAGCTTGTCTTCAACCTATTCTTAATAGTGAAACCTGGGCGCATGAACAGGAACAGGAACTTATTCTTTGGGGTCTTAGTGTCTGAGGTGTATTTTAAAATGTTTATTTAATATGGCACATTGCATGTAAATAATGTTGTGGAAGACATTCGTATTAATTTTCATAAATAATAATTTCAACCATATTTATTGCACATTCAAGATCAAGTGCAGAGATACAAATTGCAAGGATAATATGTAATAAAGCCTCCACCTTCAGCATTTCGATTGGAGCTACAGTGTCCAATCGATGATCCTGTCGTCGTTCTTCTGGGGCTACGTACTGCTCATGCTGCCGTCCGGGGAGCTGGCGAAGCGCTTCGGTGGCAAGGCGCTCATAACGATCTCCGTTTCGGTCAATTCACTGCTCTCACTTTTGCTGCCGACTGGCGCTTACTTGGTGGGTACCGAACTTTATGTTTGTAGTTATTTATGCTGAGTTAACTAAGGACAATTGCAATCCTTTAACTTTTTAAAGTCATGTTTGTTCCCGTTATAATCAATAATACTTTTGGTAAATAATAAACTGTTTAGGAAAACGTTACAATGGCATCTAGTTGCTATTTAGCGTGTAAGTATCACCAAGTATTAACTTTCGTGACATCGTGTCCCAGGGGGGATGGCAACTCGTGTGCGCCTGCCGCGTGCTGCAAGGCATGACGCAGTCGTTCGTATTCCCCTCCATGCACCACCTCATCAGCCAATGGATACCTTTGGAAGAAAAAGGAAGGCTGAGTACATTAATCTATGCAGGTAAATACTCGAATGAACCAATAATTTCATGCCAATTACCACTTCTATTCCTTGTGCATGCATATATTCTGAGCAGTGTTTACAGTGAATTGAAATCACCTGTGATTATGTGTTATTGTTACAGGAAGTCAGCTCGGGGTGGCGCTGCAACTCATATCATCGGGATTTATAGCCTCGGCTTGGGGTTGGAAGGCAATATTTTACACAAACGGCTTGCTCGGCACCGTGTGGACCGTCGCCTATTTATTCTTCGGATCGGCCTCACCCGAGCAATCCAAGTTAATTTCCCAGGACGAGTTGAGGTACATCCAGACATCCCTGGGAAGAGCCGGCGAACAAAAGGTACACAACTATACACCAAGTTTACTTTAGAACATATATAGAAAGAATAGCATATTCTTCGTTGCCAAAATTCAACACGTCGAACCGTTCCGTGAGCGCCCGCATCCTAATTACAACTTTTTACTAAAGAAATAAAGCTCATTTTGTATTTCGTGTGAAGCTTGTATTTCTTTACTTTTTGTTAAACCGCAATTGTAGTGTTATAATACTTATTTGCCAACGTCTTTAACAATATTACACACACACACATATATATATATATATATATATAATTGTCTACCTGCAGTTCTAAAGTCAGTATTATTGTTATTTATTTAGTATTATGAGCTTATGAAACATCAATGCTTTTCAAAATAGTTTTAGCGCAGATAACTGAAGCTATTTATTTTCATTAAGAGCTGTTCATAAATAAATGAGAGTCGGAGGTTCGTGTATTGTTGCGACAACGCGGAGCGACGGCGCGGGCCGCGGCCCTTAACTTATGTAAATGCATAACGTTGGGTGTATCATGTCAAACTTTGAGAGAACATATTCAAGTAGATCCTTGTTGAACCTACCGTGACACGATGTCAAGTTGTGTGTATGGACGGTAAGCGAAATGTTTAAGGAAATTATTTTGAAGTTGCCATTGTAATGACACATTGGAGACGAGATCAATATAAATTCCTTACTACTGCAAAGCGCATATCCAGTTACGTATAAACTATTCTAAGCATCATCAGGATGGGTAGTAAATTTTTATTTTGTATACCCAACGTGCGAGTATACGGTACTTCTTTTAATATACTAATAGCAATATTATAACTAGTGTAGATTACATTTAGATTGAAAGTAAACTTTATGTGGTAACATTTCGATAGATTTAAATACATTTTATTTAGGTAACACAATTCCATTACCTGAGTTAAGGCTGACAGTAATAAATCAAAGCCTTTTACATTTACACGTATTATTGGGTTGTTCGGAAAGTAATTTCGTTTTTTCCCATCAGAGGACTTAATTACGTTTTTTCGAAACCAACTTTACACTTAAGCCGCATAACCATTATATGTCTTGAGAGCTGATATTGCAAGGCTTGTGTGTGAAAAAGTTCTATTAATTCTACGCAGTAGTTTTTGGTTGGTGCCCTTTTAAGTATGAATAGCAATAAGCAGCATTTTCGTCATATTTTACTTTTTTACTTCAGAAAAGGTAAAAATGCTGTCCAAGCGAGAAAAAAATTGACGGATGTGTATGGAGAAGGCGTGTTAACAGTGGTTAACGGTAGTTAGCCAGAACTGGTTTGCAAAATTTCGATCCGGCAATTTTCAAGTCGAAGATGCACCACGGTCTGGAAGGCCGGTCGAAGCTGACAAAGATGCGATAAAGGCATTAGTTGATGCAAATCGGCGAATAACCACACGAGAGATCGGTGAGAGATTAAATTTGTCGAATTCGACTGTTTATGGCCATTTGAAAGACATGGGCTTAACCTCGAAGCTCGATGTGTGGGTGCCCCATGTCCTTACGGAGCGAAATTTGTGTCGTCGCGTTGACGCGTGCGATTCGCTCCTCAAACGTCAAGAAAATGATCCATTTTTGAAGCGGATTATTACTGGGGACGAAAAATGGGTTGTATACAACAACGTTAAACGCAAGAGGTCATGGAGCAGAAAAGATGAACCGGCTCAAAGCGTGTCAAAAGCCAACATTCACCAAAAAAAGGTGATGCTCTCCGTTTGGTGGGATGTCAAAAGAATCGTTTTTTCTTTGAGCTTTTGCCGGACAATACAACGATTAATTCAGAAGTCTATTGTCATCAGCTGGACAAATTGAATGATGAACAGGAAGGGTGTAGTGTTCCACCAGGATAATGCGAGACCTCACACAAGTTTGGTCACTCGCCAAAAACTTTTACAGCTTGAATGGGACGTACTGCAACATCCACCATATTCTCCAGATCTGGCGCCTTCCGACTACTATTTGTTCCGGTCCCTGCAAAATTTTTTGGATGGCAAAACCTTTACCTCAAATGAAGATGTCAAAAACCACCTGAACCAGTTTTTTGCCAGCAAGGACCAAAACTTTTATAAGAGGGGAATTATGTTACTGCCAGAAAGATGGCAAAAGGTGTTGGACCAGAATGGCCAATATATAATTTAATAAAATATTTATTCATTATACGAAAACAGTCTTTCATGTTCCCCAAAGAAAACGAAATGACTTTCCGAACAACCCAATAATTTCAAATCGTCGGCAATTAGCTAAAAGGAGAATATTTATAATAATAAATGAACCGGTAACCTTATCAATGTATTTATTACAAAAAGTGGACAGAAATTGGAACCCTGTTGCACCCTAGAAGATGCTACATAAGATTACTTATTAGATAGACGCACATCCGTCTGACGCAGTGGTGTTGATTCTATTTTGAAGATCATACACACAAAACGAGAACACTCGTGTGCCATAAAAACCAAAATTACTCATTTTCTTTAATAATGATGTGTGATTTTCTATATGAAATGTTTTCATGAAATCAGTATACTGTCGCGTGTCGCACTCACTTGATAGCCACCGTGTCCGGATCAAGCGGCGCCGGCTTTGTCATCCATGAGATTAGAATTGGTTGGTCCTTTTAACAGGAATCCATTTCGGCGGGACGAGACAAGGATTTTTGCTAAGTTATAAATATTTGGGTAAACTAAAGATTGAAAATGTTTTCAAAAGTAGAAATAATACATATTGATCAGTAATCAAAGAGTATTTTTAAAATCTGGGACCATTGTTGAGTCTTCCACTTTTTAGAAATAATTGCAATTAACAAGAGTTTGTTAAAAGTTATGCTTAACGGATGTGGGGGGTTATTTACATACATATATATCACGCCTCGTTATTTATATATATATATATATATATATATATATAGGTATTCACTTGTTCTACAGAGCCGTGATTGTCACGCAAACATGATCATTGAGACAGATATTGTTTTAATCTGGACGCTTATGTCGCATTATCAGAGGCATTTTATCAGGACATCACACATTTGACATTTGATTGCACATCTTAAAATGATTTAGCGTTGACGTCCGCCGCCGACGTGCCGGCCGAGATCTCGCTCACACTGATTTCAATATACAGATAAGATCCGTATGTTTAGTATATTCAAAATCGTGTCAAAGATTTGCTAATAATGCGTTTCTGTGGTTGTAATGCATACATGGAATGGTTTTTTTGTTAATTATAATACTGAAGTAGCCGGAAATTCAATGGTTAAACTCGTAAACCCTCCCCCTCTGCCCGCCTATTTATTCACGAATTAATAAATTTAATTTCGGATCACCCGTGCCGACACTCTGCGACACCCTGCGACACCCTGCGACACCCTGCGACACCGAGTGTGATGTCTAACACCTGAATAATTCATGGGGGTAAGGAAGGTGGCGGAATATCAAAACAGCTCATTACTGCTCTGTTACGTCGAAAAGATTCCTTATTAGTCGTTTCTCGTGCTGAGAGGGGGAGAAGGATTTTTGATGAAGCGGAATACATTTGTCGAATGTTATATTTGCATAAGTAATATCTCAATTCTCCCGCCGGGAGATCGCGTCGCCTAACCGGGAGATTTGCTTAAGGGCCCAAAATTTGAATTGCGTGCCATGCTTTAGTACATTAAGTGAATAACATTCCAAGTTATGTAAAGAGCTAACAATTATTTATAAGAAGTTATTACTTTTTGGCTTTGTTAATAACGCAGGTGGCTCTTGTAAGATAACACTTAACTTATCAGCATCACAATGATGGAGTTGTATTTGATTTCCGGCTCTACTGTGCATAGTTTAGTTCCTTTCGTCCGCGCCCCTGACGCTGCGGGCCCCGCGCACCGATACATATCCGCATTGTGAATATAGTGTTCACGTTCTCTATGAGTACTCCACCAGGTCTATCCATCTCGTACTGTGTTGAGGAGATACATGCCCACATCTCTACGCCGTGTGTTCCTTCCGCTTTCGCTGGAGCCAATGGCACGCCAACACTAATCAATTCATTTAAAAGTCAACGTAGGTAATGACATTACGCGGCCAATGAAATTTGCTATTGCACTGTGTAATGAGTGACGACATACTATATCTCGTAATATATTCGTAAGAACGCTACATCGTACCCGCGGCCCCGCCGGTGCGCGGTGCACATTCACACGCCGATGCTCGTGCCGATGCTCGTGCCGGAGTGGTGGTGCCGTGCGTTGTGCTCTGGACTTATTTAAATAGCAGTCTTTTGTATTTTCAGAAACATCGTACACCTTGGCTAAAGATCATCACCTGCTTCCCGTTCTGGGCAGCTGTGGTCACCCACTGCGGCCAGAACTGGGGCTTCTTCACACTGATGACAGAGATGCCCACTTACATGGCCAAAGTCTTAGACGTTAATTTAAAACAGGTAATACACTGTGCACGGTCCGCAGACGACGAGCCACGAGCCGTGTTGCACCGGAAGCAGCGGAACGACGTTTCAAACATTGTTCAATTTGCTTCAGAACGGAGTGCTCTCGTCGCTGCCGTACCTCTCGCAGTACCTGCTCAGCTTCCCGATCGGCGCCCTCACGGACCTCATCATACGCCGCGAGTGGCTCAGCGTCACCAACACGAGGAAGCTGTCCAACACCATTGGTATATCATGACATAAATCTGTGCTAATATAGTATTATTTATATCTTCATTTACTAAATATATAAAAATAATGGACTCTTGAAAAGCCTTTTCCGGTCAAAGCCATTATTCACTTACATTTTACCGCTGGAGTGCTTTGCCGCGGGACCGGTGCAAGCGCCGCGCGCGCCCCGCTCCACTCTCCCGCTACCCGCTACCCTGCTATCCACTACCCGCCTACCCGCTACCCGTGCAGTACACATGTTTACACGCTGTGTGTCCGCGACGCGCAGGGCTGTGGGGGCCCGCGCTGGCGCTGCTCGGACTCTCGTACGCGCCGGAGGGCAACATGGTGGCCGCTGTGGCGATGCTGACCATCACCGTCGGCGTCAACGCGGGACACTTCACCGGCTACTTGGTAACTGCTTTCCGACTGCCGTCCACACAATGTCCACATTTTAAAACAATCGCGGCGAGTAAACTATTTTATTAAAGCAAATATGAAATATAATAAATAAATCCGATTGCAACAAGGAATAACGAACGAACGGATGGCGGCTTTAGCTGCATTTAGCTGCATTTAGCTGCATTTTGCTGCATTTAGCTGCATTTAGCTGCATTTTGCTGCATTTAGCTGCATTTAGCTGCATTTTGCTGCATTTAGCTGCATTTAGCTGCATTTTGCTGCATTTTGCTGCATTTTGCTGCATTTAGCTGCATTTAGCTGCATTTTGCTGCATTTAGCTGCATTTTGCTGCATTTAGCTGCATTTAGCTGCATTTAGCTGCATTTAACTGCATTTTGGGTTTTTTTTTTAAAATCAAAACAAATGTATTTGCAAGAACTTGGTCACACGCACGCACGCACACAACACACGCACACAACACACGCACACACACACAACACACGCACACACAACACACGCACACACAACACACGCACACACAACACACGCACACACAACTCACGCACACACAACTCACGCACACACAACACACGCACACACAACACACGCACACACAACACACGCACACACAACACACGCACACACAACACACGCACACACAACACACGCACACACAACTCACGCACACACAACTCACGCACACACAACTCACGCACACACAACACACGCACACACAACACACGCACACACAACACACGCACACACAACACACGCACACACAACACACGCACACACAACACACGCACACACAACTACACGCACACACAACACACGCACACACAACATCACGCACACACAACTCACGCACACACAACTCACGCACACACAACACACGCACACACAACACACGCACACACAACACACGCACACACAACACACGCACACACAACTCACGCACACACAACTCACGCACACACAACACACGCACACACAACACACGCACACACAACACACGCACACACAACACACGCACACACAACACACGCACACACAACACACGCACACACAACACACGCACACACAACTCACGCACACACAACACACGCACACACAACTCACGCACACACAACTCACGCACACGCACACACAACACACGCACACACAACACACGCACACACAACTCACGCACACACAACTCACGCACACACAACACACGCACACACAACTCACGCACACACAACTCACGCACACGCACACACAACACACGCACACACAACACACGCACACACAACTCACGCACACACAACTCACGCACACACAACACACGCACACACAACACACGCACACACAACACACGCACACACAACACACGCACACACAACACACGCACACACAACACACGCACACACAACTCACGCACACACAACTCACGCACACACAACACACGCACACACAACTCACGCACACACAACTCACGCACACGCACACACAACACACGCACACACAACACACGCACACACAACTCACGCACACACAACTCACGCACACACAACACACGCACACACAACTCACGCACACACAACTCACGCACACACAACACACGCACACACAACACACGCACACACAACACACGCACACACAACACACGCACACACAACACACGCACACACAACACACGCACACACAACACACGCACACACAACACACGCACACACAACACACGCACACACAACACACGCACACACAACTCACGCACACGCACACACAACACACGCACACACAACACACGCACACACAACTCACGCACACACAACACACGCACACACAACTCACGCACACACAACTCACGCACACACAACTCACGCACACACAACTCACGCACACACAACACACGCACACACAACACACGCACACACAACACACGCACACACAACACACGCACACACAACACACGCACACACAACTCACGCACACACAACTCACGCACACACAACACACGCACACACAACTCACGCACACACAACTCACGCACACACAACACACGCACACACAACACACGCACACACAACACACGCACACACAACTCACGCACACACAACTCACGCACACACAACTCACGCACACACAACTCACGCACACACAACACACGCACACACAACTCACGCACACGCACACACAACACACGCACACACAACACACGCACACACAACTCACGCACACACAACTCACGCACACACACACACACGCACACACAACTCACGCACACACAACACACGCACACACAACACACGCACACACAACACACGCACACACAACACACGCACACACAACACACGCACACACAACATCACGCACACACAACACACGCACACACAACACACGCACACACAACACACGCACACACAACACACGCACACACAACACACGCACACACAACTCACGCACACACAACACACGCACACACAACACACGCACACACAACACACGCACACACAACTCACGCACACACAACTCACGCACACACAACACACGCACACACAACTCACGCACACACAACTCACGCACACACAACACACGCACACACAACACACGCACACACAACACACGCACACACAACACACGCACACACAACACACGCACACACAACACACGCACACACAACACACGCACACACAACACACGCACACACAACACACGCACACACAACACACGCACACACAACACACGCACACACAACACACGCACACACAACACACGCACACACAACACACGCACACACAACTCACGCACACGCACACACAACACACGCACACACAACACACGCACACACAACTCACGCACACACAACTCACGCACACACAACTCACGCACACACAACTCACGCACACACAACACACGCACACACAACACACGCACACACAACACACGCACACACAACTCACGCACACACAACTCACGCACACACAACACACGCACACACAACTCACGCACACACAACTCACGCACACACAACACACGCACACACAACACACGCACACACAACACACGCACACACAACACACGCACACACAACACACGCACACACAACACACGCACACACAACACACGCACACACAACACACGCACACACAACACACGCACACACAACACACGCACACACAACACACGCACACACAACACACGCACACACAACACACGCACACACAACACACGCACACACAACACACGCACACACAACACACGCACACACAACACACGCACACACAACACACGCACGCAGCGAGCGCGGGGCTCACATGTATCTAAATCTATGAAATGCCTTTTGTGCCTTACTCACTTATTTTGTTTGATGTCCTCAATATTCTAAGGCCGTTTATTTTGACGGATATATTCAGAGGAGTCAGCTCCGGGCCCCAACCCCGCACGCCTACACCCACTCCCCCCCACGTGGAACTTCTTTGGAATTTTCACATATAATACAAGTTCTTCCGCGGCGTCATTAACTTTTTTAGGACTAGGATATATGGTACAAAGTAAACAGAATATTTCATTATTATTATTTTGAACTTGTACGACTCAGAATTATCCAATCATACTTTCTTCCTGTCTCCAGCTGATCCTGGTGGACTTGGCGCCAAACTTTAGCTCGTCGCTGATGGCGATCTCGAATTTCTTCGCCAACGTTATTTCCATAATAGCGCCCCTGGTCTGCGGCGTCATTATACAGGACGAGGTACGTACCGACTGAGCCCTAGGCTCACCCCCACCCCCACCCACACCACCTTCCACACCTCCACCACCATCTCCACCAGCAGACCAAACGATCACTGGTAGGTCGCAAGTGACCACCGTATTTATATAAATCCATTGAGTTTTTAATGCCACGCGAACTTCTTATATAATATAATATAATATAATATAATGTGTATCGTGTGCAGTGCGAGTGCGCGTGCGGTGTCGCGCTGCACGCAGCTCGTTGCGCAACACACGTCGATGTCGCTGCGAGTTCGTTATCCAATCCAATCCAATCCAATCAGCCGGAAGACGTCCACTGCTGGACAAAGGCCTCCCCCAGAGATTTCCACTTAGACCGGTCCTGGGCCACCCGCATCCAATGGTTGCCAGCGACCTTGACCAGGTCGTCGGTCCACCTTGTGGGGGGTCTGCCCACGCTACGTCTTCCGGTACGTGGCCGCCACTCGAGAACCTTTCTGCCCCAACGGCCGTCGGTTCTGCGAGCTATGTGCCCTGCCCATTGCCACTTTGCGACGGCGACCCTTCGAGCTATGTCGGTGACCTTGGTTCTCCTGCGGATCTCCTCATTTCTGATTCGATCTCGCAGGGAAACTCCGAGCATAGCTCGCTCCATCGCCCTCTCGGCAATCTTAAGCTTGCGGACAAGGCCCACAGTAAGCGGCCACGTCTCTGCTCCGTATAGTTCGAGTTCGTTAGTAACGTTATTAATTGTGCACAAACTCAAAACAACTTAATAATTTCTTAACAAATAAACACTTCCTGTTGCATTGCGCGGGCCGCCGCCGCCGCCGCCGCCGCCGCCGCCGCCGCCGCCGCCGCCGCCGCCGCCGCCGCCGCCGCAGTCGGACCCGGCCGAGTGGCGCAAGGTGTTCTTCCTAGCGGCGGGCATTTACTTCTGCACCAACTTGTGTTTCATACTGTTTACAACGGCCAACAAGCAGCCGTGGAACGACCCCGAGGAGAGCGACGCACGTGAGTGTTACCGGTCACCACTACGCGACACGCGCACGCGCACGTGCACGCGCACGCGCACGCGCACCGCGCACCGCGCACCGCGCACCGCGCACCGCGCACCGCGCACCGCGCACCGCGCACCGCGCACCGCGCACCGCGCACCGCGCACCGCGCACCGCGCACCGCGCACCGCGCACCGCGCACCGCGCACCGCGCACCGCGCACCGCGCACCGCGCACCGCGCACCGCGCACCGCGCACCGCGCACCGCGCACCGCGCACCGCGCACCGCGCACCGCGCACCGCGCACCGCGCACCGCGCACCGCGTATCGCGCCTCCGATGAATTGGATAGATGGAGTTACTGTCTCTTTGCGTGAGAACGCCTCGAGTTGCAGTTGTGGAGACATTAGTAGGACTATTTATTACTATTGTTTATTAATAATGAACACACATATGTCATGTGTTTCATCGTCTATCCGGCACGGCTCCGGCACGGCTCCGGCACGGCCCCGGCCGCCCTGCCGCCCGCTCCGCTCAAATAAGCACTAAAGCACTAACAATACACCACCCGTTTCGATAATTACATTGTCCTGAGCAGCGCATCACCGGGACATTATTAAATAAAGTTTGATATTTTTCAGATATTAAAGAATAGCTACAGGCACAGCGCGACAAGTAAATATATCGCCGCAGAGTAAAGTGCACTCCGCACCTGCAGTTGCTGTTTGCTGTTTGCTGTTTGCTGCATTGAACTCGACGCGGACAAGTTAATGTTATAATAAATCAAATTTGATCGTAGTTTACTTACACTTTTATTTGTGAAAGCAGTCCTCGGAGTAGCAGAGCAGCTTGTGTACGGATCAACAAGCCGAGAGTGATATCAAATTAGGGATAAAAAATAGGAGATGAAATTTGTATGTAAAACGTGTTACAAGAGGTTATCAAACGACCCAACAGATGGCGCCACCGTGAACAATGACCGCCGCTCCGCGCCGCCACCCGTCGCCGCGCAATTCCTTAAAAGGATCGTACATTGTAGTGCGCATTGCCTTCTGCCAATAAGTCTCAATATTCATGACGTAGATCGGGCTGCAAGCCACAGCGGCTCTTACAGCTCATCTGACACTGGGCTCGTGGACCCGGATCCACGGCCTGAGGGCCAATAAGTCGTTAGTAGGCGTGGGGTATATATGACAGGACAAAAATAATATCTGTTATTACTGTTAGTGTTACGTAATAATGACAGGTACCAATTTCTGTTATTAAATGACAAATGTCATTTTTTTTTTACAATTTATATTTTTCGGGTCCCAGCACTGGGCGCGCCTCGTGTCAGCAACAATCTAGCGCGTGGGCTGCGAGCGAGGTATATTAATCAACCAAATAACAGATAACCCGATCTAATTGAGAATTCGCTTTTCAAAAAGGATTTCTTCTAATGAAACGACCTCCTATAATTTTGGTTTAATTCAAATAAATACTCGCTGTGTCTCGTTTTAGCTTATGACAATTTATACAAACGACAAAGACAAGAATAGCTGTTTAATTTTTTATTGCATGTTCTGTTATATGAAGCTATGTTAGTGTTAGTGTTAGTGTTAGTGTTAATGTTAGTGACGGGCTGTTATCGAATACTGAAGATATTGATTGTTGATAGTGATGGAACAACTTTAGTGTGATGAAATGATATTTTAACCGAAATAACGACATCGCAGGAACAACTGTTATCTGTTATCTTCGAATACTTGTGATTTATATATAATATGTTATGATACATACGCCCCACTTCTAGTCGTTACGGAGTATACACCTGTATCCATGAACTGGATCTCTGGATCTTCATAACACTGTTGGGTGCACTCAGAGACTTGCGCTGTGCTTTGCGTCGCCCCGCTCGCTAGCGATGCAGTGCTGATACCGCGTGTGCGTTGTCGTTCACGGAGCGGAGACCTCGCATCCCACATCAATACCTCCACAAATGTTTATTTATTTATTTGATAAGAAGCGGACAAGATCTCTCAACTCAACCCGCCTATAACGCGTTTTCCATATAACGCGGATCTAAAACTGCGAGAGCCCTCGTATAACGCGGTACTCTGACAGCGCAGTTTCCGTTCAACAATGTCCCATCAGTTGTTTCCGTGCACCCAATGAATGATTTTAACCGGATATGTTTATATTATATTAAGCGAATCTTTCTAAAATTTAGTGGCTGGCACTGTTTGAGCTTCGGCGAGGAAGCGCAAAGTGTAAAACAGGGTTAAGACATTGCTTAGCTCCCTATAGAGAGGTTATACCGGAGTTAGAAAAGAAAGCTACAATCGAAAACCAATGTAAAGACAGCGCCGTTTTCATATAACACGGTACTGATTAGCCTGATCTGTGCGTTAAAGCCGAGTTTCTCATAGCGCGGTGTCCATATGACGCGGTACGCACAGCCCGCGTTATACGAGGGTTGACAATACACACAATTACGATAAAACAGTTTCACTACAGAGCGCACTTGCTGCCTATCTCGACGTGATGTTAACGCAAGTAATGAAATTGGAGTAACGTTTAACCTCTGAGGGGCACGCGATACAAAGGGGATTTACTTTTACTGGAGGCTTCTATCGGCAAATCATTTAAAAAGCTATAAACAGGCTCGCGATCAGAAAACTCCGCTCTGATGTTCTTTGAGAGGAAATCCTTTCATTAAAATTTACTGACATGTTTACTACAGACCGGATCCCAGTAACTGGGCCCGCTTTGCCGCCGCGGCTCCGTGAAATGTTATCTTGAATAACAATCGGTTCAGTTTTTTTTCTCGTTGCGTGTGCTTTTGCTCATCGCAAACCTTAGTATTGTTTTGTACACGTGGAAACAATGATTTGTGACAAAAGTTCTAACGAAAATAAAACCTAGGTCATGTTTGTTTTAATTTATACATTATGTCATATAAATGATTCACTATTTACAATACAAGTAAATCGATTTAAACCGCCAGCTGCCAGCAGAGCCCCTCAGTGGAATTTTGATCACTGACAGGAGCACCGGTAAGAATAATCAGTACTAGTATATATTGCTTACTTAGCTACCCGCGCATCCCGCCGCGTACCGCGTACCGCGTACCGCGTACCGCGTGTACTGATGGCCGCGCGGCGGTTGCGACTTCTAATCTTATAGGAACTATTCAAATAATATAATTATTCTTATTGTGTATATAAAATGATATTATATCCTGTGCGCACGCACGTGTAATGCTGAGCCTAACCGTGTACGAGGAAAACAGTATTGCTAACGTCCTTTATTGCCTACTCGAGACCTTGAACTGCCCACCACTAGGTACGCTCTGTAGGTATTACAATATTATTTATAGTTTTGAAAGAAATTTTAAACTTTTGTAACCTGTCGTCTAGGAAAAGAATTAATTTCGTGAAATATTTACCTAATAAAATTTTTCATCTAAATCTGAAATTTTTCCCGCGCCACGCGAACTGCCCGCGCCGCGCGATCTGCCCGCGCCACGCGAACTGCCCGCGCCGCGCGATCTGCCCGCGCCGCGCGATCTGCCCGCGCTACGCGAACTGCCCGCGCCGCGCGATCTGCCCGCGCTACGCGATCTGCCCGCGCCGCGCGATCTGCCCGCGCTACGCGAACTGCCCGCGCCGCGCGATCTGCCCGCGCCGCGCGATCTGCCCGCGCTACGCGAACTGCCCGCGCCGCGCGATCTGCCCGCGCCACGCGAACTGCCCGCGCCGCGCGATCTGCCCGCGCTACGCGAACTGCCCGCGCCGCGCGATCTGCCCGCGCTACGCGAACTGCCCGCGCCGCGCGATCTGCCCGCGCCGCGCGATCTGCCCGCGCCGCGCGATCTGCCCGCGCCGCGCGATCTGCCCGCGCCGCGCGATCTGCCCGCGCCGCGCGATCTGCCCGCGCCGCGCGATCTGCCCGCGCCGCGCGATCTGCCCGCGCCGCGCGATCTGCCCGCGCCGCGCGATCTGCCCGCGCCGCGCGATCTGCCCGCGCCGCGCGATCTGCCCGCGCCGCGCGATCTGCCCGCGCCGCGCGATCTGCCCGCGCCGCGCGATCTGCCCGCGCCGCGCGATCTGCCCGCGCCGCGCGATCTGCCCGCGCCGCGCGATCTGCCCGCGCCACGCGAACTGCCCGCGCCGCGCGATCTGCCCGCGCCACGCGAACTGCCCGCGCCGCGCGATCTGCCCGCGCCGCGCGATCTGCCCGCGCCACGCGAACTGCCCGCGCCGCGCGATCTGCCCGCGCCGCGCGATCTGCCCGCGCCGCGCGATCTGCCCGCGCCACGCGAACTGCCCGCGCCGCGCGATCTGCCCGCGCCACGCGAACTGCCCGCGCCGCGCGATCTGCCCGCGCCGCGCGATCTGCCCGCGCCACGCGAACTGCCCGCGCCGCGCGATCTGCCCGCGCCGCGCGATCTGCCCGCGCCGCGCGATCTGCCCGCGCCACGCGAACTGCCCGCGCCGCGCGATCTGCCCGCGCCACGCGAACTGCCCGCGCCGCGCGATCTGCCCGCGCCGCGCGATCTGCCCGCGCCGCGCGATCTGCCCGCGCCACGCGATCTGCCCGCGCCACGCGAACTGCCCGCGCCACGCGATCTGCCCGCGCCACGCGATCTGCCCGCGCCACGCGAACTGCCCGCGCCGCGCGATCTGCCCGCGCCACGCGAACTGCCCGCGCCACGCGATCTGCCCGCGCCACGCGATCTGCCCGCGCCACGCGAACTGCCCGCTGCGTTCTTAATTTCTGTCCCACGAAACGTTTCTTCGAGCAACATTCGCCGGACGCAAATATTCAACGAGGGAACGTTCGGGGTATCGGAGTGCAAAATTAAAAAGAAGGAGATAGCAACAACCTCGATTAGAAATTGTAAAAGTAAATGTGTCTCTTCAGTTTTATTAACTATGCAATAAATCCTCATCTCCGTTCGCTCAAAGTTACCAAATTATTTTCCTTCAGGAGCAAAAGTTAATGAATTTAGGTTAGAGAACTTTTAAAAACAGACGTCGAAGGAGAATGTTCGGAGGTAGACAGGATTCCTGCCGGCGTTCCCTTTCAAATTCTCAAACTTTCGGACGAGCGGTAATTAACGAGAGTTTAACCGCAGGATTAAAAAAGGTTTTTGCTCAATGAGTTACTGAGCAACTTAAGTAATAACTTACATTTAACTAATATATTAATCCGTGCCTTTAGAGCCGCTGCGCCAACCTCATGGTCACACGGTAGGTGGTAGCAGATAAATCAAAATGAAGGAATCGGTGGGCAACAGAGACCGCACGTCCGAAACTAGAAGATACCCTGGCCCATGCGGCAGAAAGGCAGGTTGTCATTAGTACATTTCACATTTAGTTATATCTATTCGAGATTGTTTATTTGTAAACGCTATTGTACTAGCGACGGAGCAAATCTAACGAAGTGTGTCGTCATAGAGCGGGGGTAGTTTTGTGGCCGCCTCCCCTGCAAACATTTAAATGTTAAATTATGTAAAACATCAAATTAGGATCGGAACAAAATGACAAAACGACCCCAAAGCGACCGAACTAATATTAAAATCAGCTGATCGGTCGAAGTTAATTATGCAAACGGTTAATGCTTCGGAAAACTAAGCGGAACGTACGGCCGCGCGAGTCCGACCCGGCTCGGCCCGGCCCGGCCCGGCACGGCCCCCGGCGGCCGTGCGCTTGTGATTCACTTTGCGTTGTGATTATATGAAGGGTAATTTTAATTGCGCGGAGTTGTTACTTTGTAGAGATAGGCAGGAAGTTCTTCTTCAGGGCTTACTTACAGAGATGATAATATTCAATCTTGAAATTTGCTCAGTAGTTTAATATTTACTGCAGCATCCTCCGTACCGGGCACTTCACCACTTCGAATCGAGAGCTGCAAGAGTGTCGACAGATTTTACGCCCAGAGCCGTGAGAATTGGGCTACTTATGCCCAGTAGAGGACTATTTTAAGTTCCTGGTGAAGATTATAATAACACTTGATATTATGTAATAATGTTTGTTGTTCCTACTTTGTATTCCCCTGCGATACAACTGTTTAACGGTAATACTTTCTATTACTGCGCGTGTTAAAATAATGTTCATACTTGACTTGATATGTAGTTATTACACTTGGAACATGTTAGTTGGGGACTGGAGCACGTGACCGTTGCGAGGCAACCGCTCGGCGCTCGTGCCGAGCGCGGTCCGTGCGAACGTCGTCGGTAGCGGGAGCGGGAGCAGGAGCGGGGCCGAGCGTCGCACCGTGCCCGCTCGCCGCTCGCCGCTCCCGCTAGTGACTCGTAACCAACAAATAAATCAATAAAAATATCAGTATTAATAATGAAGAACGGCGCGGGCAAGCATTCCTCAGCTCGAACGCCGGTCCCGCTCTGCGACAGGCTACGCCGCGTCGGCTGGGTACACTAACCGGCGTTTACATTTGCAAAAGCCGTGAACATTATATTTTCTTCGTAAGTAAGCGAGGGTGGGAACGTCGCTATAAAAATTGCGTAAACCCCCTCACCCTGTTGCAATTTACGCAAATTATTACCCCCGGCGCGTCCGCCCCGAAGGGACTACCACTTATCATTCTCAATGAACAAATTTTATTTATGAAGAGACCCTCACACGCGAGTGATGTAAAAATTAGGAAGGTTTCCCTCTATTCTTTTTTTATTAGTATACAAATATTTTCTAATATGTTTAAAATGAATAAAATACTAAGTTCCTCAAGCGACGCGTCACGGCGTCTATCGCGACACGATGCGCTGTGAACGACCTGAGCCGCACGTGGTACCTGCACCTGGCGTATTACCTCACTTATTGGGTGTTGCGATGTCTTCTCGAAACATTACGATGTTATACTCACCAATCATGTGCCACTTCCGCCGGCGGAGCACTTGCCACAGGGACCCGTCTTTTGTACACGGAAATGTTTCCATTATCCAGCGGGCCCGTCGACGTCAACGCGGCCTTGCTGACACGACATTACTCGCTCCTCATATATGTATGTAGAAAGCAACAACTATATGTTTTTTTAGCTGCAATGAGCTAACATTCGACTGCAGTTTACATGGTGTTCAGTGTCAATTGGATCGTAGATGATAAAGCACGCTCGCTCGAAATACGCTAACTACTATATGGTGACAGCTCAAATACGGCAGTGATGGTGGTTTTCTTCAACTTTTTTATATCGTCCAGGCCAGCGCTTGACCACGACCTCATCTGATGTTAAGGAGGAATGCGATCTGTACTGGTAAATCGCACTACGCACTAACCTAATAGTGGCCTATCTCTTTCACACTATATTATTATTCACACTTATTATTCCTAATTAGCTTGTTAGTGTTAAGACTGCCCTCAATACTAATAAGCATTTTGTCGCAGGTAACCCGCAGGGTAGTGGGAAAATTAGGCAGAGGTAAACCGTATCAAGGTATATTGTACAATAGATTTACCATATAGGGGAGGTAGCTAGCAGTGGGGTGGAAACAAATCTTAACTTGCAAACCACACGAAAATCTAGTTATTCTTATAAAGATGTAAAAGGTTTAAAATGAACAGACAGCCAACCATGGAAGTTCTTGGATTTGAAGATCGAGGAAGTTTAGGAAACCAATGTAGTCAGAGTAGGATACCGAAATAAATGAAGCTCCCCTAGCTCGGAGGCGGGGCGGGGCACCCGGATACAAATTAAAACGACCGCAATACAAAAACTAATTTGAAATATTTCCATGAATTTGCTTTAATTTGGTTCTTTATTAATTTTTTTAAAATGGAGCGGAACCAAGGATACAAACTTATTTCCATGATGTATCCCGTGGTAAGCGTGCGGCTATTATTGACTTCAATAGGATTTCGGACAGTGTCTGCATCGTGCGGCCCGTGCCGGCCGCGGCTGATGTTCCAGGGTTATCCAACGCAAGGTTACCGATGCATGCACTCGATATAAATAACTTTTTGAATAATATATGGCAAATAGAAAAAACTCCCGCAGTATCTAACACAGTAAATTTCTTGAAATGTTCGATGTGGTATATGTTGCCTATATTGATAAAACGCAGCAAGTGCAACTGTCGCTTCTGCCATTTTGTTAAATCATAGCTACCCCAGCAGTCGCTCTCCAGTACATGCAGTTGCGCTGGTGGAGATATCCCGAGCTGCAGCGACGTACTCGCCTGCACTGTTACATGCGCTTACTGAGAAAATGTATGGAAAAAGAAAACACCGTTATGGCATTCCCACAGAGCGCGCCGGACGCGCCGGACGCGCCGGACGCGCCGGACGCGCCGGACGCGGCGGTGCGCTCGCGGTGAACATCAAAGAAACTGGATGGGTCTCGCGAACGTGAAAACAATTCCAAGGATTCGAAGCGGCAGGCGCAGTCACACCCGATATTGTGTTAGCGAATATTTACAACAAGACGTGCCGGGTACCGAATACTCTGAAGTAGTTATTAGTACAAACGTACACGCAGCTCGGCTCTCTCAGCTCCCCCTGCCGGAAGTACAGACGGAAATACATTAACAATGAACATATACATTTCGGTGCTTTACTGGATGCTAAATCTCAACTATCCAAGAAACTACTGAAACTAAATAAAATCAAAATATGTTCGAGTAGCAGGGGTCGACATTGTACACTTACCCCGGTAAGCGTGTGCTCACTGTACGAAACCGAACATTGGCTTCATCCCCTCCACCCCAAGGAGAACTACTCAATCTGTAGGAACTTATCCGTTGATTTTGATCATCGCGCGAAAATGAATCAAGTCTAATAAAGCCTCCCCCGAAGGACAAAGGGCGGCGTCGTAAGCGCCTATTATTCTGTACCCTATTAGGGTAAAGTGTTTTCCCAAAGATCGGGTTAAATTTTCTTTGTTCAGGCGACAACCTATGCTAATCACGGGCCCGGCGCGTGTCCGTGCAGCGGCAGCAACCTCCCCGACGCTTGGCCAATCAGACCGCACATAATCATTTCTCTCAATAAGTAGAGCGCGGCGCTGCGCGCGAGCTGCTCCACCACGAGCTCAACTCGTGAAGTGTTCTTGTGCGGGGTGTGCAGGGTGTGGTGGCACTGGTAAGGTGCTGTGACGTGGGCGCGGCGGGAAGTGGACGGCTCTGTGTAACTGAAGTAGGGGGCGTGCGTGTGCGTGTGCGTGCGCGCGCGGAGGTGCGACGGGGGCCGGGTGTGGGTGGGCGAGGCGCGATGTGTCCCGGTTCGGCGCGGTTCCCGGGATCGCTTTCTGAAGCATTCACGCGCGCGATAACAATAATGGCTTCGATATTTGCACGCCGGGGTGGTGCGGGTGCGGGTGCGGGTGCGGGTGCGGGGGCGGGTGCGAGCGCCGACCCATCCGATGTGAATGCGAGTACGTACAGTTTTAACGAACCTGGAGCGGGGTTTCGGCAGTTTTTAAAATTTTTTGATATTTTTCTCTTATTTTCGCATCATTTTCGCATTGTTAAAAACTTTAATATCCGCCTATGTGTTATGGTTCTTTGTGCGCGTGCACGTGCACATGCACATGCACGCGCACGTGCACGCACTGCTGGCGAGCAACGATTCTTCATTACATTCAAAGAATACACTGCGGGGCTACTCAGGGCAGCATTCGTCAGCATATTGGTATGAGTTGGCATGACTCTTCATACGCAAACATGCTCAAGTTGAACATTTACATTCTAGAAACAAGCTCTTGGACAGTCTTTAAAAAAAATATGTTTTATATTTTGATATTAATCATGTTGGGTTCGACAACCAGCCTCGAAATATCGAAACCGAGAGGCTGGTTGGCGACCCGAACATCATAGGGAAAGCCAAAGCCCACAGATTTCGCTGGATGGGCTACTTGCTAAGGATGGCAGACGATCGTGAAGTCAAAAAGACGTTTCTCAGTACCCCAATTGGGCGCTGACCTATTGGCCGGCCCAGATACCGGTGCAAGGATGCCGTAGAGCACCTACACCACCACCACCACTGGACTGGCAACAGGCAGTGCTGGACATACAACGCTGGCGCACTCTTGTTTCGGAAGCGAGACTCACTTTGGGCCACTGCGCCAGAGGAGTAAGTAAGTAAGTACGGTTTTTATAATAATTGTATTCACATACCTTGTGCGACATACCTACCTTTGGAAAAACTTAAGTCCTATGGTGATAGATTACGACCTTACTAAGGGGTTAAGCAAGAAGAAATATAATATAATATACAACACTTACACTATATACATATAGTATATACGTGTGTTCATTGCACTTACGAATTAATTTGTTCTAGGAGACCGCTCGTCTGATCCAACGGGTCGCAATGCTCTCTCAGGGTGCTACGGGAACTGTATTATTCACAGAACGGCGGAATAGGTTTTCTCCACACTGGAGTGCTACAAGGTAATGGGTAAACGTGGTGGCTCTCCACGTGTAAAGTACTTTTTCCAGGCTCCGCCTGCGAAAAGTACCCGATTCGCGATGTCTTGCTCAAAATTCTGTTGATTTAGGCAGCGGCGGGGTGAGTACACCCTTGGACAAGGAATAATGCCTACCCACCGCATTGAAGGGTGTATTTGCGAATTTAACATACGGATGGCATTTAGGGGTCCGAACCTTCAACGTATGGTTCGAGTGTGTACTGAGTAGCAGCGTTGAATACCTTACACCTCACAGGCTGTGAGGCAGTCAGTGTGAGCGGGCGGGGAACTGCCGATAGGCTGGAAATGGTACATTCTCATTGCACCAAAAATAACAACAACAACAGTCCACCTGACTGACGATAGTTACTTACATATGAATGATAAAATGGTGAAAATCGAGTTAATAAACGACACAAAAGACGAATAGTGAAAATTAACATTCTCTCGAGAGACAGCATCAATGCAGCAGACGCTGCGGCGTCGGGCCCCGCCGCCGGCGTGCGCCCTTGTAACGTATTGGAAAATAAATAAATAATATTATAGTTACAATGCGTACAAACATACGTTTTTTTATTACTATTATTGTTTATACCAGCGCTTGACTACGGTCCCACCTGATGGTAAGCGGCGATGTAGTCGTTGGAGGTAAAGCGCACTAGTCTAGAGCTAGCCTATTCACTCTTCGCTTACAAATCGCCACTCACCCCGACAACAAATCGATCCATATGAATATACGTTAACATTTAAATTAGAATACCCCGCTGCGGCGTTCAGGGGATCTGAGAGTGCAGTCGGTCAGCGGGCGCGGGGCCACCGAGTCTGGCTCTACATACTTTGAGGGTGGACAGTGGAGCCGGATGACGGATCTCCACGGGGTTCCTTGAATGCTAAATTTTAAGGTGCTTTCATTTTTTGTTTTACGCGGGGGAAATGTCTTCCCATACCTGCCACTGCGGGAGCAAGGATAGGGTATGTCGGACTTGCACCGACTAAACCCTGCACTTTCGTCGCTTTATGGCGGAACCGCGGATACATTTTCACTTACATCTGCGATTCCGCTATCGGCGAGGGCACCATGCAGCCCTCTCTCGAGGGGAAAGGCCTTATGTAAGAAGGATTTATGTAAGAAGACATAGTAACGTATAGCAAGTTCTTTTTTTCTCGATTTCTTACCGTCACATGAGCAACGGACCCCCCGAACACATCACCCAGAGGCCATTGGAGCGAAGAGAGAAAACTCACCCGGCTCCCTGCGGAGGATCTGGTCTTGGGCTTCGTCGTCAACCGTTACACGGCCGCGGAGGATAGAGAGAGCGGCAAAAGGACAATACCGATACTCCTCTTCTTTCGAACCTCCACCACAGCTGCGAAGTGTCGTGCAAACGTGCTTCAGCCGGCTATCGGGATAGGTCAGAGGTAAGCTCGTAGCAGCTATTAGCGTTCCTCTTAGCTTCACTGTGATGACTATGCCATGGCTGCTGAGCCTCAACGCCATGACAAGGCGACCAGTTTGGGGGAAAATTTTAAGGTATCTGTGTTATCAATATCACCGTAAATCACTTTATACAGAAATTTGAGATTCAACATATTCCTTCCAGCGTGAAGTAGCTTTCGTCGTCATCATTATCATCAGCCGATAGACGTCCACAGCTGGACACAGGCCTCCCCAAAGATCTACTCATCGATCAGTCCCGCGTTGCTCGCATCCAGTGGGAGCGGCTTTACTTCAGAGTGAATAAAAGGATCAGAACAGGATTCGACCTCTCCACGTGTATACGATGAACGGGCTTGCGTGGCGCAAAATTGTTTTGAATTCTGTCAATGCGGCTGTCAGGAAATTTGTAGTTTGGCGACCAGACTTGCCGAAAACATTCCAATGCACTCTTTACATAAGCATTGCGTAATGACAGAGTATGTTATATGGTTTTTAAACCTGCAGGCAGACGAGCATCGCCAAGAGAGTCGTGGCGCCGGGACCCTTCATCAGGTGTACCTGTTCACTGTCATTGCCGTGCAATGTAGCTGTTATATGTGTCCGTACTACAGTGTCTTGGTAGAAAAGAAAATTGGTAGAAAAAGTTGGCGCCAGCACACTAATGACATTTGCACTTGCACTTGGCTACTTGGCGCCCGCATAGAGGACAATGCGCGGCCTCGCTCTATTGTGGTAGAATTTGTGTCTCGGAGAATTCGAGATGAGGTATTGGCGGGAGTCATCAAATGCAACAAAGCGAATCCCCAAAATAAGTTGCTCAGTGCCGCCCTTGGCATAACAGGACACAATACTCCAATTTATATATCTGAACATTTATCCCTACAGAATAAAGCTGTTCATGCTGCGGCAAGGCTCAACGCTAAACAACTTAATTATAAATATGTGTGGATTAGAAATGGTCGTGTCTTTGTGAGTAAATGTGATCGGCCTGGTTCTGTTCTAATAAAAGATAGAGTCTCTCTTGATAAAATTGTCTAAATATGTTTTCTTCTTTTTTGTTGTTATGCATGGTACTGTTAGTTTTTACTGATAAAATTCAATACGTTAAGGTTATACTACCGAAACGTACGCGGCCTGCGTACTAAGTCACGACGTTTCTATGCACAAATGTGATGCAATGATTTTGATGTTATAATTTTTGTACAAACTTGGCTTAATAGTAATATATTTTCAAACAAATTATTTGACAATAGATATGTAGTTTATCGGGGAGTTCGCGCATGCACTGGCTTTCATGGCAACAAAGACGGTGGTGGGATTTTGATCGCAGTCAGAAATAATCTAAAATCATTACGAATGACTTCATGGGAAAGTTCTTGTGAAGACTTGTGGGTGACTATTCAAGTACCCGCAAATCGTACTTATGATAAACTTGTAAACTGTGCAGTATATTTACCTCCTCCCGTTCAAAAGATCCACCGACAATATGTTCTCAATAAGTGTACATTTCATTGTGAAAATAATCCACATTCCTTAATTATTGGTGAATTTTACTTAAGTATTATTTATTGGAATTTGATAGTTGGGTATTAGTTCGCTATTAATAGACTTCATACATCTTCATGGTTTATTACAAGAAAATCATGTACTTAATACTTTAGATCGTATTCTGGATTTAGTATTATCCTATGTTCTGTGCAATGTGACAAAATCCTTGAATGCTCTTAGTGTAATTGACAAACTTCATCCGCCATTAGAAATTGTAATTTTTCTGCGTACTACTGCATATCTTTCATTTTCTCCCAATTGTAATAGATATAATTTTTATAGAGCAGATTATACATTAATTAATGAATATCTGCGGGACGTCGACTGGATAACTTTGTTTAAGCGTATGTTATGCTAAATATTTTTTATACACAACTACGTGATTGCATTCAAAAATTTGTGCCTTATGCAATGAAACGGAAAAAACAAGCGTTATCCGGCATGGTTCAGTCGCAGTTTAATGCGTAGCCTAAGAGAAAACAATCATTTGAGATTGAGATATAAGTTGTATAAACACCCTATGGATGAAATTGCCTTAAGGAAAGTAAGCCACCGTTGCAAGCTCTTAGCAGCTGAAGATTATAAACGGGATATGGGCAATATCGAGCAGGGTGTTATAAGGAACCCCAAGTTGTTCTGGTCCTTTGTCAATAACAAGCGGGACAATAAAGGGTCGTATCCTAATTCAATGACTGATGGTATATCATGTGAGACGGATGATGCTGCGATATCTAATATGTTTGCTAATAGTTTTTCCAAGGTTTACCAAAACTCTATTCTTGCCTCCCATGTTGATGTGGGCAATTATTGGCAAGGCCTGGCGCATCTGAATGCTTATAGTCATTGTTTTATTGCACCTGTCTTTACTGAAGAAAGTGTGTTCAATGTGCTAAAAACTTTAGACCGTCAAAAGGGCGCTGGACCTGACAATATACCGCCTATTTAGGTAGTATCGTGTAGCTCGACTTTGACCTGGCCGCTCACTTTTATATTTAACAATTCCTTGTCATCCGGTTGCTTTCCAAAGGAATGGAAAATGGAAAAAGTCATTCGGATCCATAAAACAGATGATACTTCTAATATAAATAATTATAGACCCATTACAATTTTGTCCACTTTCGCTAAAGTTTTTGAGATTTTACTCTGTCCTTTAATTCAAAATCATTATTAATTGTTTTTAACTTCTTGTCAACACGGTTTTGTAGCTCGAAGATCTACGTGCACAAATCTGGTAACATTTACTGAAACTCTTATTGTTGCAAATGGATAAAAATAAGCAAGTTGATGTCATTTACACTGATTTTAGTAAAGCCTTTGACTCAGTGCCACATGATATTTTGCTTTCAAAACTCTGTTCTTATGGGTTCACTGGTTCACTGTTCAGGTGGTTTAAGTCATATTTGGATAAACGTATCTTCTCAGAAGTTGTTAATAGTTTTGAGTCCCTTTCCTGTGAAATTACCTCAGGTGTACCTCAAGGATCCCATCTTGGTCCCATCTTATTTAATGTTTTTATCAACGATGTTGCAAATTGCTTTCAATTCTCCACACTTTTTATGTATGCAGACGACTGAAAGTTTAGTAGAACTATTGATTCCCAAAATGAATGTGTTCTCTTACAACAGGACTTAAATAGGCTCACACAGTGGTGTGAAAACAATCGCATGCTCCTAAATACTTAAAAATGTTATCATGTTGGATTTGCAAGAAAATTTAACATTTTTACATATCAGTATAGAATTAAAGGAGACATCGTTCAGGAACTGGAGTTAATTAAAGATTTAGGAGTCACATATTACAAAAAGATGACTTTTGTTCCTCATGTTGACAATATTATCACTAAATCTTCAAAGATGCTCCGCTTCTTATTAAGAAATATTAAACAATTCAAAATTTTGTCTAGTAAAAAAATCTTATACAATAGTCTAGTGAGGAGTATTCTTGAATATTGTTCAACAGTTTGGCGGCCTCACTTTGCTGTGCATAGCTTGAGGCTGGAGCGAATTCAAAAAAGGTTTCTCTGGCACCTTGCTAGAAGCATCGGCAGAGCTGATCGAAGATTTTCGTATACTGATAGACTTGACTACTTTAGGATAACATCTTTAGACACTCATAGAGATATTTTGAACTTAATATTCTTGTTTAAATTGTTTAATAATAAAATTGACTGCCCCTCACTTCTATCCACTTTCACAAAGTGTTGCATTCCTGCAAACCTGGGACTTTTACTGTTTTGTGACTGCAATTACTTTTGTTATTTTTTTTTTGTTTTATATGAGGGAAATGCCTACGCATACTCGTCCTCGCGGGGGCAAGGACGGGTTATGTCGGACTTGCACCGACTAAAACTCCCACGATGTTCTCGACTCGTCGCCATATGGCAAGGGTCACGGGTACGGCTTGGTGCCTTCGTCCGCGACCCTCACCGGTGCTGGCCGCTTGCGCAGCCCCACCTCGGTAGGGAGGGTTAAACCCCCCTGCAGGGCGCGCCGGAACATGCAGCGCGCCCCCACCTCGGCCTCCTTTGTGCGGACGACGGATTCCCCCGAACCCGTCGCCCAGAGACCACGGGAGCCCCGGGAGATATCCTCTCCGAGCTCCCCGCGGCAGGCAGATGGGCCCGCCGCTACCCGTTAGCGGCCGCGGAGGATAGGGAGAGCGGCACATCGTAATAACGACTCTTCTCTCCCCTCGCGGCCCCACCGCCGCCGTATCGCCGGTGCAATTCCGGTTGGTCGCGGAGGATACGTCCTCCGCAACCCCACCTCGGCTGAAAGGGCGGTTTTATACCGCCTCTCCTGCAGGAGGCAGCAGAAAGCCGCCCCCGGGCCCCCGCCCGCTCCGGTGAGCTACAGTTATTCCAAACGGTGCACGGACCTGGAGCGACCGCTTCGGCGGGCACTTCGCCGCGGGCCGACCGGGTAGGTTCCGCTTAGCTTCACCGTGTTAGGCCCCACGGATACTAAGCCCCTCCGCCACGACAAGGCGGGAACCCGTTGGAAGGGGACTTTTGTTATTTATTCTAACATGTCTTAGTCATAAACAGTGAGTACAATTAGTGAATGCTGTCTCAACTTCTTAACAATCATGTATTAAGATTTTTTTGTTTAAATTCTTTGTATATTTTTGTGAATGTAATAGTATATGATCGATTGTAGACCTAAGAAATATATAAAAAAATTAAATAGAGATTAGGTTGGTTCGCTGGACGCCGCGGTGAGGCGCGCGTACCATTGTATGCGCACGCGCACACGCGGGTGTGAGGAAATGTAATTATGATTTACGGAGAGGTTTTCCTTATCAGCTCTCAGGGTGTTTTTATTATTTCAGTAAAGAAATAAGTAATGCTATGGTTTCAGCTGTAAAATATGTCATTCCATATTGATAAATATTCAGATATGAAGAGGACGCCGTCTCTTTTGGTACATAATTTCGGAATGATAGGCCCGCCGATAGCGGACCCTTGGGTCGCGGAGTCCAATCCCGGCGTGCGGTCCCGGGCGAGCCCGCGAGTCTGCCGGGTAAAAATTGTACATTCATGTCTTCAAATTGTTACATATATTATGAGTTACCATTTTTTTTTTGTTTCGTAGGGGAATCCTCGAAAAATACCTTTCTTCTGAAGTGAAGAAGTTATGTGAGATTCTTACACAATAAAACTCCGTCGGTAGCCCACGAAGGCCCCGGATTTCTTACAGGACGGAACGGTGCCGCTCTACGCTTTGTGTCTACGCGTCTCTAGGGAAGGGTCAAACCTTACCGGGCACCATCGCTGAAGTTATGGCAGCATGCATATGCTGTCCCACGCGGGTTTACTTGTTGAGCAAGGACCCCCACTCTCAAGGCCTAGGAAACGTCGTCGCCTTCTAGTCTTACCTTAGTGCTATTCTTACTAGCCCTAAGAAACTAAATGGCTAACAGACTGGGAGTTCTGTTACCATGGCTCTGATGTCTTTTTGGAGTGGAATCAATTCTTCATCGATTCCGTTCGGTGACCTCCTTCTGTACCATAACGACTTTACAGACTTAACTCTTGATGGTAGGTATCCGTGCTACGGGACCCTGGCGGGACTTTGTTTGTTGCTTAATAGATAAGTGCACATTTATAGCGACACTAACTGGTAAGAGCACATGGAGACCGCAATAGCTCCAGATGCCCCACGCGTGGGCGGCGCGTCACGTTCAAGTGCAAAGTGAAACGCTCTTTAGATTTTTAATGATTTTCCTATAGCAGCGACTCCGACTGATTAACCCCGTTCATTGTGCCGCGGGCGAGTGGCACACGTCGCGCACGCCGCGCACGTCGCGCACACCGTTGAACAATGGCGGACGGCGCAGTCGTGCCATTGCCGCGGCGCACTTCCGGCCCGGCGACAATGTCCGCCTAATGCAATGGCATTATTCTATCATTAATTAAATTTTTCCTCAATTACAGTTTTCCTTTATTAAATAAACGTTTTATTGTTTTCGATCCGCCCCTGTCCGACACTGTCTGTCGGGCAAATGAAGCTATTAGAAGTCTAAATCGTTTATGTCCGACGATCCACGGTCGGCGCTCACGTAAACGTGTGCTTGCTTACCTTATGTTTACCCGCTCTTACCTTCCGCGTGTTTACGTCTCTTTTGCAATATAAATAGCTGTTTTTTTTGTATTACATATTTTGATGTGATGAAAATTTTTCTATTCAAATATTTCTAAACCAGAAGCAGACTAAAGCAGAAAGATCTGTTATTATTCTAAGCGTCCGTGAGAAAGTAACAGCACACTGCAACAAGCACAACTTGCACGGAGTGTCAGCCACGTGCGCGGCGTGCGCGACGTGCGTTCGAATGCAATGTATCCAACGCACAGCCTCTTATAAATGTATTAAGCCTCCTCCGTATTAAGTAAATGAATGTTTCCTGTTCGGTATAGGATGGGGCAGACAAAATTTTATTTTCGAATCGCGCCGGTGGTTATTTTAAAAAACTTGGGCGATAAGAGGGGTTCCCCGGAGCGGAGGTGCCGGCCCGGGCATGGCAGGAGGGCAGGAGGGCAGGAGGGCAGGAGGGCAGGAGGGGAGCAGGTGCACAGTGGTGCTCGCTAGCTGCGTTTTGGGATCTATAGCTTATAGCGTAGGACAGGGTCGGATTGTGGTCGCTGCACTGCGCGTACGGGGTGCGGCTACCAGCGGACATTGCTCACGTGCCAGGATACTAATTTGATCGGCTCGACCGCGACTTTTGAACCGACAACAGAACACGAAGTCCTGCAAGCGGCGGTACGTGCGCACTCGCGCGGGGTGGGGTGAGCCCCGCGCTGCTGGGTGACTTCACTGAACAGGCACGGTCCGGCTCCGGCGAAGTGCGCTCGGCTTGTTGCAGCAGGTCGTGTGAAGGCTGCACGGACATCGCCGCTGTTTGCGAGCAGCAGTTACATTTTTATTACATAGCTTTGAGTGAAATGAATATGAAAGAAAATGGCCGTCTCATGAAATAAATAGAATACATGTGTGACCTGGCGGGAGGGTTCGCGTCAGGAAATAAGTTCCTAACTCAGTTACCACAGTCGATATTGTTTCTATGCGGTCGCAGGTTCAATCACACCTGTACCCTTACCGTGCCGCGGGGACACCGTGGGGAGGTGGGGGATGCTGCGGAGAAAGATGTCGGAATTGTACTCTCGTTATTGCTTATATTTGTGTCAAAATTGTTTCGTATCAAAATCAGTGTATGATACACAGGTATCACAGCAGCAGCCTGTTCCACGGGAAAACAATAACATCCAAACTTTGCATTCTTTCCTTGTATATACATTTTTGTATATTCTTCCTACAGCGACGGGAGGAGCGGCGCGGTCACCTGGTGGTGACTAACGCGCCCTTCATAACAAGGTGCCGCTTGTTAGGATGTTATACATAGCGACACATGGTGCTCGTCGCCTTGAGACATAAGATGTTGAGTCTGGTTACCCCAGTAATATCATTCGTTACAGCGCTGTTCAACTGGAACCCAGTAATGTTTACACATGTCATCCAATGCCATAAAATTATAATAATGATATTGTTGTATTTAAACATCGTTACTGGCAGCTGCTTGCTGCTGCACGGGCCACCCGCAGCTAGCAAGGCACCACTCACAGCGTCGCTTCCAGCAATGAAGTGCAGCGCGAGCCGTCGGCCGGCGCGCCGCAAGTGATTCGGTCCGGTGCAGTGAGCCGGCGCCGTGCCACCTGCCACCTGCCCCCACCGCCCCACTGCATTTGGTAACTTAATCAACCGTCGGTATGAGGATGTGAACAAAATTTAAATCTAAAAGTTCGTTGCATTCACCGGCCGCGCGACCATCGCACAACCTTGCGCGCGCACCGAGCGCACCGAGCGCACCGAGCGCGGCCCGGGCCGAGCCCGCCGCCCGCCGCCCGCCGCCCGACGCCCGCTCACCCTGACCACTTTCAATCATTTCGAGTGCACGATTAAAGGTTTTGATTTAGTATAAACAAGAATTGATTATTCAATTTGTTTAACATCATCTCTTTCAACATTACAACGCACCTTCCGCGTCGCGCAGCACGTGGAACTGGACAACATGTTGCAATGTTACTTGCGTCAAGGTACACCTGTCGTGATGTCGTGATGATCCTCGTGGTTATGGAGCAGCGACACTAACCATATCACAAGTCCAGGTCTCTGTGCCGATATGTTTTCGGCCAGGTCTCATCGAAAGCCGAAAGTGCGACGGACTCACATTACACGATGCGCCGACTTTGCAGCCTCCCGGACGCAGGGAGCAGACTCCGCGGCTGTGGCTGATAACACGAAAGGCCAGCAGGGGCGCGGGCGCGGCGCGGGCGCGGCGCGCGGCGCTCGCCGGGCCGCGCCATAACTACTCAATGCTACCGCCGGCGCGCATATCCGATCCGATGTAAACAGAGCGGCGAGCGCGGCGAGCGCGGCGCGAAGGTTCCCCGCCGCTGCAGACAAACACAATCAATACACTTTGAATTGTACACGCAGCGCGATTTACAGCGGGCGCGGTGCGGGCGCGGCGCGGTGCGGGCGCGGCGCGGCGCGGGCGCAGCGCGGTGCGATGGCGGTGCGACTCGCGGATATAAAGAGCGCGCGCGAGCGGCGCACGCGCACATGAGCACCGCCTGCGCGCTCGCTTATGCCTTAACTGTTTCACGTAGACGCAAAGTCTATGAGCCGCGTACAAACCTCTGACTTTTAGAGCCGTCGTGTTTTTGTTTTTTGTTTCATTAAAAATGGGTGTCAGTGAGGTCGAGGAGAGGCAGCCCGCCGCCGCGCCCGGTGAGTACTCACGGCGCATCCCCCGGATGTTTCCCTTATAATATTATTAGAATTAACAGTTCGGATTCCAAACTACAACTAATGACAATAAACGAAATGTAAATATAATATATTCGTGCAAGTAGCGGCGCGCGGTCACCACCGCGGTACTTTGGGACTTAATATAAAATGATAAAGGACATAGTTTTTAGCGAGAGGTTTTATTATATTTAAACTAAGTGATAGGTTTAAGTTTTAAGATCATTTAACAAAGAGTATGTGACATGGATTCAATACAAGCTACTTCTCTTCCTCTAGTCGTATAATTCCTTAGTGCCTCTAAGTCCTGGCCGCTGTATCGGACTGCGCGTTACTTAACTGCAAGCAAATGCAATGGAATGCAAATACTAATTGAGTTTTCTAATCAACTCTACATCAGAAATGAGGTGATCTATGGATCTCCTCATTAGAACTAAGAACTAAAGTAGAAATAAACCGACTTACTCCAAAAGATTGCTAGCCTCAAGTGGCAATGGGCAGGACACCGCTTGACAAAGTGACAGACGATGGGGCACTAAGGTCCTCGAATGGCGACCGCGCACCGGAAGACATAGTGTTAGCAGGTCCGCCACCAGGTGGTCCGACGATCTGGTGAAAGTCGCGGGATACAACTGGTAGCGGACAGCACAGGATCGCTCGATGTAGAGATCTTTAGGGGGAGGCCTATTTCCAGCAGTGCACATCTGTTGGCTGATAATGATAATGATGATGAATCCACCCCGCGCGCGGTGCAGTCGCACATCGCACATCGCACATCGCACATCGCACATCGCACATCGCACATCGCACATCGCACATCGCACATCGCACGGACTCAAAGTGGACCCCTTCGTTAGGCACAACGTTAGAATACTTTGGTGTTTTGTTCTTTAACGTTTAAATGTTTTAATATTTTTTTCTGCTCTAAAAATTGTTCTCCATGACAACGGTTCAGTAGACGAACAGTATATATAGATATAAAGCTGTACGGCGTGCACAGCGCGGCGCAGAGCATGCGACGGCATCGCAACGCGCCGCTGAGTGCGGACGCGTCGCAGTGTATCAACACTAACCACCGCACACAGGTTGCGAGGGGCCGAGCTCCGCGGGATGCGAAGGCCCGTGTTCGCGCGCCCGCCGCGAGACCTATACATACAATTACAATTTACAGCGCAGTTCAGCCGACGCTCGGCTCCAACTAAACTTACTCGGTTAATGCGATTCCTCTCAACGAACGACCGGACGTTGCCGCGCGCTGCGGACAACTACACGATTCACTGATTCAAATTAACCGTTTCGTTCTGTAGGTGTAGGTGACGTTGATTCATCATAATGGTCTTCATCGCACTGGTACATAGGTCTTCTCCGAAGATTTCCACACCGATCGATCTTGCGGTTTCGCGCGACCTTCACCAGATCGTTGGTCCACCTTGATGACATGTGCACAAATCGTTATTTTTCTAAAAAACTTAAAAAGTATTTAGTATGAATCGACAATTGACGAAGGTCGTTCCGCGTGAGCTATTCCCGCGTCTTTGCTATAAAATGTGTGGCAGCACCTCCCACCGACGGGGGCCCTACAACCAGACCACAGCAATGTGCACTTGATACTCGGCGGTGGGATAACTGGCGGTAGTGGGACCTAACTCGACAATCTGCTGAGGTTGTACGCATAAGCCGGTAATTAATGGAGTAAGGCAATGAAAAGGAGACCTTGGATTTTGCCGGGCGTAGTCGGCGTAGTCCTTTCATTGCCCCGGCGAGGGAAGAGAACAGTAAATAATTATTAAAAAAAATTAGAAACTTGTGGACAGTTTTTCTTTACACGATGACTATCGATTCAATCCACTGGCTGGAGCACGAGCCGGGGCACCGCGCGTGTACCTCGCGGTGAACCTCGAGACTTGTAGACGGCGGTGCATCTTAATGGCCAAACTGGTTTTTTATTTTCTGATAAAGTAAGTTACCATCAGCGGCCGCATCATTGAAATAATAATTGTGACTTATTATCTCACACACGTGGGAACAGGATCTCAAACCGGCGACCCTGCCGCCGCGGCCGCAGCTCCAGCGTTCAGGTGTCGCAGGTGACTGCATTCACCTAATCACGCGACACCTGATTGAAACAAATTGAGATTTTTTGCCGTTAAATTAAATTGTTCACAGTACAACGAGAATAGACTTGAAGTATTTATAGGTGCACGAGTTGCCGTTGCGCACACCGCGCCGCCGCGCCGCCGCCACTGGCAACATTCAATAACGTGTTCCTTGCGGCGGTGCGGACGCTCATCCATAAAATCATCAGATTGTAACTCTAAAGAAATTCACGACACAATGCAGTTGTCAAGTAAGCACCTTCTGTTCAGGTTAGGACACGAGGTCGCTCCCCGCCTCCCCGTACGGACGGACACACACAGCACGGAAATAAAAGTGTAACTGATGTCAGAGTTCTTTATAACGTGATGGGTGCACTAATGTCCCTAATGACTTACTTCATGATATGACGTAGTCGCGGTAATCTTTAGAGCATCCGGTTTGAGAGGCTTGTATTGAGGAGTGGCGGTGGGCCAGACGGAATACAAATACAACTTCGGTACTGCAGCAATTCGACGAGTCCAATTTTATACATTTCTTTCCTTACGAGCGAACGCAAAAAAAACTAATAATCGAAAATGTATGAGAACAATGCGCAGGCGCGGGCGGCTTTACGTAAGGAGTGCTGCCGCCGCAGCCGCCGCGACCGCCGCAACCGTCACAGCCATTGTGTGGCTCTGCTTGATTGTTTGCGAGCGAGCTGGTTGGGAGTTGTTGCCGCAGCATCCATTTCGCAGAGCCCGTCAGAGGACGCCGTACGGACGGTACGGTCGGTACGGACGACACGGACGACACGGACGACACGGACGACACGGACGTTGCGGGTGACGGTGACGAGTGCAAAGTGCAGCTGAATGACGTAACATCTCTAACAGCCAAGGACACGTTCCAAGTCTAAGTACCATCGGTCAATAATGATGTCAAAAATTGCTCTTTTCTATAATTAAATGGTTTGCAGAACATTCAGTGACCACGATCAGAGCCCGCCCCGAGCGGGCCCGCCCGTTAAGAACTCAACTTATTGTTTTTCATCAGCTGACTTCCGGGCCGTCTCTTCGCTCTGCGTTACATGAAATTATTTATATGGCCAATAGTGACTGCGGGTGAAATACAAAGTATCGATAGAAACAGTAACATGATGAAACTGCAACATCTTGAAGCAACAGGAGAAGAAGTTTTAATCAAACAGCACTGTGCGCCGTCACGCACGCGGGACCGCCCCCGTGTGCGCTCCCTTCCGGTTCCGTTCATTTACTTTATCAGAACATCATCATCATTACAGCCGATGGACGTCCGCTGCTGGACATAGGTCTCTTATGACATGTCTCAGGTCACAGGACATCATTTCGGCCCTGCATGCCGAATGTTTACATCCAGAAAATTAAAACACCGGCACAATAAACGAGTGGTGAGGTTTCCGGCGGCGCGGAGGCTGCGTCGGGAGTGCCCGCTCTGTTCGCGGCTGCGTAATGTTTGAACGCGGCGGGAGCTCACTTTTTACTCCCGCTCATAGTAAATAACGCGCTCGCGCAGTTGTGTTGCTTTGTGCATTGCGTTACACATCCGCCCGCACACGAGGGCTGCGCACGCGCACGTGCACGCGCACGGACCGCGCGTGCACGGTGCTGCGCGGCTCCACGCACCCCGTTACAGTTAACTTCATAAGTATTGTGGCTTTGATCCGGGGACATAGGGTTTCATTTGTTCTCCTCCGTTCTTTCACAAAAAGCTGCTCACAAGCATTACATGAAACATTACGGCTTGCCGGCCCCGCGAGCCAGGGCCGGACTCCCGCGCAGTCGCGGCGCGTGCGCTGCTCGCGTGCAGGCAGATGTCGCTTGATGGTTTAACAAAATGTTTAATACATACATACATACATATATATCACGCCTCGTTCCCAGTGGGGTAGGCAGAGACCACCTCTCTCCACCTGCTACGATCCTGGCACACCTCTCTCACTTCCTCAACTTTAGTTAGTTTTTAGTTTTTTAGTAATTCACAATAAAGTGGCGATTGGTATTTGCGATGATACGGTTCCGCAGGCAGAGGGTCAAAGACTCCGCCCGCGAGGCTCGCCTGATGTTAAAAGCGGGACAGGAATTATAATAAATATTAAACGTAAACTCCTCCATGCTTTGTGTTACGATTCATGAATTGAACGTCACGGCGCCGACCAGTGAGGCTGGACACAGAGCAGGCTCCCTGCGCTGGCGGGTAATGCCGATAACCACATTGCATTCCGTACAGTTTAAGTAGTTCTGAAAACGTTTGTAGTCATTAAATAAGAAATCAGCGCGTGGAGCCCCGAACCGCAGCTATTACATAAGGTTAACGACGACCTCTCGTTCTTTTATCTTTATGTAAAAAGTTCCGCCGTAAAATTGAGTTCGGGCAATATTAAAATTCCTGTAGGGTTGGCCGCCGCGCTACCCCTTCGCGCGTAAAGAGGTCGCCCTAACGAGGGACGCCGGTCAGAGTCACCGCCGGCTCGCTCCACTCATAACTCCTCTAATTTCTGGTTACATGTTCATCCGTAAGATATAGATACATGTAAAGGCAGTAGGAAATGCTCAATTATAGATGTTAAGCAAGCAGTCGTGGCCGAGTAGTAGCATTGATCATCTCTTTCATTAAGAACCATTTTAGGAAAAGCACGAGAACAGTAACAGTGACCACGTGGTGGACAGGCGAATAACCCGCAACCCGCAACCCGCAACCCGCAACCCGCAACCGAGCATGGCGCGGTGCACTGTACATCGGTACTCACGAAGTACAAGCATCGGCTGAAACTCGAACTCGCAGAGTACTTTAACACAAACAACAGTTGCCTGCATTTGAAACTCGGGGGATGTTTCCGGGCGAGGGTGTTAGAGAAGTAATTTTCGTTTGCAATAAATTTTCCAAATGTTCATTTACACGTGGACAACGTTACGTAGCCAGCCGCGTGCTGCGTGCGCCGCGTGCTGCGTGCCGCGTGCCGCGTGCTGCGTGCGCCGCGTGCCGCGTGCTGCGTGCCGCGTGTTGTGTGCCGCGTTGTTCCACTCACCAAGAAACGTGTGTAGATGTGCAGGAGGGTGCAGGAGGGTGCATGAGGGTGCCGGCGACGCGCGGCGCGTTTGGTACTCGTGCCGCTTACAGTCACTTAACTTTTTGAAATGACGGCCGTGTCTACAAGTTAATGTTAATGTTAATGTTTATTGCTAATGGCACAACATAAACAATAAACATTAGCGGCGTTCGAGCTGCATTACATTACATTACATTACATTACATTATATTACATAATAACTTACTACAAAGTTACTGCAAGCTGGTGATGTACACGTTAAGCGAATCCGATTTCGGTCGCTAAGCTGCAGCGTGACGGCGGCGTGACGGCGGCGTGACGGCGGCGGGCACTGCGCGGGACACGTGAAATTAATATAAAGATAACTTAACCACAGCGAGCGTATTGAATATTCGAGTAATTAGTTAAAAATATTTCACGTAACTTTGTTTCAACGTACCGGTGGCGCGACTGCTTCAACAGGTTGTTGGTTGTTGCCACTTGCACTGTTACACGCGTTGCGGCGTGGAGCTGCAGGAGGTGCAGCGAGCTCACCCGGCCGCGCCCCCGCCGGACACTATGAACTTACATTAACATACGTACAACCCCTCCGTGCCGCCCTCACCCTGCGAATAACGCTAAACATCTTATATGATAACTGAGCCGACGTTACTAAAGTTCTCTAAAAATGGTGAACCTGCGTTCGGTTCCTACGTAATTTTGTTTCCCGTGCTGTTCGTGAAACTGAACAGGTACTAAAGTTGTTATAGTTTCATTTAAAAAGAAATGATTACCTAAATAATAAATTAAAAGCGCAGCGGACGTCCGCGGAAACTGACATCGACATTAATTCTAATAGCCGCGGAGCTGCGGCGCGTATCGTGTAGAGCTGGTATCGCACGGCCGGTTAGCGGCTCAGCGCGGCCACCGGCTCGGCACTCGGCACTCGGCACACGGCACACGGCACACGGCACACGGCACTCGGCAACACAGCCTGCCCGACAATACATACGGGCACCGGCGCTGAGCCGCGCAACGACGCCGGTGCCGTCGGCAGCGCCAGACCAGCTGAATAAACTCCAGCCTTATCTTTACATATAACTTGTAAACGTACTTAGTGTTTGCGTTAATTTCGAGCCGGTCACGTAGCGCCGGCGGCGGGGGGCGCTGGGGGCGTTGAGGGCGATGAGGGCGCAGGAGCGCGGGGGCGTGGGGGCCCCGGGGATCTGCTTATGACTCATCTTTACTGGACGGTAGTTTCAAGAATGCAACAAAATCATTAGTAAATTGTTAGGACAAAAACCTGTAAAAAATTATAGTCAGTACGAAAATTATTTAAATCATGATCAGTAATGATTATTTACGCGAATCACCATGATTTGAACCGACGAACGTTCATTGCTGAAGGGCTGCGCGTGCGCAACGCGCGGATCAATATGTCAATTTTTATGTTTTGGTTGCGAGGGTGCGGGGGGCTGTAAGGGTGTAAGGGTATAGGGGTGTAGGGGTGTAGCGGTGTAGGGTGGACTGAACTGGCAGACGTCCCTGCTGCACAGTCATCGCAAGCTACCTATAACTCTTTAATAATTACTTGCTTCCCGATCTTTCAGAGCGAGCTCACTGTGTTCAGGTCGGCTGTCGGCTGTCGGCTGTCGGCTGTCGCCTGTCGGTGGGCTCGGTCTCGATTTAATTTCATCAATGACAGGATCTCAAGCAGGCGGCATCGCCAAACCATCATCGTTATTGAAATTATGATGTTTCATAATTTCAACAGCCTCGCGTATCATCCCCGGAGGAGGTGCTGTTTCGCAACAGTTGATCGTTCATTGCACCAACAGATGAGCTGGGCCGCCGCGGGCCACCCGCTGCGCAACTGTTGTGTGATTGATTGTTAACAGCTGTGAACAAGTTCACTGCGCGGGTCCTTTTTATCGCGGCCTGACGTCAGGCACCTGATTACTGCAAGGTGACGTATACAGCGGCGAAGATTACGACTAGATTACAGCTGTACGTTCTGTTCAGTTTTAATGTCGATGCGACCGGAGTCCATCCAAATAAAAATAGGGGGTATGTACGTCCAGGTGAACAAGTTACATCTCGACCCGCAACACGTTACACAAAGTTGGTTACAGCACGTAAACGACAACAGATTATCCAACTTTAGATTAATGAGGATTAATACTTACAGGGTAAAATTAATGGGCACGTATATTTATAATTAAATTCGTACAGCGGACGCGCTCTAACGGAAGCGCGGGGCTGCCGGCGGGGTTGGTGGCGCGCTGCCGGCGGGGCTGGTGGCGCGTTTGTTTGTTTGTTTAAGCGTTAATGCGACAGTTTCCATTAAGCCGGCTTCAATTTCGCATTGTAACGAGCGGCTCCCGCCCGCCCCTTATTTTTTTTATTGATATCGGTGGTGGAAATGCTGTTACCGCATACCCAGCGTCCTTTTCAAGGGGGGGGACGCCGGGTTATGTGGGGCTCGGGGCCACTGAGATGTTGTGCGTGACCCCCCTACCCACTAAAACCACCACCGCTTGTCCCGCAATACGCATACTGGAGACGCCCGGGTTTCAGCCAAGCAACTCTCCGGGCGCCTCCGCGCATAAAACTCCTCTTGGTGGGTGCCCGCGGGGAGCAAAGGCACCCACCTGCCGTCCCGTACCGGCCCCTCGCGGGACCGGCACGTTGGGGCCCCCCGACCCCACAGACGACCGCGCGCGCCCACGACGGAGCGCATGCCCGGCCGCCGCCCTCCCGTGAAGGAATTGGGCGGCGGCCTCCTCCCTCCAGACTCCCCCCCCTCGTCGAAGTGGGAGGGGGGACAAAAACCAAGACTCCCCCGGGGGACGCACCCCCAGGGGAAACACGACAAAAGGCCCAAAGGGCCACGCCCAACCGCCCGAACGCCCCCTCACACCGTGCCCGGCTAGGGGCCCATCGCTCACGGCGGGAGGAAGCGGACGGCGTGGTTCTGCCGCCGCGCTCTCCCGCCGGCCCGCCGCCGCCTGCAAGGTGCGGCAGCGGCGTCGGCCTCCCTCATGCGCTCGGCGGCCTCCTTCTGACGCATCACTGCGCCGCAGAAGGAGGCCACCGCCTTCCAAGACCTCTCGCTGCTCAACATCCGATCGATTACAGTCGGCAGCGAGAGGTCACTGCCGACTTGCGCGACGAGGGAGTGGCGTTGCGGACCCCATGCCGGGCACTCCGCCAGAGTGTGGTGCGCCGTATCAATCGGCGCACCACACTCGACGCATTCTTGCGTCATCTCTCTACGAGCCACCTGGTGCAGGTACTTGCCGAAACATCCATGGCCTGTCAGCACCTGCACCAGGTGGAACGTCAAGGCCCCGTACCGCCGGCTCACCCACCGGGACAGGTGGGGCCTGATGGCCTCCACCGTGTACGACCCGTCCGACCAGCCCCGACCAGCCTCGACCGGCCCCGAGCGGCACCCGTCCGCAGACGGAATCCTTCCCACGGATCCAGTCCTCCCCGCGCTCAGCTGGGTATCTTGACTCACCGGCCACACGCCCTAATCCTTTAAATTTAACCACGTACAATGTCAGCAATTATTCAGCAGGAGAGGCCTCCTGTTCCGCCAACTGTTTAGTATTTTATACTTCACCAATAGATAACCCGGCCAAAGGACCTACTCCTCTAAGCTTTAAGGAGTTAAAAATTTGCTTTGTATAAATCCCTCCTCTGTAATCTCCTCTTCACTCCTCTAATAAAAAATAAGGATGGGTTAAGAAAAAAGTTATCGTAGTACGAAACTAACTTCAACTTAACTCCTTTAGCGTAAACTCCCGCGGAGCTGGTTAACACTGCGGGGGCTCAGGTTGCTCCTCCGCGAAGTTCTTTAATTAAAGCCAGTTAAATGTTGTCTATAAAATTTAGCTCCGACATTCGTGCTGCATCGCGACTGCAGCTACTGCAGCTACTGAAGCAATTCAAGTTATAACTTAGCAGCTTGTAACACTAGCCCGTGGCTTTGAGGAGGGAACCCACTGCAATAGCTGACGCCGTCATTCCGTGTTACTACTGCTGCGTCACCGGCGTCCGCAGCGTCCGCAGCGTGCGCAGCGCGCGCGTCTCCGACCGGAAGGTGTATTACATTCATGCTGCGAAATACGTACCTGGGACCAGGGCGGCCTGCCGACACCGTTTGCACCGTTCTGCGGCGGAGTCGCGCCGGCACCGGAAACCGAGATAGCGCTGCTATCGGCCGCGCTAATGGATAAAGTTAATCGATTCAATTAAGATAGCAAATATTTGTCGACATTTTAGCTCATTCAGTCGGAGTAACGCGCGTTGGCGGAGGGGGTCGGCCGGTGCGCACCACGCACCACGCACCACGCACCACGCACCACGCACCACGCGCAGACAATGCTTACGTGGGTTCTAGTTGCCATACTTCTTGTGCTGGCGCTCGCCTGGTCTCTCGACTTCGGTGAGTCAACTGTACAGCGACGGTCACGTTACTGTCCGGGGCTTTATAAACTCTGTTACTTCCGTTGTAAGAGTTTAATAAAAGTTATAGTTGTTCTGTGGGGGTGGCCCGCGGCCGCCGAGGGTTGGACGCTCAACGCCCGCGGCCGCGCTGCACGCGACTAATTACTTCAGCGGGGCTGCGCGTGCGCTGCGCGTGCGCTGCGTGTCGCACGGAACCAAACGGAAACTCATGTGAACACATCAACAAGAAACCTCTTCAGCGCGGGGCCGCTGCTCGGCTCAGCCGCTGCTCAGCTCAGCTGCAGCTCGGCTCAGCCGCATCGCAGCAGCTGCGCTGCGTCGATGCTCTGAAGCATATACGTTTTTTGAATATCGAATTCAACAACGCGTCGCTCCGAAGCAGCTTTAATTATTTCTATGTAAATATTTTAACATACTTAGTCCGTGTAACTATAACCTAACCGTGGCGTCCGTAAGCAACGTGCTGGCGTGACGTCATCAGCGCCGCCCGCCGCGCCGGGGCCTCATCAGGAGCCGTGGGCAGTCGGATCACGATCTTCATGACGCTATTGTCTCCTTCGGTTGATTAGTGGAGGCGCGGAGTACCGAGGCGGCCTCAGCTCTCGCGCTCGCTCTTGACATTTTTTTATTTGCTTGCGATATTATATCACGACCTTCGTTTTTATATCGCTTCAACATCGCACATCGCGACGTTCTTTATATTCCCGTATTGTATATGGTTTCGAAAAATGTACGAAACGAATACGTAATCCTCGGTTAAAACGCGTGCTGATTAAATCGTAAACGAGCACCACATTCCTTTGATCACACCACCACCTGTACGGTAGCACCTAAGTTATCGATACTTGAGATGGGCATTGAGTCAACACGTACAAGAGTCTCGTGAGCTGCTGGCGTAGATCTGCAGAGATAACGGCTGCGGCCTCACCGCTCCACTGCAGCCGTTGCGTCAGTCGCCAGAGGCGATAATATGAAAGACCTCATCTCTTGACCTACATGTTGAAGAGTGTTTGCTGCTGCGAAGATTACCGCTGACATTATTTATCACAACTCAATATTTATTACAGCTACACAACGGCTCCAACTGATGCATTTTATGACGGATCGCAGTTACTGTATCGCGTGGATACGAAACCGCGATTCCTGCTGCTGCAGCACGGTTAGCACGGTTAGCACGGTAAGCACGGTCAGGAGACAAGGCCGTACGAACTGAAGCCAGGGTCTTCGCACTGTCGTGTAGTGCAATATATTATATTTTGTTTTTACATCGAATGTGAATTAATGTCAAAATTGAGACAATCGTAAAAACATAATTTGTGTGGTTGTACTCGTTTTTAATTAAGGCAAATATAAAGAGCAGTAATGTTGTGCTCGCTGCGAGCTGGTGCTGACGTTGGAGCTGATGATTTTTGAAGTAGAGTGGTCGGGGCCGGTGTGTGCGCAAACGCAAGCGGAAACAGGAGGCCCACCTGGAGGTGAGCTCGGCGGCATCCTCGTTGTTATTGTATATCACTTTCACTACTTAATAAAATTCATTTGCTGACTTCGAATCCGGAATAACTTTTGCAGCACTTTCGAGTAGTTTTAGCTATTTCGGTTCGGTGGAGCGCCGGTGGAGCTGGAACCGGCCGCCGCTCTCGCCCCGCAGCACAACCTTCACGGATATTGTTCCCTAACCCGCCGCCGCCAGCGCCCGACCGCGTCACGCCAAAACTATAGAATATATTTCTTGTAACGAAAACATTAAGCTGAATTCATGTTCGGACAATCCTGAAGTTCTCATATATTTTAAACAATAAGTATCTTAACTGAACAGTTATTGTACAGTTTGGAAAAGTTTATAACACGCTTTTATTGTCATAGAGCAGAAGTTGATGTAAAATAAAATAAATCATTCCCAGATCTGGAATACCGTTGACAAGTACCAAACTCGCAGGGATGGAACTCCTTACACTGTGAAGCATTTAATGGCACCAAAAGTAAAGTGTTGCAGTGCGTGCGTGAGTGCACCAGTGCGTGCGTGCGTGCGTGCGTGCGTGCGTGCGTGCGTGCGTGCGTGCGTGCGTGCGTGCGTGCGTGCACTAGTGCGTGCGTGCGTGCACCAGTGCTAACCGAATTCGTACAATTTTTAAGAGGAATCACAGAGTTGTTTTGTCTAAATCGTTCTCGCACATAATTGACTCGTCGTTGACCAAACACAAACGTTCAAACATTAGGAGGAAATCCGCGGAACCGGACGCGACAAGTGCGAACAGCGCGTGCGCAAACGTTAGCAAAACGTTCATCAAACAACCTCAGCCGTCCGACTTGTTCTTGTACCACGCGACACGCAACAAAAGTTAATTCTGCGGCGAGTGTCAGGGTCAGAGTGCAGTGATGCTTGTTCGTAAAAATCTTTGCCGATATATATTAATAGCACTGGAACTTCGACAAGAAGCTGCGGGAAGCGGTGCCGTAGCGACCTCAGTACTGCTGCAAGTCGCACCGGGGTACGTGTCCGGTGTGGCGGCGGCAACGAGCATCGAGTGGTGTTAACATGAGCATAGCGTTTATCCGGTAACCGGGTAACATTACGGAAGCGCACACCGGCGCAAGTTGTAACGTGGAGGGTCGACACCAGCCACCGCCGTACCGCCGCACCAGCGCACCACCGCACCAGCGCACCACCGCACCACTGCACCAGCGCACCAGCGCACCAGCGCACCACCGCACCACCGCACCACCGCCGCACCACCACCGCACCACCGCACCACCGCCGCAGCACCACCGCACCACCGCACCACCGCACCACCGCACCACCGCCGCAGCACCACCGCACCACCGCACCACCGCCGCACCACCACCGCACCACCGCCGCACCACCGCCGCACCACCGCCGCTTCACCGCACCACCACCGCACCACCGCCGCACCACCGCCGCACCACCGCCGCACCACCGCCGCTCCACCACCGCACCACCGCACCACCGCCGCACCACCGCCGCACCACCGCCGCACCACCGCCGCACCACCGCCGCACCACCGCCGCACCACCGCCGCACCACCGCCGCACCACCGCCGCACCACCGCCGCAGCACCGCACCACCGCCGCAGCACCACCGCACCACCGCCGCACCACCGCCGCACCACCGCCGCACCACCGCCGCACCACCGCCGCACCACCGCCGCAGCACCGCACCACCGCCGCACCACCTCCGCACCACCGCCGCACCACCGCCGCACCACCGCCGCACCACCGCCGCACCACCGCCGCACCACCGCCGCAGCACCGCACCACCGCCGCAGCACCACCGCACCACCACCGCAGCACCACCGCAGCACCACCGCACCACCACCGCACCACCACCGCACCACCGCCGCACCACCGCCGCACCACCGCCGCACCACCGCCGCACCACCGCCGCACCACCGCCGCACCACCGCCGCACCACCGCCGCACCACCGCCGCAGCACCACCGCACCACCACCGCAGCACCACCGCAGCACCACCGCACCACCACCGCACCACCACCGCACCACCGCACCACCGCACCAGCGCCGTCGTGCGCGTCGGAGATGTGAACGTGTGTTGAGATGAAACTATTTACAAAAATATTACGAAAAATGTGTATCTTCATTGAATTTTTCCGTCACCCTCCACCCCACCCGCTACGTTCGCGTCGCCCCTTCCGGTGTTCCAGCCGATCGCTCCCCCAGTTAGTTCCGCAACACGACTGGACCCGTTAAACTTATAACTGTCCTCCTTTTGCGCGGGAAGTTCAAGTTAACAACGAGCGTTAAAGTAACACATTTCAGGAGCAAACTTATTGCTTTAATTAAAAGTTTTGAGAAGAGTAAGAGTGCGCCGCCGTGCCCCGGGCCGCCGTCCCCGGGCCGCCGTCCCCGGGCCGCCGTCCCCGGGCCGCCGTCCCCGGGCCGCCGTCCCCGGGCCGCCGGGCCGCACGGGGCCCGCGGGGGCCAGCGTGAGCGATCAGCTCGGGCAGAGCGACACAAACTGCGTACGGTTTGAAGTGAAACTGTGTTTACAAACACGGGGGTATCCCGGAGCGGCTCGCTGTCTACTCATTGAGAAAACTTTTATAAAAATATCTTAAACAAGACGCGTGGCCGGAAGTCGCACAGTCGATGTGAATGGTAAAAAACAAAATCATCATTGTCCTGTCTTAGTGCGCCACTACGTAGCTACTTGTACTAAGTACTTGATGTATTATCAACAGCAATGAAGCACTAATAACCGTCCAAGCGAGTGCTTGTCTTCACTCTCCAAGTTTCTCGTGATCCTAGTTATGTGGAGTGGCGAAGACGAAAGCGCGCGCGGGTACCGAACCGGAGCAACGTGTCCCGAGTACTGTGCACGAGCGTGGTATTAGTGTTGTGTGGTGCAGCTGCGCGAACACTCGCCGCCGAGGTGTCCTGCTGTGTGAGCTGCTGCAGCACGACACCGGCGAGCAGACAAGCTGCTCCTTATCAATTTACTTATGTTTCAAAAAGAAACCGTCCGCAGGCTGCCAACTCGTTAGAAATGATATCATCACTCAAAAACAGGAGATAAATAGACTCACAGAAGGTGTTCCCGCCTAAGTTCCTCGCTCCTGCTCCAGACGTGTGCTGGCTGGTCCAGCACATCTTGCGTTTCTACCGGTTGAAAGCGTGTGTAATCAAAAGTTGTGGTTGCAGAGAGCTCGTTCGGCATGCGGCACCTGGTCGTGTTCCTGCTGTTCCTGGCGACCACCGTATCGTACGCGACGCGGGTCAGCATGAGCGTCGCCATCGTCGCCATGACGACGGAGAACGAATACGGACACCCGGTGAGTAGTCTCACTCATTGCCATATTCACGTCCCACTTTTTGGCAACAGAGTACACTGGACTCGCGCGTGGGCGCTGGACATGAGATCTCTCCTGTGAAAGTTTTCGGAATGCCGAAGCTTTTATCTACCAGATCCTTAAGTGTGTACGAATCTGTTAGATGTCTCATATAATCTGAACACGCGTGGGCCGGAGTACTCTGATCGGGCGCTTCGCCCTGCGCGAGCTCGTCGTGACACATTGCGCGAGGTTGGTACCGACCATTACTTAAGAGACTATAAAAAAAATCATGCATTTTGCTTAAACTGGAATACTTCATACAACGCCTCCGCCGGTCGCGGCGCCCTGCGACACGGATAAAACAATACTAGCACCGGTGCTTACGATCCTTCACGTCAACACTTCTCGCGCAAGTCGACTTGTCCGCGGCAATCGCGGGCTCGGGGGCCTCGGGGGGCGAGGAGCTACACGTTCACAACTCAGTCAGGAGCAATGAGAGAGAACTGCAACAATTTAAGTGCATCGTCGGCGAGGCTCGTTCCATACAGCGCGTCACTCTCGCCATAAGCATTATGTTGCACTGGTGGTAGATCTCTGCCTTGGTTCTTTTGATTAAGGCATATCGATCTACGAGTTCCGTTACGTTCCCAGTCCTCGCCGGAGTGCTGCTGACCGAAATTGAGGTCATCCGCGCTGGGAGATCTTGGGCTACTCGCGAGTCCGCGAACAAACAGGAGCGACGTACGGCAAAGACCTGGTTAACGGAAGAGTTAATCGACGTTTGGCAGGGACAAATCGGACGGAGGTAGGGAGCTGAATCGATATTTCCCTTGGATGTGTGCGTGTGTGTGTGAGAGGGGAGGGGCTCGAAACAACTTGGGTCGAACCTGACTACCAAGTCTCCTCGCAATTGTTGACCACGGTTGCACATTTACTCTCGCGAACGTCTGTGTGCGATGAAACATTACGAGGATAGACGTGACACTACACCTTGGCCCAGGAAGAGGACGTGCACCACGCACTGTGGGGGTGCCCAATGTGTGAAGAGACGAGGCCTGCGATGGTGAATGGGATGCAGAAATTAATTATAGGCCCGGTTTACTTCATGGACTGGGTGAGTTCGAAGGTGAATTTTAGACGGCTGAGAAATTACGCGCATCGATGGTTCGACATCCGGAGTGGGTTTGGACGAGACCAGACACGTCACAGACCCACGTAATCATGTAGTTGGTATTGCGACGGTAGAACGACGTTTGCGCGTCTCAGAAAGTGTAAAGGATACAAAGGACAACCGGTAAAGACAGCAAAAAAAACTATAAACCCCTCATGACTCGGCCCATGTGGCCAAATAATTGGAGGGGCTATGGGAGAGCGTTGGCATTTGTGGTAGGTTTTTGTTGCCGGAGACCGTCTGGGTTGGTATCACCGCAGCGCGTATTGCAGGCAAACAACATTACTGTATTCCTCCAGTTTAAAAGGGCGTTGTAGCTAGTGAAATCACTAGGCTATCGAAATTCAATATCTTATATCTCATAGCTACGAGCACAAAGTGGTCTTGTGCATATCATTCTAACTAATGACACAATGTCGTGGACAGGTGTAACACTGAACACCGGGTGAATGTCCCAGTCGTCGCTTCGCTTTGTGGAATGACACGGACAACAGTTATACAATAATTGATTAAACCTATATGTCACTGGCTCGGGCGCGCGCTGGACTCTGCACTTGTCGATGAGTGTCGCGACGAGCAGCGCGAGCGCGCCGGTGCTGCCCAACATCTGCCATCTGCCACCTACCACCTGCCACCCGCCGTCCGTCTACACGACACCGCGTCACACGTGAGGTCGTGTACAGGCCCTTAAAGAGGGATGACACGCCTCCTTGGCGCGTATAGACAGTGCTATTGCACGCCACCGCCCGGCGGCGGAACTGCCGTGCGCGCTTTGCGTAACGTTGGCCAGGCGGAAGTGTCGGCCGCCATCAGTTCCAACGTACCCGTGTTGTATTAACAACATGAACCGTTATTCATTTTGCTATAAGATTATCTAACATCAGATTTGTATTTTTTGCGTATATCGGAGGTCCAATCTCGCCGAGCCTTTTTTTCGCAATTTGTAGGCGAGGGTGCTCCCCACAATAGTAATATTGTGCGCGCGGCCCTACGTTCAACCCTCTTCACGTGGCGGCGCGAGGTGTGACGTGGAAATTATGCTAACACCCTCCGCGCCGGAGCCGCGCGGGTGTACCGCCGGGGCCAATGTCAATTTATTGAATTCAGAAAATTCAGCTCTCCGTAAGACAAGCTCCGCAGCTTTCATAAATTCTCAAACATAACACTAATTAAATTAGATAAAAAAAAACAAAGTAACAATGGGTAAAACTGGAAAATCATAACTTAGAAAGTTGTGGATTTCAGATATTCAATTGGGAGAGGAGCATCCAAGACACGATTCTGTCGTCGTTTTTCTGGGGCTACATCGTGCTGCAGATCCCGGCAGGTCTGCTGACGGGACGGTTCGGCGGGAAAGTGTTTATTTTCCTCGCGATGGTTATCACCGGAGTCATCAACCTGATCACACCGCTAGCAGCTACAAAGGTAGGGTAAAAAATTTTGAGTGTTGCTATAAGTTCTACATCCGGTTTTTCCACCGTAAAGAGACACGGCGAATTTCTCAGTGTCGCGCGCGGTTCCCACTGCACTCGGTTAGAGGAAGCTCGCTGCGTGCATTACGTGGACGCTCATTGCAGTGTTATATTAATTGGCGGATAACGCCCACTGCTGAGCACAGACCTCCCTCAAGAATTTCCACAATGAACGATGCTGCGCGATCGTCATCAGATCGTCGGTCCAGCTAGCGGGACGTCGGCCAGCACCGCGCTGCCTCGCGTGCGGCCGCCACATCGGCCGCCAGTCCTTCGCGCAAGTCTAAAGTGTTACAGATGGTTCATGCAATACTTACCAAAGTTGCTCCATGCAATCATATCCATCAATATTCCATTGTTCCACCAGGGTGATTGGATAGCGGTCTGTGCCTGTCGCATCCTGATGGGCCTATCCCAGGGCCTTTTGTACCCGAGCCTGCACGGCCTGCTGGGGCAGTGGGCGCCCGCGACGGAGAGGAGCAGGATGGGCACTTTTGTTTATGCCGGTGAGTGAAGTGTATGTGTATGTGAATGTGTATGTGTATGGCACCGTGTGCGGACCCGCACGCCACCGGCTAGACCGAACCGCACCAGCGGCTCGATGTCGCTGTCTGCGAGGGTATCGTTTTTTGACAATTTTTCGGTCTGGTTTAGTTTTAATATAAAATTTCTATGCGCGGCCTTTTTGTACATCGCTTAAAAAGTACACACACACACACGCATGCGCACGCACGCACGCACGCGCGCACACGCACGTGTACACACGGCCGGTCGCGCGAGAGGGTTCCCGACGTTGTTCCATTTGTTGTATGGAAGTGTTCGGGCTTCAGCTTCACTTTGGACTTGTGCTCCCCCACTCTCGTCCGTTTGTCGTGAGCAGAAATGGAAGCAATAAGAATTTTGGATCAGGTTCGTGGTGTGCATTTTTAAGTGGTGTTACTGGGACAGTGCTGTTTATTTACCAGGAGCCCAGCTCGGTACTATCATCGAGATGATCACTGCCGGCGTGCTCTCTGCGGGCCCGTGGGGCTGGCCCTCCGTTTTCTACACAGCGGGCATCGCGTGCTTGGTCCTCGGGGGGGTGTGGATGATTTTTGGCGCATCCACGCCAAGCAGTTGCAGGTGGATCTCGAAAGAAGAGAGAAAATACATCGAGACTAGCGTTGGATCTGCAGATTTAAGTGAACAAAAGGTATTCAGACATATAAGGATGTATTTGCTGCGAGCTGCTCAATGCAATTGTATAATTAAACTGAATTATGAAATTTGTTGAAGAAGTACAGCCCCGTTCGCTTGGTCACAACCCCCACCGGGGAGCGCGGTTGGAGCGCGCTGCACACCGTGCCGACCACTTTAGCCGCTAACTTATGCGGCACCCGACTCCGACCAAAATTACTAGCGATGAATTGCAGCATCCAAATGTAGAGTTGCACATGTGCTGTACGTGGCCGGTGCTGGTGCTGCGACGTGCCGGAGGCGCGCGAGCTCTACTCCTGCGCAATGAGTCCGGCGGCGCATCGCGTTCATTTACTACTAACAAAGAAATGCTTCCCTTCAAAACATTTGCTCAGATAAATTTTGAAGGCGCCCGTCGTTTTTTTTATTACAATAGTTTAAAAATCTGTAAACTGGTAGTAAACTTCCGGTTTGTTACTGGAGATGGTAGCGGCGAACAACGGCGCCGCGCCTAGTTCCGCCGACGAGCGGCAGCGTGGGAATTGTGCTCCGCTGTCATGGCCGCGGAGGGCGGCGGCCGCGCGGTTCCGTTGGGGGGATATTTTTACAATGAAAAGCCTAGTTTATAGAGGTAAATTTGTTTACAGATAATGACTACACCGTGGAGGAGTATTTGGACTTCGCTGCCCTTCTGGGCGATTCTCCTGGCCCACAGCGGACAGAGTCTAGGCTTTTGGACGCTACTTACAGAGATCCCATCCTACATGAGTAAAGTACTCGGAGTTAACATAAAAAGCGTAAGTACTAAGTAAAACAATCACTTTACGATACATTACTTAAGTTTAGGTGATCAACACACTCCCTCGCTAAATTTCAAGGGCAGTGTGTATATCCTTCCGAACAAGAAGCTCTTAATAAGTAATCCCTTGGTGGTGGTGGTGCTTACGTTAACTTCCGTAACATTATTCAATATATTATATAAGAGCGCTGAAGTAGACATAAATCTAGTTATCGTGTAGGACTTTTGCGGGGGTTGTGTGCTCTGTGTGGAATACTGCGTGTAGGTGTTTTCTGCGCCGGAGTAGTGTGTTTAATGGGTGTGTGTGTTTAGTGTGTGTGTGTGTGTTTAGTGTGCGTGTGTGTGTGTGTGTTTAGTGTGCGTGTGTGTGTGTGTGTGTTTGCACGCGTGTGCCTTTCGCCGATCCAACTTGTTTGTGAGCACTGCTGTGATCTTGCCGGTATCCTCTTTTCAGAACGGTCTGCTGTCAGCCCTGCCCTATGCGGCTATGTACATACTGAGTTTCGTGTTCAGCTGGTCCGCGGACTTCCTGGTGAATAGGAACATTGTCGCGCTGCCCACCGCGCGCAAGTTGTTCAACACGATCGGTAATTCCCTTGCGACAGGCCAGCCCGCTGCCCGTCGCACGCCGGTGAACCACACACCACGCACCACGCACCACGCACCACGCACCACGCACCACGCACCACGCACCACGCACCACGCACCACCGTGCCGGTGGCTAAGAGCATGCACTTGTATCCGTTTACAACAAAACATAATGACCCCTATTTCCCCTGTTGTGGTAGTAGTACACGGTTGCGGTTGTTGTCACCCGTCGTCGGCCGGCACCTCGCCGCCACCTCGCCGACACCTTGCCGCCAGGGCCAACAAATTGATGAATAAAATCACTTGTGTCCGTTTGCTAGCGTTCTGGGGTCCGGCCGCCGCGCTGCTGGGCCTCTCCTACATACCGGCTGGCCACCTGACCCTCGCGGTCGCCGTACTGACGCTCACGGTGGGACTTAACGGAGCTCATTACGTCGGCTTCCTGGTAAGCAGATATCATTTTTTTTTTAAAATAACTGACGCCGGTGAAGGTCTGGTACAGGAAGCGGTCTAGATAGGTATTGCCACATTGTCAACTTCCGCTGTGTAGTATTACGTAACGAATCGCAATGTCTGTTGTCTCAAGGGGATGAACGTAGCGTGGTGCCGTGCCCACGTCCCGACCGGCGCTCGTTCACTCACAATTAAATATATTTACTCTTCGTCTCTTCGGGATGATCAGCTGGTGCTCCATTCGGTCGTCCTGGCCAGGAAATGATCGATTCGTTCACAAGCTTGTTGACATAAACCCGTGCTGCTCTCCGACACTTTAGATTTCACACATCGACTTGTCGCCGAACTTCGCCAGCACGCTGATGGGCATAACCAACGGATGCGGAAACATTTTCTCCATCATGGCGCCCCTGAGTGTGTCTCTTGTTGTTAAAGATGAAGTAAGTACTTTTCAATTCCTTGTCTTATGTAGATCGGTGCAATGAAAGCAATTTCACCTGATGTTGGGTAACAAAGTTTTTAATAAGTAAGTGCAAAACACTTACTAGTTTGTCCTTGAACGTTCGTAAGTGACGATATCTAAGATGTCTGTAGACGTCTCTTTGCTTGGCCTAATTGTTAGTTTGGATATTGTTCTAAGTCGCCTAAACCGTTCACTGTGCTGTGCACCAAAAGTGCCCAACTTGAATTAATGTCACACAACGAACTATATCTAATAACACTGTACAGTTGTATACATTATGCATGATATCTCTTGCAGTCGAGTGCCACGGAGTGGCGGAATGTGTTCTTCATTTCGATCGCATTCTACTTCCTCAGCAACCTCTTCTTCCTCCTGTTCATGTCGGGAGAAGTTCAGGACTGGAATGAGCCGCGGCCTGACAAATCAATAGGTGAGCGAGGCGGTCGCTGTTCACGACATTTATATTTTTAAAGCATTCAACTTTACAAACACTATAACAGCACTCGCCATGTGTGTGTGCGTGTGCGTGTGTGGGTGTCTGTGTGTGTATTACTAACGCTTCGTTCGTTTTATCTTTCAGAGGAAGGGGTCAAAGGTCCCGAACACGACGATGGCGGCAGTAAAAGCAAAAAAATCGTCCAAAAATGTTGACAGACAACTGTTCTAGCTTAATTACTATTCATATTCAAGTTGATAACATTAGGTTCAATAGCAAGCAGCAACGCGCTCGTTGGAACCGCCCCAAGCTCCGAGCGGCAGGCGCGAGTACAAGGTTTTAGTGTCGCAATGCACGAACGGAGAGCGTGTGGTGGCGGGAGTGAGAAGGGTTGCCATAGGAACGCGGCAGTTTCAACGAGCATAACATTTAAGTAAATCTGATGCGGTGCAGCCAGCGCGTGCGCGGACCCCGCCCGCGCACCGGCACATTCGGACCTCGGTGGAAGCGCTGCGGCCGGAAGTGTTCGAGTGGAGCTGGCGGACCGGAATGATTTATGTTTGTTTATTATCTGTACAAACGAGTCATGTTTCTTAACCAAAAGCCAACCACTGGCATTATGTTGGCCAGTGTGTATCTACCGTGTGCACCGTCGGCGGTGCGGAAGGTGTCCAAAGAACTCAAATCAATTGTCTACCCCCGACCCGCCCCCGTACCCCCTGCAGCCTGCAGCCTGCAGCCTGTAGCCTGTAGCTTGTAGCTCGGATGCACCGCCGTTTTGTCGCTCCGTACACTAAGAACGTGTTTCATTCGAGGGGTAAGTTTTTATGAACTCATTTTGCAACGACAAAATCACGTTCCGTTAAGTACGCGTTGTATTTAACTCGTCCGCGCACGCGACGTGGCCGCGACGTGGCCGCGACGTAGCTGCGACGTAGCCGCGAACCCGTTGTGGAAGGATCACTTAAAAAGTGGATGTGGTGGGGTGAGATATTCTCAACACAGCGGAGCGATGAGACAAGCGGGGCGATCACGTGGGGGGATGGGGGTGCGGGGATGACTCCCGTCGGCAGGCCAGCGGCACCGCGTCGGCAGGAGCTGGACAACAAGCCCGGTGGTACCTGTAAAGCAATACAACGTAACAAAACTAATTATTGTTTTTAGTATAATTCATCATACGTCAATTTGTTGATGTTTTTATTTATATGTAGTTGATACGATTTAACTTATTTTATTTATTTAACTGAAAATAAATGAACTTGTGCAACAGAACGTGTACACATTGATTTCATTGTTAATCCAAATTTAAGACTCTTGTGAGATGAAACAAATTGGAGTTGGTTATATCTCGGTGCGTTACATCTAAAAAAATCATTTGCTTGTGTCGTGGGATGCAGGGTGCGGGATGCGGGATGCGGGATGCTGCAGCACGAGCGCGACGTGAGGAAACGAATATTAAATATTTATTCATTCCTTCTGCATTTATTTATTTCTCCGCAAGCTAAACACAAGGAACCTCAATTGCACTGCACTGCATTGCACTGCGCGGTCCGACAGGCGGCGGCTACAAGCTGCACAGCGGGAGCGCACGTCTACATTCAGTTTAATTAAACACCGCGACCCAGCCGCCTACCCATCCTTCCTGCCTTTCTAATTACACACAATTTTCTAACTAACTAACTAGTCGCTGCGCGCGGGTCTGCGTTATATATCCGTTTTATTGAATCACAACATGTCCCCACCCCCTCACGCCCTCGGCACGTGCCCCGGGGGAGCGGTGCGGCGCGATGCGGTGCACAGCGCGTAGCCGGCGGCGCACAGCGCGTAGGCGGCGGCGCACAGCGCGTAGCCGGCGGCGCACAGCGCGTAGCCGGCGGCGCACAGCGAGTAGCCGGCGGCGCACAGCGCGTAGGCGGCGGCGCACAGCGCGTAGGCGGCGGCGCACAGCGCGTAGGCGGCGGCGCACAGCGCGTAGGCGGCGGCGCACAGCGCGTAGCCAGCGGCGCACAGCGAGTAGCCGGCGGCGCACAGTGCGTAGGCGGCGGCGCACAGCGCGTAGGCGGCGGCGCACAGCGCGTAGGCGGCGGCGCACAGCGCGTAGGCGGCGGCGCACAGCGCGTAGGCGGCGGCGCACAGCGCGTAGCCGGCGGCGCACAGCGAGTAGCCGGCGGCGCACAGCGCGTAGGCGGCGGCGCACAGCGAGTAGGCGGCGGCACACAGCGAGTAGCCGGCGGCGCACAGCGCGTAGGCGGCGGCGCACAGCGCGTAGGCGGCGACGCACAGCGCGTAGGCGGCGGCGCACAGCGAGTAGGCGGCGGCACACAGCGAGTAGCCGGCGGCGCACAGCGAGTAGGCGGCGGCGCACAGCGCGTAGGCGGCGGCGCACAGCGCGTAGCCGCGCGTAGCAATGAAACAATAACAGTGAATGCTGTATTATAACTTTGATTAACAAATGGCGGGCGGGCAGCTAGGTGAAGTATCGATCACTATTAAACGCAGTCAGCGGCATTTTTCATTAGTAGTCATTTATCTGTAGCCAAATAACTTGTGCTGTTTCTAATAAACCAAAAGATCAGTCTCAAAAAAAATTACAGCCGGTCGGCGCGCAACCGGAACCGGATAGCGCTCGCAAATTTACTCCTTGAATTTTATACCAAGGCAACACTTGGCGAGGTGGACAGTTGTAATGCTCTGGTTCACTGGCGCACCCGGTGCGCGCGCGCGGGCGACAACTCAACATTTCCATTGACTGCTGTGTACGTTGCGATGCAGCTCACGCGACTGCACGTGGGGCGCACTCGCGCCGCTACGAGTTTTGATTAGTGCGCGCGTATTGATTCATTGAATGCACGATGTGCACCGACCGGCCGCCGCGGCGACCTAATCACTGTATCGTTGATCAGGTCGCGTGTCGCGGTGGGGAGGCCCCCACCAGCTCGGTGCGAGCGCGCATACAAACGTAAAGCTCCAGAACAGCGATAAGTAATTTATTAAATTCTTCAAAGGTCGCCGTGCACCGCGCGTTAACAGCGCGAGGTTACCATCAACGTTTCTTTATATACTGATAAGCAGCCGCGCGTAGCGCAACATTACTTATAAACAGTTCCCTTCCGGTGAGCGCGCGCGGCTAACGGATGTGTTTGCACCTCCGACTAAGTTTAAATCACTTTAAATAGTTGGCTAAGTGAATGAAAACAAATAGTTTTTTGTGTAACTTTCCCGACGAAATCTCTCAACGTGTTCCGCAAGCGAACACAAAACAAAAACAACAAAACTACCCCTGCTAACACAATTTAACCGGGACCGGGCCGTGTGCCCACCCACCCCAAATGGTTTCTTCCGACTGGGCTGCGCGTCTTCATTTCGCGTCGCTTTCGTTATCTGTTCAACGCACAATATCATTTTATTGCATTAAAAGTTCAGTCTTTACTTGTTCATCGAGCTGATCATCTTCAACAACAACCTGCGGTGTGCACTGTACGGGAAGACCTACAAAAATATAATTAGCCGTTTGCAGAGACGCGGCGCCGCGAGCCTCCGCACCGGCACCGGGCCGCGCCGCGAGCATCCGCACCGGCACCGGGCCTCGCCGCGAGCCTCCGCACCGGCACCGGGCCGCGCCGCGAGCATCCGCACCGGCACCGGGCCTCGCCGCGAGCCTCCGCACCGGCACCGGGCCGCGCCGCGAGCATCCGCACCGGCACCGGGCCTCGCCGCGAGCCTCCGCACCGGCACCGGGCCTCGCCGCGAGCCTCCGCACCGGCACCGGGCCTCGCCGCGAGCCTCCGCACCGGCACCGGGCCTCGCCGCGAGCCTCCGCACCGGCACCGGGCCTCGCCGCCCGCTGTATGTTTATATTTTATGTGTGTATATGTCCTGGCATTCCGCGTCACGACGTCAGTTATTACAAGTTTATTTATTTGTAACGTTTTTTGAACAAAATGGTGATACCGACTTTACTAAAATTCACGTGCTCGCGCTGCACCGGGCGGCGCTGCACCGGGCGGCGCTGCACCGGGTAGAGCTACAGAGGGAGGTATAAATGAATCTGGTTCAATCCGTTATCTCCGAAGTTTGTCAGACATATCACTTTGTGGAACATATTCACGAGGACTGGGTGGTCTCGTCTGTATTTACACACAGGTACCTGTTGCATCGCGAGCTGTGCACGCGTTTATTCCGCTTTAAACAGTTAACTCGTTAAAAGTTTTGAGTCGCTCGGCGTGCGGCGTGCGGCGTGCGGCGTGCGGCGTGCGGCGTGCGGCGTGCGGCGTGCGGCGTGCGGCGTGCGGCGTGCGGCGTGCGGCGTGCGGCGTGCGGCGTGCGGCGTGCGGCGGGCGGCGTGCGGCGTGCGGCGTGCGGCGGGCGGCGGGCGGCGTTGCCGAGTGACACGTCGATAAATGTGACAAGTAATGTTTGGGTACAGAACCAGCGAGTGATACGCCACGCCGCAACTTCGTGATGGTGTATAATTCAACATTATCGGCATAAATAAATAACAAAATAAACAGGCGTCGTAAATCAAAGTAGATGTCAAGACGAGCCATCCACGATGCATCACGCGGTGCGCGGTGCGCGGTGCGCGGTGCGCGGTGCGCGGTGCGCGGTGCGCTCGGTGGTGCGGCGCTTTGCGTGGAACGACCGCTAACTGTAATTATCAAACATTTAAATCATTGAATGTTTTGTGTAATTGCTTTGGTAGTCGCGGCGCCTCCGCGAGCTGCTCCGCGGCGGGAGCTGGACCGGTGGCCCACTCAACAAAGCGATCGGTGCGCGGTGCGCGGTGCGAGTGCGCGCGGGCGCGGGCGAGGGCGCGGGCTCGGCAAGCGGGTGTAACGCGCCTGCGCGCGCACTCGGGGCTCCGGTTAGGTGGAAAGAGGCTGCACCATCACCACATTTACAACTTACACTGCGGTATTACACCACCTGCACACGGACATAGCTATTGGACATTGCTGCATTGAGAACTTCATGTGTTACTTTATCATTATCAGTTGTCATTATCATTATCAGTTGTCATTATCATTACAATTGCGAGGCAGGGGCTGGAGGAACGCCCCCGCGAGGCTGCGCCGCGTTGCGTAACGCAAAGCCCCCGTAGTCCGCATTATACAGTAATGGAGAAACATCGTTGTAATATTTTCAGTGAGAACTTCAGTAATTTTAAATTACAGTAACAGCTCGAAGCTCTCTGCGGGCCTTTTGCGAGGGTCTGTCTCGGGTTCAATGTGCCTCCATTACTTAGCGCTACACTTCCGGTGTACTGCGCGTTCGCTCCCCTGAAAGTGTAACGACACCCTGGAGAATGTATCTAGTCGTGGGAAAAAAGTGATACTGTTAGAATATTAATAATATTTATTTCAATAAATCTTTCGCCCATGGGAGAGCACCGGACAGCGGCCGTCGCTTCCGGAATGACGTGTTCGCTGAGCCTGGGGCTTTCACTCGCTGCCTGCGCGTCGGAACCCGCACCCGCTGGGCAGCGGCACGTGCGATTCGCTCGTCGGTGCTGCGGCGCACTCCCGTCGAGGTGAGTCGCGTCCAGTTTAATAAAAGAAAATGTTTCTGAGAAAAATATTAATTTTTAAATGTTATAAGAAAGTCGCCATCGCTGAGGGCACATACGATACGTGAGCTGCACGAGCTACGAGCTACCACTACCCTCAGCAGGTGATGCGGTTCCTGTGTGCGGTCTCTGATGACAAATGGCTGCTCCTGCCCGCGCACGCGCAGGCTCACATTTGCGAGCGTGAAAGTTCCAACACTCTAATAATGAACAAATAAAGCGTTTCACTTAAAGCACTCGCTCTGGAGGTGGAGGTGGCACTTTCCAACAGCTTCCACGCCGTGGCTTGTCGAACTCAGATACAATGCGCTGACGTTCTCGTCGAGCCGAGTGGTGGTCATAATGATTATAATTAGCCGCCGACCCCGCCACGCCACAATCTTTTTTCGGAGATTGACTAGACCAATACGTAAGCACTGAAGCACAGTCTAAGTGTGTGACCACGCGGAGGTTACTCCTGTTCCGCACGCTGGGTCGCCGCTGACTGCAGTGCGCACTGCGCCGGTGCAGTTGCCAAAATTAAATATTTTTTACACACACACAAACATTTTACATGATAGTACATATAATTTGGTGTGTAAACTGAAAATATCTATATAAATGTAAGCCCATGTCTGTGTGAGTATTGTGTATAACAAAGTACCACCCACCGCAACTGTAGCGGTACCCCAATGCCCTGCGTCACTCGGCCCACGCGTGGGCGGCCGTCGGCAGACCGCAAGCGCACTTTGTTGATCAACGGTCCGCAGTATTGGAGGCACTTCCTGAAACATCCTACAAACTAATTATATACGTTCAAAGAACTTCCCTTACGCTTTTATAATAAATTGAGAATAAAAAAGTTTAGATTAGACGGTGCGCGTGCGCGCGCGCGCTCCGTAGGGACGGGGGTGGGGGATGCGCGCGATGTGCTTCCTTCCGGGCGCGGCGCGACACCTGTTCCAGCGTGTTGACTGTTTAAATGTGACTGCTTGGCGGCAATCGGCTAATTATGCCTTTTTAATTAAACAAACGTAAAATCTAAACCCCCGCCCGGTGCACCGTGCACCGTGCACCGTGCACCGTGCACCGTGCACCGTGCACCACAGGCGCGGTCTAATTATAAATAATACTACGTAGAACTTTTCAAAATATCATATATTTCAATGAGCTTACTCGCCGCCGCCACGGGCTGACCCGGCCGGACGCAGCGGCGCGCGGCGGGCGGCAGGCGGCGGGCGGCGCGCGGCGGGCGGCGAGCCCGGGGCTTCCCCTTTAACCGCTCAATTTAAATATTCATGACGCTGAATTGATTACATCGAAAGTTATCGGCGCTGACACCGAAAGAGCAATCTTCACAAGCTTACTGTCCGAATCGGAGTCAGTTTCCAACGATTCAATGCCATTTCCACGTCCATAGTCAGTTTTCTGCAACCTTCGATTTCATATCTCTTCTAGAACGGACTACATTTTTATGGCTATCCCAGTCCCAGTCTCGAGAACAGGGAGCTGTATGTATATAGCTTTCAAGAAACTGTTTCGATTAGACCTGGTTCGACTTATTATTTAATTGAGTGACCGCGCCTAGAGGCATCTCAACTACCGTGTAAAAATTCCTGAACTACCCGCTGGACGTGCTTCAGTTGCTTTCTAGATAAGCTGTGTAAAATATTCATCCTAAACCCACCGGCGAGTACTCAAGTGTAGTCGGAGCACCAGTCGCACAAACAAGTTACCCTAAATGATCATAGCACGGTATACAGTGCAGCAAATAGTTCCGCAAGAGTATATGATAGTGTTTTACCGGCTGGTTTACTCGGTGCGCTCGTGACACCGGAACGCGGAGCACCCCCGAGTTGAATAGCTTGCACAGTGAACGAGTTTCCATAGAAGTGGAGTAGTACTATACTGTGGAATGTGTATGTTATAATTGTTAACAGGCCGAGTCACTCGTTTCTGAGTGGAACATTTATACATGAATATTTCCTTTAGCTGATTCAGAGAAGCAGAGTTAGTTCATGTGCAATAGAGAGTTAACAAGATTTTGTAGTTGCCAAGCCGAGCACCGACTGCCGCCGAGCACCGACTGCAGCTGTGCACTGACTGCAGTGGCAGGCTTTTTTTATTAATTTTTTGTATAATTGCCCCCCCCCGCGTTGTGGGTCAGTCTTTATTTACAACTCACTTGACATCGTATCTTAATACTGTACGATTTTTTTCCTCTTCATTCCCTCCTTTTATCCTTTCTTTTCTACCATTTCGAAACTTATGTTCCATTCTTTTCTCTCCTATCCTACTCCGTCTCATTCCCTCCTTTCATAGCTCTCGCTGAGTGAAGGCGGTCGCCTCGTCATTGCTGAAACAATCAATCCAGTTCCTGAAACAAATCATCCCATCTTACATTTGTTTCTTCTTTTTCTCCTTTTTAATTTTGAAATTTACATTTGTTTGTTTTATTTCTATTAAAATGTTTCTATTTCTTATCTTTTTCACGCTCTTGCTTTGGTTCATCTTTATTCTATTCTGTTACGTATTTTATTTACATTTAATTTTATTTCTTTCCATTATTTGGGCTGTTATTGTTGTGCTATGTACAAGGAATATATTGCGACTTTCGTCCTCACTCATCAGAGAGGTAATGACTTCCGTCTACAACCTTTTTCCAATTTTAATCTCCAGATCCGCTCTTTCTCTCCCAAATAAGGGACAGGATGTGAGGATGTGCACCACGGTCTGGTCCACCGTCGGGTCACAGAGGCACGCAGGACTCTCTTTGAGCTTGAACCTGTGAAGGTACTCGGAGAATCCTCCGTACCCAGTAAGCATCTGGACCAAGACCGTGTCGAGCTCGAGCTGACGCAGCGAACGATACGCCGACGCGACGCTGTGGAAGAAAACCCTCGTTTGCGGTGGCAGGTTACATAACCTATCATTTAATTTTTTATATAGTTTAAATCGAAATCTTGCCGCGGGCAGCTCGTGCAGCTCGTGCAGCTCGGGCAGCTCGGGGACGCGACGCGAGCTGAGGAAACGTTAAAAGGGAATTAACTTGTTCGCAAAGTGCACTCGTCGCACGTAAATTGTATTCATTTGTAAAGTTTCCCGTTTCCCGGACTTTGCGCCCCCTTCCCGGAGCACCCGCCGGGGGGCTGCGCGATGCGATAGTGCCTCTTTTTATCGTGAAACTTTTACACTTAATTCTTAAACAAATTTCACAAGTACACACTTGTCGCGACCACAGTGCACCTACCAACGCCTTCTCTGAACACGATAATCAGATGAACTAGATGTCAGTGCGCCCGCTGACCGTGAGCAGTGTTGGCTCCCAAGGAACTGGTCCCGGCTGGTCGGCGCTGAGGATGTTACTAGCGCCGGTGGCCGTCTCTCGTGTGAGAATTAGAAACTAGAGTGGTAGCCCCGGCACTGCCTTCTCGGATATATATAATATAATAGGTTGGGGAAAAAGAAATCCATTATTTTTATATGAACTTCAGGACTTTATTTAACGTGCTTCGGATTGTCCGATTTGGGTCAAATATGCACCGTTTTGTTCTATGATTTGTTGCCATTTTAAAGGTAACTTCATAATGCCTCTCTCGTAGAAGTCCTGCTCTCTATTTGCAAAAAACTCAAGTAGCCGATTTTCACAATCTTCCCTAGATGCCAATTTTTTATCACTAAAGAAATTTTGAAAAAGATGGTAATCGCTTGGTGCCAAGTCCGGACTGTATGGCGGATGTATTAAAACTTCCCAACCAAGCTCCCGAAGTTTCTGGCGAGTCACTGTGGACGTGTGTCGCCTAGCGTTGTCCTGGTGGAACACAACACCTCTCCTGTTGGCCAATTCTTCACGTTTCTGGTCAATTGCTATCTTCAAACGGTCCAGTTGTTGACAGTAGAGATCAGAATTTAGTGCTTGGCCATATGGAAACAACTCATAATAAATAATCCCCTTCCAGTCCCACCAAATGCACAGCAGAACCTTCCTGGTCGTTAGTCCTGGTTTGGCCACCGTTTGAGGTTCTTCACCGCTTTTTGACCATGATCGTTTTCGCACAGGGTTATCGTGTGTGATCCATTTCTCATCTCCAGTCACTATCCGTTTAAGAAATGGGTCTATCTCATTCCGTTTGGCCAAGGCTTCGCAGATGGAAATTCGATCCATCATGTTTTTTTCTGTTAATTAGTGTGGCACCCAAACATCGAGCTTCTTTTTGAATCCAGCTTTGTGTAAATGGTTTAAAACTATTTTGTGGTCCATTTTTAGCTCCTGGGCGATGTTACGACTGCTAACATGCCGGTCAACTTCGATCATTTCTCCGATTTTATCAACATTTTCGGCGACCGGCCTACCTGTGCGAGGTGCATCTTTAACATCAAAAATTCCTGAACGGAATCTACGAAACCAAAATTGCACATAATTGGCTGTTACAGTATCGGGTCCATAAACACCATTCACAATTTTAGCCGCCTGGCTTGCATTTTCGCCTTTGTCAAAGAAAAACTGTAAAATGTACCGAATTTTCTCTTTGTTCACTTCCATTTTTAACACCCTGTAACTCACAATTGAATGCACCAAACAAAAAACAAGCAAAAGAATTTTTTTACTGCGAAATGTCACCTTTCCAACGAGCATCAATCTGAAACTGTTTGATCGATACTTTACGAGAAATTTATCACTACTGCCATCTACCGAAAAAGTAATGGATTTCTTTTTCCCCACCCTAATATATCCGGGAAGCTTTTAGCTCGCTGGCCTAATGGCTAGAGCGTGTGGCTTTCATTCCGAGGGTCGCAGGTTCGAATGTCGGCATGTACCGATGACTTAATATTTTAAGTTATGTACATTTGTGAACTTTAGTTACAACAGCGAGATACAAACGGTGAAGAAAAACATCGCGAGGAAACCCATACACTTAAATCATCTTTGTGTGTGTGTGTGCGTGTGGTGGCCCCAATAAAGTGGCAACAGGCTCGCCCCCAGTTACATGGGACCTAATCTGACCACATCTGGCGAAATGTGGGTGTCTATTCACCTCTGCCTACCCCTACCGGCAAAAAGGCGTGACAAAATAAAAAAAAAATTATATATATATATATACATAAATAAATGTGCCATCTATGCCTAATTTGCCGCGCCGGAAGCCATTGCGACTCTTAGAGCTCATCTGACACTGGGCTCGTGGACGCGGGTCCACGGCCCGTGTCCTGTTACTGTTGGGATCGGCGCGATCAGTCGGACGATCAGAATGCAGCTGGGTTTTAGGAAGGGGGAAAAAATGGTGGGAGAAATACTGACAGGTAGGTACGATGATAGCCTCATTCCCGACAGTATATTAGCGACGTTTGGATTGGAAGGATATCCTACAACAAGTGTTTTTTTTTGTGAAACGAGTGAATGTTATTTTGTGCAATAATTATAAAATGTGAGTACTACACGACGATTCTTTTATTTCAATGATCAATCTTACGTTAGATGCGCACGCGTGTGATCCAGGGGCCGAGGGATTATTAAGGTTTGTTCCAACACATATATATGTAAATAATTCTACATATATAAAGGTAAACAGAAAGGTGAGACAATATTGTTTGAGAAAGGGTTGAAGAAGAAGTGAATAATGATATAAGAGAAGAGGGAAGAGGGAGTGTAAATTATAAAAACTGATAAATAATAAATATATATATAACAAAATTTCTTGTTTGTATATATGTGTGTTACATTTTATGGCTACAATAAATAATTTATCTATCTATCTATCTATATGAAAACTTAATTTAGAAATGCGCATATAGTGCGCGTCGGATAGCGGGGAGAACTGTGGGCTCATCGTCGGAGGGCTCCGCTCAGTGCTCTGGTCACGTGCGCCTGCGTCGCTGCGTCGCTGCGTCGCTATGTCGCGGAGCGCGGGCGGCGAGCGCTGAGCGGTGAGGGCTGCCCGGGCAGTGTACGCGATGTCTGACGAGGGTCCGAACCAGCGGCGGAAGCGGAACGTAGTGAGCCGGCTAGTGGTTTCTTCAAGATATGATGTGGTGTTTGGTTGAGCGTGTGGATGTCGGTGGCGAGTGAGTGGCGCGCGTCGAGCTGACTCTGCGTCGGTGTTGAGCGGATGCACGTTACGAAGAGGGCCGTATTGATAGATAGATAGATAAATTATTTATTGCAGCCATAAATTGTAACACACATATATACAAACAAGAAATTTTGTTATTAACAGCATGAACTACATCAACACACAGAATAGTATAGACATGAGAGTGTGTCTGTGCGTGTGTGCGTGTGTGCTACAATGGTACAAAAGGCTGTAGCTCAGTGGATTATTCACCTTTTTATTCACCTTTTTTTTGACGATGGGAAATGCATTTATGCATCCCGCCACGTAACGGGCGGGTATGTGGGACTCGCCGACGGGCTGCCGTAATACCCACTAAAACCACATCGACTCCCGTCCTCAGCGCTTGTTGAAGGACTCTGGGATCTCTAAAATAACGCACCAGTGCCCTCCAGCGCGGCGGCGACAACGGGCCAGCTACCTTCGTCTGCCTCTACGGCTTCTCCGACGAGCGGGATCTGCGCGTTCCCTGGCTCGCTCAGCATCTTCCTTTGCGAGCATTACTGTGTCGCAAAAGGAAAGGACACTGTGCCACGCTTCCCGGCTTCTCGTCATCGCCGCTACTACGGCCGTCGGGGAAAGGTCTTGTCCGATGTTTTGGACGAGGATCCGTCGCTCCGACTCCCAAGCAGGGCAGTGTTCGAGCGTGTGCTGCGCGGAATCCTCGACCGCTCCACAATGATGGCATTGCGCCAATTCTTCCCTGCCTATCCTGTGCAGATACTCCCCGAAGCAGCCATGTCCGGTGAGTATCTGCGTTAAATGGTAGGTCACCCGTCCACTGTTCTTCAGCCAAGCCGTTAAGCTGGGCAGAATCGCTCTAACCGCGCGCTGACGAGTATTGCGAGGTTCCATTAACCTTTCTCGCCAACGCCCCATTGCCCGCCTTCTGGCTTCTTTTCGAAGCTCTTCGACCGTCTCTTCTGGATCATCGGTTTGGCGGAGGATGCGGATCTTATGAAAGATCTCTGCGTCCATATCCGCCAGGATGTCCAGAGGTGGGAACCGCGCTAAGAGTGTGGCCGCCTCGTACGAAATCGTCCTGTATCCTCGGGCTACTCTAATCGCAATAGTGCGTTGCGTAGCGTTAAGCTTCGCCGCCCGACGCGGTCTACGCGAGAGTATGTCGGCCCACACAGGAGATCCGTAGAGTGCGACAGAGCGCACCACGCCTGCATACAGACGGCGGACTTCTTCCCTCGGTCCTCCTAGATTCGGTAGCAGTCGGTGCAAAGTACCCGCTACCTTTTGAATCCGGGGGACGAGACGATCGAAGTGCTCGACAAAGTTCCATCGGCTATCTAGTTTCAGTCCCAGGTACTTGAGGTGTTTGCCAATTTGGATACTTACGTCCCCGACACATAAAAATGTATCGGGGGGTTTCTCCTTTAGTCTCGGGCCGTGAAACCACATCGCTCCGGTCTTTTGCGGTGCCACTTGCAGTCCGAGTCTTCGTATTCTGCCGATAATCATGGCAACCCCGATCTCGGCTAGCCTTGCGGTCCCTTGGAAAGAGTCCCCCTCAGCCAGTATTAGCGTGTCATCTGCGTAACACACCATGTTTACACCCGGTGGTAGCACCGTCCGTAGTACCGCATCGTACCCGATGTTCCACAAGAGCGGTCCTAAAACTGACCCCTGCGGAACCCCGCGCACTACGGCCCTCTCTTGTAAGCTTCCGTATCTACCGGGGTAACAGATGCTTCTATTTGAGAGGTACGCCTTCAATACGTTCCTCAGGTACGCTGGAACTCGGTGGTAGACCAATGCCTCATGTATGACACACCAGGGAAGGAAATTGAAAGCATTGACAACGTCGAGGCTGACTGCTAAGACAATTCTCCTTTTGGATATCGCCTGGTGCGTCAAGGTTCTCACGTGGAGGATGGCATCCAGCGTGGAACGTCGCCGTCGAAATCCGTAGTGATGGTCCGCCAATTCCGGGCCTCTATTCTTGAGATGCGTGTTTATTCGAGTGGTTATTATCCGTTCGAATAATTTACCTACATCGTCTAAAAGACAGATTGGTCGGTAGGCTGCCGGTTCATCCACTGGTTTGCCCCACTTGTGTAGGAGCACCAGCTTCGCCCGTTTCCAATCTTCCGGATAGTAACCGTCTCGAAAGCAGTCGGTGAACAGACGCCGCAATCTCGCACCAAGAATCGGTGTTAGGATTTTCCAGGCCCTACCTGGGACTCCATCTGGCCCTGGGGCCGTGTTCCGAACTCCGATGGTTTGTACCTCCTGTCGCAGTTCTGTCTCCGTGACAGAGAGCTCCTCCGACCATTCATAGGAAACTATCAGCGCCGTTCGTTTTCCCTCTTCATCCCAGGGTCCCGGGAAAAGCGCCTCCAGTACGGTAGACACAAAACCAGGATCCAGGGTTTCCGTGAGGGGCGGAACCCAAGGCCGCAACTTGCCGAGCACCATTTTATAGGGACGACCCCACGGGTCTTTGTTTAGCCCCTCAAGCAGGTCTCTCCAGCTCCTGGTTTTGCTTTTGACGATGGCATCTTGCAACGCCTTGGTCGCAGTACGATACTCTCTGTATTTGCCCTCTCTCTCCTCTTTCGAGGAGTTTTGACGTCGCCGAGATCGCGTGTATTTTCGTCGTAATCTCAGGCAGACCGTGCGAAGATTGGAGATTTCTTGTGACCACCAATATGCCGGATCTTTCCTGCCTGTTTTGCTTCGTGGCATTGCCATATCACATATGGTTTTTCATATCCTCGCGGAGTCGAGCAACTGCATTATTCAGGTTTTCGTCCCTGCTAGGGCATGACCAGTCCACCACATGGGCAGCTGCCATAAGTAGGTCTTGGTTGCAGTGCTTAAGTGACCATCGCCGTAGTGAACATCTGTCGGAACGACTATTTATAGCTGTCAGCGTGGGCACCACATCGATAATAATGTACCGATGGTCGGAGAGGGTCTCCATCTTCTCTGCAACTCTCCATCCTACCACTGAGAGCTCGGCGGGGGGTGTCGCCCATGATAAATCCACGATCGATTCCCCCTGCCAGCGCACGCTGGTGCTGACTGAGCCACTATTAAGTAGTCTCAGGTCCAAGCCCGCCGACCATTCGAGAACTGTGTCACCCCTTACGCTATCTCGTCTGCTTCCCCAAGCCCTAGAGTGGGCATTGAAGTCGCCTAGCACGAGCACTGGGCGTGGAAGGCACCTGCGAACACAGCTGGTAACCCTATCGAGAAACCTTTCGAATTCAGCCAGGCAGGAGTTGGGTGAGACGTAGCAGCCTATAACGGCTAATGGGCCCCATTCCACCGCGACGATGCCCTGTCCAGAACAAATTCTGGAGCACGGAGGGTCTTCACTACTTCCTCCCCAGTAGACAGCGACCGAGCCTACTTTGTCACCGAACCACCGTGGATAGTTTGGGATGGAGTAGGGCTCCGCCACCACTGCCAGCGATGCAAAACACTCAGGCAGACTTTACAAGAGCAGATCTTGTGCTATCTGGCAGTGGTTCAGGTTGCTCTGTACCATCCTGTATAGAGACCTAGCCATGACCAATCTCCATTGTTTCCTCGGAAGAGTGATAGGACGAAGCGCAAACCGGAGTTTGCGCAGGCCTGTCTACTCGTTTCGCACGGGCGCCCGATATCGACCTTACGTCTCCTCTGCGACCCCTCCTTGTGTTTGGAAGGAAGCACTTTCTACTGCCCAGGCGATGGTCAGACTTTTGACCACGATCCGCGCATAGGACACATTTCGGTGCCTTCGCTTGGCATTCTCTGGCTTTATGGCCTGGATCCCCGCATATGTAGCACATTGTGCTTCTGTCTTTGGTGCTGGTGCACTGGTATCTAGAATGTCCGATTTCCAGACACCGGAAGCACTGCAATGGTCGGGCACTGAGTACTTGAACTCTGGCGATCCCACTTTGACCCGCTTCTCTACGGCAAGTCTATGTACAGCAATGAGCGGGCATCGAACCCATGCAGTCCCGAGTCTCGTGGATCACCTGTGAATTTGACCCACTTTCACAGTCTCGATTGAGCAACCTCCGGCTTCAGCGATAGCCTTGGCAACATCCTCCTCCGTGACAGAGTCATCCAGGTCCTTGACCCGGATCTCACCCGTTTTGTGAGGCCGCGTTACCCTGACCCCCGTTTCGTATAGTGCTTCCTGCAACTTTGCAGCGAGTGCGTTTGCTTTATCAGAGCACTGCTCGCCTTCCACCTCCAGCAGTAAACCACCGTTTAGAGCCTTCTTTTGCTTAACCCCAGAGATTCCCAGTTCGGTCAGGCTCACTTTTTGTTTAGCCATCGCCATAGCCTGAGCGTACGTCATAGTGGCCTCCTCAGGGACTGTGACCGTCACCGCTGCAGTTTTCGGAACTTTAGGAAGCTTGACCTTCTTCTTTCGCTTCTTTTTCTTCCTTTTACGAGGCCTGGGTGTCCTGGTTTGTGCCTTCTGTTGTGCTCCCTGCCCTTGTTTTTGTACGGGTTCCATTTGAGTGCCAACTCGCTTTGTCTTATCTTTGCGCCTGGTCACTTCGCTCCAGCTCGGTTCTGGCAGTTGTGCAGACGTCTTATCGACTGGCTCAGTTTTTTTCCCTAGAGGCGGCCTCAGAGCCCTGTCGGGGAACAATTCTGCTTTGAAGGCATTCAACTTTCTGTCGATCATAGCCCCAAACCTTGACATCAGTTGGCCTTCGTCCGCCTTGCGATCATCTCCACTAAGATGTGTTACTGTTTTGGGTTCCTCCTTATTTTGCTGGCGTAATTGACACACTTCCTTCGTCAGTGCCTCAATTTGCCCTCTCATCTCGGCAAGTTCATTCTGGAGCAGGGCATTTTCTTGCTCGAGTTGACTCGGAGAGCTGCGCTGCACCAGTTCCGCTGCGATGGCCTATATATGACACACCGACAGTCTCAAGGGGCGCACGAACTCTCCCTTCAGGTTTTTAGACCTGTCTGCAACGCTCTCGATAGTGGCAAGGCTCTCTGTGAGTCAAGAGCCGAGATCGCCAGTTGGCTGCTCAGCCATTTCCCTCGCGAGTTCCTCGACTCTAGGAAGCATCGCCTTTGTCCGTGTCGTTTTAGGAGGGTCGAGAGGTATCACGAAACAAGCATCCTGAGTCCTGGCTGCTTTTGCTATGGGCCGATCACCGTCACTGCTTCCGCTCCCCGTTTGCGGTGCTCGCTTTCGCGAAGCAGCCAATGATGCCCTCGACCGCCACGAAGTTGCCGTCCTCAGGGAGCTATCCGAGTCTTCTTCTTCCGTTGAGGTCCTCAACATTTCGAAGTTTTGAGTTATGCCCGTTGACATTTGTCTTGATTCAGCAGGAGGGCAGGATTCTCCCTTTCGGGTACCTGCCTGCAGAACACTTTTACAACTGGCGTTTTTCATATTCCTCATCGATGCTCCACATCGTTGTCTCTTTTTTCAGGGGTGAGCTCCCCTGCCGGCTGCTCTTAGTCTGCCCCTCCCCTCGAGCCTTCCGGTGTGAGAGACTCTGCCGCTATAGCCTCGAGGATCATTGGGGACGCAAGCCCCCCCACCACGACAAGGTGGCAGCCCCCGGGGGGGAGTGGATTATTCACCTGCTGGAGGTGGAACACTGACTTTCAGCAACCGCCCGCGGCGCGATCGCGATGGAGATATGTTGCTCCTATTGGTAACCATAAATCTTTTATTGCTGGTAGCGTCGAGGATTGGGACGTAGTTCACTGTTTGCTCTCTCCTACTACACAAACCTTGCGTGATTTATGCTATGGAAGTTTCAGGCAACTACAGCAATGGACCAATCATGTCACTAATAAAATTGTTTGTAATCAATTTTAGGTTGTCTACGGGCACATCGCCATGGGCCTTATGTGTTCATTTGTTCTGGCGTTTCTACAAAGTTAGTCACTTTATTAAGCGTCGTGTCTCGCTTTACTCCGGGGCGCAGTTCGACAGCGCTCAGTCAGGCAGTCGGCAGTCGGCAGTCGGCAGTCGGCAGTCGGCACTGACAGTCGGCAGTCGGCAGTCGGCAAGCCCTCACACTCTAACACGAATCAGACGTATTTGTTGTGCTTGTGCGTGTGCGGGGATACATTTCTGTTTTACTACTTACTGCAGTCTGCAACATTGACAGTTATATGGCGTTTGTATACTTAAACTAAACCGTGTCTGCGGCGCGGCGCGGCGAGGCGTGCCGCTCACATTGTTACGCATTTACCCCTACTCATACTCATGTGTCGGCCAACGCTTCCGGCGCTCAGCAGCCGCGCAACGCATTCATGCAATCATACATTATCAGCCTTTGTTTATCGACTGCTGGGTATAGGCCCTCCGCAATGTCTTCCACCAAATGCGATTTTCATCTTCTCGCATCCACCCACGTCCGACCGCCGTGATGATGTTATCTGTCCACCTGGAGGGAGATCGTCTTACAATTCTGCGTCCTGTACGCGGCTTCCACTCCCTTCGCTATATATTAAAATGCAATGCAAATAAATGATCACAGACATTTCAAAGTGGTTTACTAACAGTACCCGCGTTGCTTACTGTACGGCGGGCGGTTACTGGAAAGCGCGGCCGCGTCGGAGGTAGTGGTGATTTAAAAGGACTTGGTCCGGCCGGACCAAGGGCCGGGGGAGGAGAGACAGTCAGCCTGATCACAAAGTACAGTCATGATTTTATTTTTTATTGTATGACTTCAAAGTAAAGGGTAGGGGGAGGAAAACCGCGGCCGACTAGGGAAGTTATCAATACGATGGCAGGCAACCGGATGAAATATTTTTTATATAATAATAGACACTATTTGGACAGGAAGTAGTATTCTTTAAGGATCGGCAACGCACCGGCAAAGTTTAGTCACAGAACGACATCAGTGATTCTGGTGGCGAGCTGCTGGCCGCTCTCCCTGGGGACGCCCCGACACGTCCTGCGTGAAGGGAAATTTTTATTGTGTTAAAATTTTCCTCGTAAGATATTGGGGGTAAATCTGACGGACATATATTATATTATTGGAAAAGGAAGGGGGGTAAATTCTTCCTTTGTATTATTTTGCCGCATTCCGAGTACAGTTAATACAATTAGTCTTGTACTTTATTTTTAATCAATAAAATTATAAAAAATTTATAAACCACCAATAAATGCACGCTTCTTGAGTCCGCACTAAACGTCATCTAAGGCTCCCCCCTCATTAGGCAGCCCCTAGCATCGTGGAAAGGAATATGAGTTAGGATATGATCCCAGAAGTGTCCCTTATGTTTTTTCCCTTGTTCCTTTTGTATTTGTTTTTATTATCAGCGTCCTCCGGCCCCGATGCTCTCAGACGTCCATTCGGGGGCGACGAGTGAAATTGCAAAGGAGCCGCGCGCCGTCGCGCGCCGCCGCACGCCGCCGCGCGCCGACGCGCGCGCGGGCCGGCACGGGCTACAACGCAAGCTGCGTCACAGCTTGCGTTGTAGCCGTGCCGTCCTGTGCGACGAGTGAAAACTGTACGCTACTTATTAAACTGTTCTGTAATTTTTCAAAAAGTGTAATAAAACTCGGGATAATCAGAATAATGGTTGTTATTGAGACTTAAAACAACAAATGTATTTATATGGGTAAAACTAGAAATGTTATTGTTGAAACAAACGCGTAAGCGACGCGCTCTGCGCGGCGTATACGTCCTTCTGGACGTTGATTTATGCACTAAGGATGTAACGCGTTAACATAGAATTGTTGGATGGAAACGGAGAGGAAACTTGTAATCCAGAGGAAGCGCATGATGCAAGCAAATAATGAGATTAAAACGGACTTATAGAAACCCTCGACTGAGTTTCGGCAGAATTTACATTCGACGCTAGAAAAGAATAATTTAAATATCCAAAGCAATAAAACTGAAGACGAGTCTCTGGCGACAGAAATCCGACCGGAAATGAACACGTTACACACAGAACAGAACACACATTGATGAAAAAGCAAATATCGGACTTGGCTGTAGAATGAACTGGTCTGCAGGACTGGACTGGTCCATACAGCTGGGTGTGCCGGTGTGTGCCGCGAGATAATGGATATGATGTAAATTCAATACTTCAAATAAATGTTGGTACATGCGACGACAAGTGAGACAGTGCTACGTTGAAAAAGCACCCTTTCTTTCCAAAGCTGACTTGTTCCTGTACAAGCCGGTCAGCCCGGAGGAAGGAGCGCCCGGGTGCTATTGCCAAGCGGCAGGTTCCCTCGACGTTCTGCTTGTTTCAAGTAAACACAACATTTTCTTTATATACATATTCTTTTGTTAAAGTTTTTAATTATTTAAAAAAAATATTGATATAGCTAATGCCCCGGAGCGAAGCGGGGAGAAACTGACTGCATTTATTTCTTTATATATTTATACTAATATCTTCTGACTCGGGTCAGAATTCTTGTCTACGTACGTACTTAGTGCTTTAATGAATTTACACGCTTATTTGAAATCACTTATTTCTATTTACAGTTCTCTGTGCAACGTATTTACAGTATTCTAGAAACTTGTTCCTAATTTCCTTATTGCTAATTAGATAACTCAATTTTCTTATATCTATTTTTGTGTCTAACTCTATTTCTAAGTCGGCTCGCTTTCTGCCGGACACCGCCACTCCACGATCAGGTGTACGATCGTTTCCTCTTGTGAGGGCTCGCGGAGACACGCCGGACTATTTTTGCACTTGAAACGAAAAATCTCACTGCATTACAACAAACCATAGCTCTAGGTTTGGGGTCACAGTACCACCACCCCTCCACATCCTCAATGCAAACAAAGACAATAACATACCTAAATATTTAATCATAAAATTTACTTCTGGCAAGTTGCGGGAGAGCCTTACCACCCGCGAGCTGGGCGCGCGCGGCGCACGCGCACCCCGTGCTCACTATTTATACGTACACCTCACTAACAATTATTTAAATATACTCACTCGGATTAAACATTGGACAGTTCCGGTTCTGGTTGGCGAGCCGACGCGAGCCCGCTTCCGGCCGCTCCGGCGGGGCGCGCGCGGCGGCACGCTCCTGCCGGATGCGCTATGTAAAGGACCGCTGCTCTCCCGCACACCACTTACTTATTTACTTACTTACTTACTCACTGTAAGGACTTCTATAGAACACTATGCATTTGTATGTTTGTCCGTCTTTGCATGGCTTTTTAAGTGTTTGGTTATAGTTTGAAAATAAAATTAAAATTTGCATTCAGTTGGTTTGCCTCCGTACGGGGGAGTATGGTGTAATTTGCAGTCTCTGGAATATTAAGTACTCTGTGCAATTAAAGATAAATTGTTTATTAAGTACTACGCCATGATTATATTGGTGTGAAGAATACAATGATTTAAAAGGTTATTGGCGCCCTGCTGACCTTCAGATATCGTTTCTCTGAAGGAATTTATGGTCTGATAAATGAACACATGAACACATGAACACATGAACACGTGAACAGTCACAATTGGTTTCACGACACGACGAATTGGTACTGAAAAGTAGTTTTGTTAAAAAAAATCCGGGATTATTAAAGATCGCGTACCTATCTATTCGTTGCTGAAAAACTAAAAAGTTTCCAATATGGTTTCCACGGTCACTAATTAAATTATTTAAAGAAAAAAAATGGAAAAAATGGTAGAAATTTAACAGTATTATGCACTAAGAAGAATTTACTTTTGCTGCCAAAAATCAAAAATGCTTTAAAAATACACAGCATCCATTGAAGAACGTTTAAGACGAGATGTTAAAACTTTTTGGTCTTAAGTAAAAAATAACAACAAATCTGGCGCGCGAATTGTGATGTGAATGAGATGAAGTGATACAGAATCGGGGAATCGGATGGAGCACAACATATTTGTGAGCTATTCGCTAAGCTGGGTCACGTAGCGGTTTGTGTCAGCGGTGAGTGGCTCCGCGCTCAGCGGCATCGGCACCGTATTGATAATGCTACAGCAATTCAACCGTACAGAAGCAGGTTACTGAGTACAACAGTGTTACGCAGATCCAGTTGATGGATACGGCTGTGTACTCCGTGATAGGCTACTGGCTCCATTCTTGATATTAGGCAGGTCCAGTGAGAGTTCGCCAACTCTCTGAGAGCGAACAAGGTCGAAGGATGCGATGATATAAGAAAGCTTGTGGTGGAAGATACGGGGGTGGTCAATGTATAGCAATGCGCAGAGAGACAGATAAGTACAAAAATGAGGCGACTTCCAAACTAATACATATATTCTGCATTAGATGCAGTGAGCGCGAGCGGTGCGCCGGAAGCGCGGCCGGCTCGCGCAATCCAGTTGCAACATATATGAATTCACTTTGTGCAGGGAGGAACCTCTCATATTATATTTATGTGGCACGGCGCAATATAACTCTTGTATGAAATTACAAGCAAGAAAACTAGTTTAAACAAAGTAGCCATGTAAACTATTTACTGCTGCTGCTGCTGTTGTTGTTGCTGCTGCTGTTGTTGTTGCTGTTGCTGTTGTTGTTGCTATTGCTGCGGGTGGAATTTGCAAAGCGAACTAAATATTGTTACCGAACGGAAGGAGCCGCCCGTGCGCCGGGCGCCCCCGCCTCCGGATAATTAGCGACATTCATCGTAAACTTTTGAATAACGTACACACGCACGCACACGCTCACGTACACACGCACGCACACACGCACACGCACTCGCATCGGTGCGGTGGCGCTGCACGCGTATAAACGCTTTATTTCTATTAGTGGTAGTACACCGCGCCGCGCCGCACCGCACTAAACATCGCGGTAGCGGTGCGTGCGCGTGCGCGTGCGCGTGCGCGTGCGCGTGCGTACGTTTGAAGAACTGGTTGTGATGCTGCAGCGGCCGAGCACCCGGAGCATCCCGAACACGCCGGGAGCTGTTCTGTCACACGAGGAGGACACACGCGAAACAAAGTAAAGTACTTGTTAAGTAATGGTGTACACAGTTACAGTTACAGTTACAGTTACAGTTACAGTTACAGTTAAGCACGGATTCATGAGCTGAATAATTTGTTTAAAGGATGAAGGGGAATGTGGGACGGGGCGGGGGTGGGATGCTTTTATAAATTAATTTCAATATCTATGCTAATCAATTCGTGATGGAGCCTTCGCGTCGTCGTCCTGGACAGACTTAATAGATTTTAATTAAAAAATAGTATCTGCCGTTTCTTAGGACTCCTTTATTAAGGAGCAGCGAGAACAATTAATTGAATATCCTGGAGTGCCCGCTGCACCCAGGCCCGCGCTACGTTCAGAGGCAAGGCGACTCTTGGATTACTTCGCATCATCACCTTTGTTGCCTTCCGGGGGGCCGCTGACAAATGTTCTGTGGGGCAAATGGCCGCCAACATCCGGTGATACAGCGTCACCAACGCGCGCCTACCGTGACGCGATGCGAATACAAAACGGTCCGCCGATGGCACACCGCTATGGCCAAAGACCGTCTGGGTAGGTACCACCACAGTGCCTATTTTTGCCGCCAAAAAGTAGCGTGTAAACATTACTATGTTCCGCATTGAAGGGCGCTGTAGCTAGTGTAATTACCGTGGTCACGAGACTCAACATTTTATATATTGAACAACGAGCGTAATTTGAAGCAGTTAATGTCATCTTAACAAGCGTCACGTTGCTACGGGCGGGCGTATCACTTACTATCAGGTGAACGTCCAGCCCGTCTCGTCACGCGATTGAATAAAACATGTAAAACGTTCTCGAAAAGGAAGTGGCAGGCCGGGGATCCGGTGGTCGGCTGGTCGGGGCCGGCGAACTAAGTTAAACATTTATTAATTACTTGACACCAGGGGGATCCGGCCCGCGTCTTGTTCCCGACGTAACATTAAATTCATGGACCGGATTCCCAACGGCCGGGCGTGCGGGCCAATGCGTGAAGTGGACCGGGTTTACGTGTCAGTGTATGATGTACTATATATAGCCTGTAATGTTATAAACTGATGCCGTGAGCGAAACAATGGAGCCTCAACGGCGCCGGCACACTTCTGGCACACAACCGGTACGCTGCCGGGGCCTGATGATCTTACTTAAAAATATAGTAAGGCGGGTGCACACTCTCTGGCGGAGGCTGTGTGTCACAGACTCCTCGTCGCGAGAGAACCTATCCACATTCGGCGGTGGCTTCCGTTCAGTTTTCGAGTTAGATTTTAAATTAGCTCCGCACTGACGCAAGCGAGTTGCAGCTACTGAGTGGTTCCACCCAGAATTTAAAACTCAAATTGTGAACTGGACAACTGCTTCAATGGGACGCACACACAATGCAAACCGCCCCACGGACTTACATGCGCCGGATACCCTGTCACCAAACAACAGAAATAGTGTTTAGTGCGCGGCGTTTCAAATGGAAACGTTTAAGGACTGGAAACGGCACAAATTAAAAAAAAAATTAATATAATAATATAAACGCGGAACGCAATGTATTAGTGCATTAATACACTATAACAACAACAACAAAAACTTCGGCCGAAGCGATGACTTAAAGTCGAAGTCACAAACTCTGCACTATGCGCACGCGGCGCTTATCGATCTTCAGATGTTTTAGAGTCGTACTAATCTCGTACAGGATGAGGTCCGGGATATCTCCGGTATAGTGTCGGGTTCATTTGGCTCTTGGATCGGTGGCCTGATTGTTGACAGGTGCTTGTGATGTGTAAAGTTGTCCGTAGAATAATAATAATAATATATCAATAACAATAAGAAAAAAGATAATACAGATATAACAATGAATAAAAAGAAATGGAAGTCTTCTATCTCAGCCAGAAGCTGAGGGCGGGAGGTAATGATTCTGCTATCCCCAGTCTTCGGCTTAGTCATCATGCTCTGCCCAACAGCAGAAACTCTAGCGGAAACTTTGGGGTCTTGGTTACGCACAATTGCCTCTTTCATACAGTTCGTATTAAATCGGCGCAGGTTGCGAGTCAGTGACTTCGAGGTTTGCTTGTTGAGCCGTCGATAGCGAGAAGCGTCTTCCGAAGACTGCCTCATCGAACCATCCCACGTCTTTCCTCCATAAGCTTGAGAGTCGGCTCTGACACTTTTCCAAGTCCATTTCCGATGCTACTGTTTTCTAAAGGAGTTCTTCATGTACAAACCTTCCTTCTCCAAGAAGTCGGTCAGCATGTGACCGCGGTAGTTCCGGATTCCTTCACCAAAGTGCCCCACTTTCAACTCCTCACCGCAACGTTTGCCTAGCCTTGCATTGAAATCTCCCATGACAATGGTGCAATGAGTACTAGAAGAATGCATTGCCAGAGAGATGTTCTCATACATTACTTCCAGTTCCTCATCGGGGTGTGTCGAAGTTGGCGCTAATTCCTGGATGATCTTCAGCGAATACCGTTTCGTGATTCTGAGTATACTCTATTCGATACACTCCCGATATGTACAACATTGTTTACGAGAGACCTGTGGACGGTGAATATAACACCGCTCTGGGACAGTTGGTCACCCTCCCGGAAATAGAGCAGATTACCGGATCGTAGAGTCATAGTATTCTCACCCTCTCTTCGGATCTCAGACAATCCTACTACGCTCACGCGAATCCTGCTCAATTCATCTTCCAATTCCAGCAGCTTTTCCTTGGTCCGCAGTGTGCGTGCGTTATACTGCGGGAATTGTTCGCATCCCTGGTACCGGTGCCTCGCCGACTTCCGTCGTGATCGGCACGGCCACCGGTCCCGCCGGGCACTTGGAAACGTCTTTTCTTGGAGTTGATTAAAGCGGAATTGAGCCATAAACCCACCATGCTTGCCCAGTGTGGGTTGGTGGAAGGTCAGAGCCTCGTCTGTTATTCTATAGGGTGCACCGAGTGCAGGTGAAGCTGACTTGGGGTCCGTAAGATGTTGGGCGGAACCACTTACACCTCTTGCGAGTGATGTCCTTGTCTAATTTGGGCGGTGCCGCACCGGAGGCGAAGGCGCGATTGCTATTAAATTTGTGTAAAGTGCACTTTGCAGGAGATGCGCCACTTTGAAAACTTCATCTCCTGAAGTAAATGTTCAAAAAATGTATGCAGTGTGTGGCTTGGTTTACTGGTGCACGCCCTGCTTACCGCGACACGTGACCGCGACGCGAACACACGCACGCACAGTAAACAAACGCAGTGTCATCCGCCCCCGAGCTGCAAACTAATTAAATATTTGTCGTATACCGCAGGGGGTGCGCCGAATGCAATTATTTCTAAAGTTATTTTACCAGGAAAGTTCCACAGCACTAGTTATATTTTACTGCTCATTTTATTAAAACCATACGACGGGGTGGATTTGACTTTGACTTAAAATGTCGACAGCAACGAGAGGAAATAAAAGATCAAAGGCACTGAGCGGTGAGCGCGCGCGCGCCGCTACCCCCTTTAGTGCTGTGCACAAACTGTACACATTATTTAATGATTCTTGGGTACAAAAGTAGTGTAGTTCTCGTGTGAGCAAATAGTAATGACGATTGCCTCTCACTCGTGCCGCTCTCGCACCGGCACCGCGGCGCGCCCTCGGGCGTTTCGTACGAAACACTTTAAATATAGGTAAGTGCGGCAATAACGCAGCTGCGACACGCCGCGGCCGCACGCACAATAAACCAGCAACTCATGACACCCCGCGCGCCGCGATATCCGGCCTATCGACATCTTGAACAACATCTACTCGGCCTCCTGCTGTCTCCGCCGAGGCCACGTCGTTCGTGTGAACTTCTTGTTTATGTGCACTAGACGCACACACGTACGTACGCACACACGCACACACGCGCGTGCCCGTTACGTTAGCTCCGATTGCTAAAAACTATCAATGTTTCCCGAAACACATATTCGTTAATTCTCTGTTTCAGGTGCTAGTGTGTCGTTGTTTGTATATATATATACACTGTGACCCCGCTTGTCGCACATCTGCGGTACTCAAATTTGCGTCAATTTTGTAAACAATTTTTTTTTGTTAATTCGTAATCGTTACACTAAATTCATAGTTAAATAAACTGTTGCCTTTTATAAACATTTAACATAGTCCGTTGCGCCTGCGCAACCCCGCCGGCCGCTCCGCTCCGTCCGCTCCGTCCGCTCCGTCCGCTCCGTCCGCTCCGTCCGCTCTGTCCGCTGCGTCGCGCGGTGCCGTCTGCCTATTTTTGCAAAAGAAGATATTGTAACGAGATACATTAATTTATAAAAATAAAATTAATTATTCTAAACAAATACATCAAGTATTAAATAGTTCAAATGAAATTTATAAAGTATTATATATGTGTTTAAAATTGTGTAAAGTGGTGCACGACAAAATTAACATATAACATCATGTTGGTGGAGGAGGTGAGATACCAGCCGCCGGCCGGGTGTGGTTGGTGGTTATTTGAGTAACTACTTGATTATACTGCGGTCCGGGAAGAGTGTTAGATGACACTTCGGTGATATCGAAATACTCAGAACTATGTCTTAGGGCTTCGGCTCTATGACACGTGGGTACTCGACGTCTTAGTGGCTTGCCGCTATGATACGTCGTGTTTAATAATATTTGTTTATTCCAAAGTCAACTCGAACTGTGTCGATGCATTACGAGGTAGCGGAAGCGGACGCGAGCTACTGCCTCGATGCTTATCAAACATTGATATTGCGTCTTGTCGTAGCGGGACGTTTGCATCGTTACTGAACTGACGCGTCTTACGGATCTGGTAGGCTGAGGACTTTTGCAAGATATTGATGTCTGCTGTGATGTCTTGTGCGCCTTTCATGATGATGTGCGCCGATGATAGTTGATTGCATGTCTGTCGCAGTTCGGTGACACGACGTCTTCGACGACCTCTAGGTTAAATGTCACTTTTGAAGGTTGCGCCTTACGTTATGGTTTGACACTTTATCTTATTAGATTTTTCCAAGTCTGGTCCCTTGATGACGGGGCTGCAGACTGTCTGTCCTCCCTATTTTATGGAAATTGTAAATAAAGACCTCAATAGCTCCCCATATTTTAAAATATGTGGCGAGTTGTCGGTGGGCGAGACAAACTTGATCAAAACAGCATTTTACTCAACGACAAAGACTCTATGCCTGATGGCTCATAATAAAAATAATATTTATTGGCTGTATCCACTGCAGTGGTTGGCGGAGTTATGCATTTACTTTATGAATGGTGATAGCTGGTGGGAGTACAATCTCTCAAGGCTGCGATGTTATCGCTTTGCTATTGTATGAGGTGTGCAATGAGCTCTCGAATGCACTCCGCGGATTGCGATCCGTGCTGACTGCGTAGTTGGTGGTGAAGTCAATTCCAACACTTTACAATGTGTCTGCAAGTGCACCTGACTAGTGAAGGTGGTGGCTCGTACAAAGGACTAATCTTTGGGTCGGAGTACCCTTTATATCTATTACGTGTCCTGGAATGTGCGCTGACCATACACTGTATATCTGGTTACGGTTGTATCTTGTGTGATGTCTATTCACATTGCCACGCGCAATTTGATCACAGTTTGTGCTTACGCACTAACAATGAGCCGAGTGCTCTTCTACTGGTTCGCCAGTAAACCTTGCTGTGGACTGCGGTCCGAGGCCAATTAAACTCTCCCTGTTTCAGGGAGGGCGCAGTATTAGGTTGGCGCTCACCGCATACGGCGGGGTCTGGTTACTGGAGCCGTATGCCATCCCCACATTTTTTTTAAAATGTGAGGATGCGAGCTTATACACTTGTGTCGGGTCTTACGAATTAATAATTATTGTAAACCCGTAACAAGATGTGGAGCCCTTTACAAGCGTGAAGGGATTGTAAGTAAGGAAATAAACCACACCAACGGCATCATAAACCTAAAACAACTAAATATTACTACAAACACAACGTAGAACAAGCTCCTGATCGAGACGATTACAAATTAATATAAATAATTAATGGCCAAAACATAAACATCGATCATACCACAAAGAATGGTGCGCATCATCCTGGTCACGTGAAATATGATTACCTGAGTACTAAATATAGTTTTAAAAATATTTAAAACTTATTATATTTAAGAAAAAGGGACAAAAGTTACAATATGTTCCGACTTTCTTCTATATCCTTTCGCTCGGTTGCGACCATATTGCTATTTATTAGTTTTGCCTGTCTTTGCATGTATATTTGACTGAATCCCTGTTCCGTTCAAGCTGTTAAGTAAGTTCTAAGGTTTCACTTAATGACTAAAAATAACGTTGGCTCATTTTACTCCAACGACAGATATTTGTTTCATCAAGTTTTAAATACTTTTATTACAGTTTCATGACAACTGCAAAATTGGTTATTGAAAGGTTACTCAAAAAAATGAAAATAAAATAAAAACCCTTTAATGTCTTAAATTACTATGACATAAATATTTATTTTTTAATCGATTGGTAAGTCAAAGGGAGCTAATGCTGAGGTCAGTTAATGCTGACCGCAACACTTACTCCGATCAGCGCTGGTTTTCAGCCTCATCTTGCTGCCTCAGATACTAGGCGGAACATTCATTACGATGGCATACTTAGTGACATTAATGATACCTATAAAATACGTATTTACGTATAAAAAGATTCAATATATTTAACAGTATCGGTCTTGGGCGTGCGCGTGCGCGTGCGCGTGCGCGAACCAATGTGCGAAAGTGCTCATGTGTGTACCTATAGTCTGTGAGTCATGTTATCTGCAACAAGCTATTAAGGCTTTACAACACATATCATGACACAATCTCAAGAAACACATTTTTTCCTGAAAGGAAGTGGGAGGTGGTTCCAAATCCTTGGTGCATTGAACTCGAAACACGTTCCGTACCGTGCGAGCTCTGCGCTGGAATCACACGAGAACTAAAAGCTGTTGAGTGTAGATCTCTCAAGCTATATCTTTTACCCAGGAGATTCAAACCGCTCGGAGCTGTGCACGCTTAAACGCCTCTTCGCAGACAAGTTGAGTACATTTTCCTTATTTAGGTATGGAGTTATTAATTCTCTCCGCGGTATGCCGTGGCAAAGTTGTATGCAAGCGTTTTGTACTCTGGCTTAATCTTTCTGTCTTGTTATCAATATATTATATTATATTATATTATATTATTGTGGAACCATAATTAAATTGGACAACTATTAATTAAATTGGTTTCTAGTGAGTGACGGACGCGGACAGAAGAAACCAGAGATTTTCGTAAATGTATGATCTAATTTTGTATAAAGTTTTATATTTGTAAAAAGCGTTTTTAACTTTATTTTATGTTATCTGTACGTTTTGTTGCCCATCTATAATAGGGGATAGATGTCGTGCAGAGCTAAAGAGATCAAGGACTGTGTCATTAATCTCCATCTGTCTTCCATAATTCATGACGTTTTTTATTTTAATTTTTGTCCCCAGCACTATCCTTTGGTATTTTGACGGGTTCAATATTAAGGAGTTTTCTTCGGATCACTTGTAGATATTTGTCCAGTCTTTATTAATTTTATTTATAGTTGCTTTAATGTCTTTACCAGGGAATAAATAATATAGTTGTATGTGGTCAGCATGTATATGAACATTGCAATATTGTATACACTTGGTACATCAGCAGTGAAATTAATAAATAAAACAGGGCTTTGTAATGAACCTTGGGGCACTCCTCTCTGTAATGGCTTTAGTGAAGAATAAATTTTGAAAACAATGAGCAGTTCTGCAGAATTCTCTTCAATTGATTCCATAAACAAATATTTCTCAAATCTGAGAAGCAATATGGCTTAGAAAATATTTCGTACAATACACCTCAAATAGCCAATTCGTGCGGTTTATTCCCACCCGACGAAACAGAAGTAGAATTAGTAATGACGAGTCTTAAAAATGACTCTGCGGTTGGATCCGACGGTATCTCCAGTCAGTTCTTAAAATTAACAAAAAATGACCTCTTACTAACCTTTTGACTATATGTTTTGAACAAGGCATTAATCTAAAGGATTTTAAAAAATCGTTGATAACCCCAGTCCATAAAAACGGGGCACGAGACACGTAAGCAATGATCGTCCGATCTCAGTCTTACGCGCGCTATCAAAATTATCAAACAATACTGTCTCGGTCCCTATTCTTCTAAAAACAGTTGGAGAGAGTTGGAATACGGGGAATGGTATATTCGATTTTCAGAGATTTTCTTCATAACCGTGTTCGAAAAGCTAAAATTGGTAATGTTGCAAGTGGTGACAAAACAATAACTTATGGTGTCCCTCAAGGAAGTATCTTGGGACTTAGTCTTTTCTTGATTTACGTCATTGATTTATGTCAGCTAAATATGCCTAATGTCAAGATTTACACTTATACTGATGACACTGTTATCATTTTTCATGGCAAGACTTGGAGTTCGGTATGTCTATCAGCCGAATATGGCCTACACAAAATTAACTTCTGGTTGAGAGTCAACTTATTAGCTCTAAATGTTTTGATATCTACTTTCATTAAATTTAATACAAGAGACAGTCAAGAGCAAAACATTTCATTTAAACTACTCTCATGCAATCTTTATTTAGAACAAGCTTGTTTATGTCCCACGCTTCAAAACTCTAACAGTATTAAATATTTGGGAGTTATGTTGGATAGTAAACTCAATTGGATGCCTATTGGTTATGCACATTGAGCTAATAACCAATAAAGTAAGGAAAATTTGGATGTTTAGACATCTTAGACATGTAGCGGAATATGAAACTCTACGAACTATTTACTACGCACTTGCTCAATCCGTCCTGGCTTATGGAACCTCGGCTTAGGGTCTTACTTATAGAAGTACTATAATTAAATTAGAAAGAGCTCAACGATCATCACTTAAAACCATGACAATTAACCCATACAGATACCCAACTCAGTCTCAGTACGCTGTCATGTGCTTAATGTGAGACAACTAGATATTTTGCAAGTTACTTGTCAGAAGCATCTTGCTAGTCCGTATGTGGCGGGCGAGACGAGGAGGCAAACTACTAATTTTATAACACCGGTTAATTTTCGACCATCTTTTGATAAAAGACAGCTCACTCAGCTTTGTCTGTTTATTTATACAAAAAACTTATTAAGACTTTATGTTTTTACCAACTTCCTTATCATAAATGTAGGGCAATAATTAAGAACTGGCTAATGTTCTTGGACTATAAACAAACGGAGGACTTATTGCTGCCTCTTGTATAACCTTACGTACTTACTACATTTATGACTAACACACCTACACCGGGGCCCGAGAGCTGGAGCTTCCAGTCAGCTACTTGAGACTTCCACACCCGTCTGTGCAGCTTGGTGTGGAATTCTCCTGCCTGGGGGAAAGCGCTGCAGAGGTCCAACTTGCCACCTCAGCTGTCGACTCGACGATCTACACTGACGGCAACCGCATCGACGACAAGGTGGGTGCGGCGTTCTGCGTTATGCGGGATGCCGCAGAGGTTGCGAACAAAAAACCCAAGTTCAGCAACTTCTGCACCGTATACCAGGCAGAGCTGCTGGCTTTAGTGAGAGCGACAGGGTACGCGGCCAGCGGGTCGGCGCATTCGTGCGCCGTCCTTAGCGACTCGAGATCCGCCCTGGAGACTGTCGCAAAACCGGACACCCTCCATCCCCTGGCGATAGCAGTAAAAAAGGACATTATGAAAGGGCGTGAGAAAGGGATGGATGTAAGGTTGTATTGGGTGAAGGCGCATGCGGGGATGGTAGGAAACGAAAGGGCGGACTACCTGGCCAAGGAAGCAGCCCTGAAGAGTAAAAGAAGACCGGAGTACGAGGATTGCCCCGTTTCCTTCGTCAAGCATCAGCTAAGGCTGGGGACGCTTGAGGAATGGAACAGGAGGTATGTGCAAGGTATAACGGCTTCAACAACGAAGATATTTTTCCCAGACGTCAGGTCGGCGTATCGCGTGCTTCGCAAGCTCGCACTCGACACGGTTTAGGTCCAGATGTTCACCGGGCACGGGGGATTCTCCGAGTACCTTCACAGGATCAAGCTCAAAGAGAGTCCCGCGTGCCCCTGTGACCCGACGGTGGACCAGACCGTGGTGCACATCCTGCTCTCCTTTCCCTTATTCGGGAGAGAGAGAGCAGATCTGGAGATGGAAGTAGAAAAAAGGTTAGACACAGTAGCGGTTGCCTCTCTGACGAGTGAAGACGAAAGTCGCCAAATATTTATAAAGTTTGCTAGAAACGTTATAACTGATGCCATAGAAAGAAACAAAAATAACAATAATTAGAAAATAGAAAAGTAAAAGTAAGATAGACAAATAAGAATTAAAAATAGAATGAAAACAGGGAATGGAAATAAATTTAAGAAAATAAATAAATATGTATGATAAATAAAATTAAAAACAAAAATGTAAAACAAGAAAAAGAAGACAAAAAATTTAAACATGAAAAATGGCATGATTCTTTTCAGCTGAAGCAGTTCTAGCTGAACCCGACGAGGTGGCTGTCTTCACTCTGCGAGAGGTATGAAAGAAGGAAAAGGAATGGAGAGTGATAGAAAAGAGGAGGAGTAATTAAGGGAAGAAAGATAAGATAAGAGTGAAAGATTGAGCATGCTCAAGAAAGAAATGAGGAGAATAGAGTTAAGAAAAATAGATCGATAAGTGATGAAAAGTGTTATGCTTAAAAGTGCACAGAAAGGCCCTGGCGCGCCATACGCAGGGGAATGATGTATTAAAAAATAAATAAAAACACACCTACACCCGTATATGTATACACACACATTATGCACACATAGACGACATCTAAAACCACTGAAATGTATTCCTAGTCCGGGAACCAGTGGCTTCAAGTATCGATGACGTCTAAAATAATGCAATAAATTACCTTTATATTTGTTGAAAAAGGCATCCGCCAGGGCTGCATTCTGTCTCCTACTCTTTTCAACCTTCACTCGGAAGCTATGATAAACGAAGCCTTTTACGGTCTTTGTGGCGTGGAAATAAATGCCAGCCGCATTATAAATAATCTTCGCTACGTTGATGACACAGTGTTGATTGCATCTACAGTGGAGGATCTGCAAGGTATGGTGAAAAGTCTAGAGGAATATAGTCACAAATTTGGTCGCAAAATGAATGTTAAGAAGACGAAGCTTATAGTTATCTCTGGGAAAGTCAATAATATGTCTGCTAGGGATCTGGCCAAAATCTGGAAAGATTGCCAAAGTACAAATGTTTGGGTATATGGTTAAACGAGGAATGGAACACTGAGCTAGAGGTAAAGACCGGTATTGAAATTGCTCGCAGTACTGTCAACACAATGAAAAACGTCCTTTGCAATAAAAGCATCAGCGCCGCTTTACGTACTTGTTTACTCCATGGCTTCGTATGGCCCATTATTTTGTATAGATGTGAGGCTCAGACTATTAATGATCTTAAGAAACGTATTGAAGCTTTTTAGATGTTGACATATATTTGATAGACGCATGTTGTCCATTAGCTGGACTCGGATAGTGACCGATAATAGTGTGCTTCAATGAATTGATCAAAAGCGTAACTTCATGGGAACAGTTAAGAAACGTTAAAGCTCCTACCTCGGTCATGTACTTCATCATCAGCAATATGATTTTCTGCAGTTAATTATAAAGGGTAAAGTTTATGGAAAACGAAATATGGAGAGAAGGAAAAAGGCATGGTTGAGAAATATCAGAAAATGGACTGGCTTATCTGGGCCGTACTATTTGTTTCGCCGAACCAGAGACAAAGGACTGTACCACGCTGATCCCCAACCTTCACTAAAGAGGCAGTTTAAGAAGAAGAAGAATCAAAAATGTGCAGTCGCTGTGAATATATTTCACTTCCTGTTTCCCAGCAACGTTACTGAACCAGCGCTGGGCACCCGGCGAGGCCGGTGCGCAACGTGTTGTACACAAATAGGAACGGCATATTTTTTTTTAGTATTGAGTTTTTTTTCTGCAAAGAAGAAACCGCTGAAATGTAAAAGAACTGAAGGAAGGTTAATGTGGCGAACGAGATAATCAACAACAGGGCGAGGGCGGCGAGGACTGGGCAGAGGGGGAATGCGTTGGCTCATTAGCGAGGAACGTTATATAAGACCTTTTTTAAAAACATTCAGCACGCAATGCGAAGTGAACACGGCGGCGGGACTGAACACTGCCTGCGACGGTCACCGTGCCACAATATAATAGCACATTGAATTCTTGTGATAGTAATCATTACATTCTGCACGTTCACAATGTTTATTGTAGTCAAATATTTGACTACCATATGGTGAAGAGTGTACAACTCTGTAACGGCGGGCAGTCGACGGAGAGGCACGAGGGGCGCGGGTTTGATTCCTGATCGAACCCGTAGTCGACGTATTTTATATATAAAAAGCATTATTTACTTATACACTAAACGATGATCAATATTAACACGAAAGTATGCACGACAAGTGCGCGCGAGGGCGCCGATGCTGTGCGCGCCCAATGCTGCACAGCAGTTGGCACAAACTTCAGCTTTTTCATGTTTTTATATGTGTGGTTTTGTCTTCCACAAATACGTCGGGCTCGTAGTACTCATGAGTTTTGATTTACACGTGCAATGTGTTTACGCACTCTCCTACTGCAATAGCTCTTAAATAATCTGGACGTTCAATACCTTAAAAATAAACAAACCAACAAACTAGATCTTCTGTAACACAAGTAGCCCCACGTTAGACACTGATGTCTACACTACAAGCAGCCTTCTTTTTAATGAAATGGGGCAGGGCTTGACCTTCAACTCACCCGGTGCTCAGTGGTGATGATGCGGTGTGCGGCGATGGAGCGCGCCGGTGTACTACCAACCGGTGCACTCTGTTCCCGGAAGTGGCCGCGCCAGCTTGCGGCCCACGGGGGGCACATGCTCGGGGTAGGTTGTCGCGCTGCATGCGCCGCAACGTCCGCTGACCGGAAGTTGGCGTTAATCACCTTCAGGTTTAAAATATACACAGATATATAAATATTACGCCTCGATCCCAGTGGGGTAGGCAGAGAACACCTCTCTCCACTTGCTACGATCCTGGACCATCTCTCTCGCTTCCTCCAATTTCATTAGCTTCTTCATGCATGCTCGTCAATTACAAGTACTCTTGACCCGGTCTTTCTTTAAGACATCTTCGATTTGATCGGATTATTTTTTTTATTATTTTATTTTATATTTTTATTAACGTGTGTAACAAAATGCTAACGGGAGGCACACCCCGGGACCAATAGTGGGCCGCTACCGGGGAAGTGTCGGACTCCAACCGACTAAAAAGCTTCACACGGTATTCCACTCTCTTCCACAAACTCGAGGGGTGGCGGGATAACGTATTTCAGTTCCTCCGCGACCCCCGATCGGCGCCCGAATGAACGGGTCCATCCCGGGGAGGGATGTGATGTGAAGCAGCACCCCTCCCGATAAGATCCGTACGTGGCGACGCGTCGGAATATGAGACGCATCACCTGAACCCTCTCCAAGGGGGGCACCGCCCCGACGGCCCTTGTCCTTGCCCGCTCCGACCGCGTCCTGTCCCCTCGGCGCCCGCTCTCGTATATGTTCGGTCTCCCGCTTCTGCCTCATAACAGAGTCGCAGAATCGGGATACCGCATTCCATGACGGCTCGCTACTGATCATGGTCCTGACTACGGATGGTAGCGAGAAATCACTCCCTATCGCCGCTACAAGCGCGGCCCTGTCCCCCCCCCCCCATCGCGAGCAATCGGCCAAGGTGTGGGACGATGTGTCCACCGAGTGGCCACACTCGTCGCACGCCTCGTCCATCCTACTTGTACAGTTCCGCCGGTGCAGATAGCTCCCGAAGCAACCGAGCCCCGTGAGTACCTGCACCAGACAGAAACTGAGGACTCCGAAGTCCCGGTTCAGCCAGTCACCAAAGACCGGCCGGACGGCCTCAACGGTGAGGCGAACGTACGACGGTTCAAGGAGTCGGCGATCCCATCTCCGAGCACCTCTAGACGCGCCTTTCGGCGCCACATCTCCACCTCGTCTGGCGACGGAAGCGAACCTCCCACTCGAGGGCTCTCTTCTGCCACCAGTAGAGACGCGCCAGCGACTCCGTTTCGGGTTCCCACGGCAGCGTTCCGGCGAGGACGCACGCCGCCTCGAAGGAGTTGGTACGGTAACCTCGTACGACTCGTATGACCATGACGCGCTGCGGCGAGCGCAGCAGCGTCACGTCACGGGTCGACAGGTGATGCGCCCATATAGGCTCACCGTATAGCGCTATAGAGCGCACCACACCCGTGTAGAGTCGCCGGCATCCGACGCTCGGCCCGCCCAGATTGGGCAGAAGGCGGCTCAGAGACCCGGCTGCTCGAGTGAGCTTCGGGCCCAGCTACCAAAAGTACTCGTCGAACCTTCATCGGCCGTCGAGAACGAGTCCTAAGTACTTCATCAAAGTACCTACGGCGATGGAAGTCCCGCCGACGGCGCATTCCGGGCGCTGTGGAAGCACAAGGCCTCGCACTTGCCCAGCGCCACCTCCAGCCCCAAGAGCCGAATGCACGAGACGACGTGAGCCACGCCCGCAGTCGCCAACACGCGCTTTCCTAATGGTGGGTGCGCGAGCCGTCACCAAGGTGTCGTCGGCGTAACAGGTCACGTCGACTCCACCGAGGTTGACTCCGCGCAACACCGAGTCGTAGCCGATTTTCCACAGGAGCGGTCCGAGGACCGACCCCTGCGGAACACCGCACGACACACCGTACCGACACCACTCGTCGCACGTCGGATACCTCACGGACCTGTCCGAGAGGTACGCCCCGATCGTACGCCTCAGGTAGACCGGGACACTGAAGTGGACCAGCGCCGCGGTGATCGTGCTTCACGGAAGGGTGTTTAACGCGTTAGCGATGTCGAGAGACACCGCCAATACCACCTCTCCGCGAGCCACCGCCGCGTCCGCCAGGGCTCGCACCCGCGCTATCGCGTCTACGGTGGGCCTGCCCCGGTGGAATCCGAATTGGTGTTCGCTCAAATCCGGATCGACCTCCTCCATGTGTCGAACGAGGCGAGCCGCGATAACGCGCTCGAAGAGCTTGCTCACCTCGTCCAACAACACGATCGGCCGATACGACAACGGTGAGTCGGCCGGTTTTCCCGCCTTCCGAAGCAGGACCAGTTTCCCCGCCTTCCATAGGGGTGGAAACCGACCCCACTTCAGCAACGCCGTGAACAGCGTCCGCGTCCAGGGCTCTAGGGGACCCATATCTAGAGCCCACACGCGGCCGGGTATACCGTCGGGCCCAGGAGCGGTGTCCTTGACACGCATCCTTTGAACGACAGCCGACAGTTTCCCTACGCTGACACCCGAGACGTTGTCCGGGTCGAAGGACTCTTCCCTCCCCCCGCGCCGCGGGACCGAGTCGCTGTCGGTGGCGACCCTTGGTCGTTCCGCCGTGGGAACAGTGTGCGAACCGTCAGATCGAGAAGCTCCGGTGGGAGGCTACGAGTCAATGGGGGTCAGTGCTAGCGCGCGTTGCACGAGCCCGTCACCACTGTGTGGTTGGCCAGGGCCCGTCTCTGAGCGCGGCCTCGTCATATCTTTAACTGCACTCAACGTAGGGCGCGGTACTTCCGCTATTGTGTAGCTCGCCGAACGGTCGGCGCTCCTCTGCACAACACCATCGCCTAAAGCAGTCTTGCCTACCCCAGAGTACGAAGTGCTGACGGCGCCAGTGTGGGATTCCCCAACCGTAAGGCCGGTACCCACCTGGGGACCAATGTCTTTAGAGCTGCTTGCCATTATGAGTGTGGTTGCTGATCCACAGTTTTAGGCGCTCGGGACCAAGTTCTTTTTGGCCATTCATCCCATCGGCGCGCCGTACCTTAGGATTGGGGTAATTTCGGAGGTTGTCTTCTTCTTGTCTCCGGTCGCAATGACCGCAGTCCCCGCTCCGCTCGGGGTGTGCTATGAGCGGGCTACGGGTGCGCCCGGCGCGGCCAATAGCCGCCCTAGGGGCGGACTCACCGCGCGACTGGACTGATTGCGCTGAAGAGAAAATTGAATCCACGAGGAATATTAGATTTTCCCTCAGCGGGCGGTGGGATCCTCACTTCCCGACGCCAGTGCTGTCGGATTATTAGCCGTCAGTTGCCCTATGCTCGAGAGCATAAAGCAGCAGCCGTTGCCCAGGGTACACCAGTCCCAGGAGATGTCCTTACCCCCGGACCGAGGTCCGAAGGGTAACTGCATCCGCCGGGCACACGAGAGGGTTATCCGACCCAGCACCTTGATCTGAATATGTTCGCCTAGGTCGACCTGCACCGATTTATTTAATCATTCTTACATTGTATACCCCTCTCGTTAACCTTCTTTCATCCATTCTTATTATTTGAAATATTGGACACTCAAATTATCAGCCTAAACTTTATTAAATTTTCATTCAATTGACAATGAAAACATAAAGACGTGAGAGATTCTTTGCGTTGTGTTGCGTTGCGATAGCGGCAGGGCGGCGTGGTGGCCGCTTGCGGGGCTCAGCGGCCACTTCACTCGCGGAAGCGCCGTCAGTCCTGTACTGCAGCAAGGACTCATTGCCTGCACAAACAGAAACACAGACACAGACGCAGACACGTTTACTCTCAGCGAACAATTCCCGGTGCGAGCGGCGCGGACGAAAACAAACATGTTTTTGTTGTTTATTTGAAAATTTGAACAAACTGTTGAGTAATCTGTTGAGCGAACTTTCAATTTATTTTATTGAATAGATTAGGCTTTAAGTTGTATTGCCAGCGGCATGGTCCCGACGAGAGCGTTAGGGTAAATATGATACGTAGTCGTTGACCCTGCGTCCACCCGTAACGGATCCTGATTACAGAGGTCCAGGAGAAGGGAGCTTAAGGTATTTGCACCATAGCTATCGTGAAAAGATATACGCCGCGCAACAACACCAATTCTCTATCAATGACACAGCATGGTGGCTGCCCCTTAAAGATATACAAATGCTCATCGAATGTCGGAGTGGAGTACCAGTGACCGATGACATCGCAATGTCGGCCGGCGGCGAGGCTGCGCGCGGCGCCGCTCCGCACACGGGCCGGACCCGCAGCACTCGCCGCAGCGCTCGGCCGGCTCGGCGGGCTCGGTACTCGCACTCGCGTATTATTTACCTACCTTTTTTTTTTTTTTTTTTTTTTTGATATCGGTGGTGGAAATGCTGTTACCGCATACCCAGCGTCCTTTTCAGGGGGGGGACGCCGGGTTATGTGGGGCTCGGGGCCACTGAGATGTTGTGCGTGACCCCCATACCCACTAAAACCACCACCGCTTGTCCCGCAATACGCGTACTGGAGACGCCCGGGTTTCAGCAAAGCAACTCTCCGGGCGCCTCCGCGTATAAACCTCCTCCTGGTGGATGCCCGCGGGGAGCAAAGGCACCCACCTGCCGTCCCGTACCGGCCCCTCACGGGACCGGAACGTTGGGGCCCCCCGACCCCTCATACGACCGCGCGCGCCCAAGACGGAGCGCACGCCCGGCCACCGCCTTCCCGTGAAGGAATTGGGCGGCGGCCTCCTCCCTCCAGACTCCCCCCCCCACTTCGACGAGGGAGGGGGGACAAAAACCAAGACTCCCCCGGGGGACGCACCCCCAGGGGAAACACGACAAAAGGCCCAAAGGGCCACGCCCATGGCCCGAAGGCCCCCTCACACCGTGCCCGGCTAGGGGCCCGTCGCTCACGGCGGGAGGAAGCGGACGGCGTGGTTCTGCCGCCGCGCTCTCCCGCCGGCCCGCCGCCGCCTGCAAGGTGCGGCAGCGGCGTCGGCCTCCCTCGTGTGCTCGGCGGCCTCCTTCTGACGCATCACTGCGCCGCAGAAGGAGACCACCGCCTTCCAAGACCTCTCGCTGCTCAACACATGATCGATTACAGTCGGCAGCGAGAGGTCACTGCCGATTTGCGCGACGAGGGCGTGGCGCTGCGGCCCCCATGCCGGGCACTCCGCCAGAGTGTGGTGCGCCGTGTCAATCGGCGCACCACACTCGACGCATTCTTGTGTCATCTCTCTACGAGCCACCTGGTGCAGGTACTTGCCGAAACATCCATGGCCTGTCAGCACCTGCACCAGGTGGAACGTCAAGGCCCCGTACCGCCGGCTCATCCACCGGGAATTATTTACCTACCTTACGAGTACTCGTATTAATCAATTTTACTGGCGGCAGGTCTCTGTGGCCGGCCACCGTCTAAGTGGGAATAATCAGGGCTTATTTCTACCGCCAATCATTTCCTCTGCCGGATAAATTCTTACACCAAACTTCCCAATGCGGGTATGTGAGCACCATTACACAAAAAGTTTTTATGTAAACTAAAGGAGAGAAAAAATTATATGCGCGTGTGCATCGTGCGCACCGTGCGCGCTGCTCCGCCGCACCCCCTACCCTCGCAACGCTCGCAGAGGGACGAGATGGGGGGTGCAGTGGTCGCGTCGCAAATTTCCTTCATGAATTTTGTTAATTAATTAAACACGCGACTTCGCGACCTCCGCGTATCCCCCCGCGTATTTAAAGCTGGCCATCCACCGGCTGCTGCTCACCACCGGATGTACACGTAGAGCATGCACTCGCACTAATTACGGGTGTACATCGCCACCGTCCGATAACCGATACTTTGGTCGCGGAAGTCGCGCCGGAATACCCACTTCCTATTTAAAACGGATATCCGCAATTGCCTCCGTTTTATTTAAAAAAAAAAAAAAAAAAAAATATTATTTGAACTCGCTTCAACAGCACTCTCGTAAATACAAGATCCAACCCAATCCGTTGTAATGACGTCTGTTTAACCATAAACTAGGCACACGGCGTCTGTCGACAAGAAATCATGATGTATTATCTATTGTGCTGCGCCCTAACCATTTAGGATAAGTTTGAAATTCAGACGCGAACTGGCTGCTTCAGCCGTTATTTAGTGTAATGGAGAGCACTCTGAGCGCAGGAAGCGCCGCGCACGTAGCGGGGCGACCACCCGGGCGATGTTACTTCTTATCACTCGTGGTGCGGGCCGCGTGCACCTGCTACAAGCGCGCCACCGCGCCCGTAGCGGGGCGACAACCCGGGCGATGTTACTTCTTATCACTTGTGGTGCGGGACGCGTGCACCTGCTACGAGCGCGCCACCGCGCCCGTAGCGGGGCGACAACCCGGGCGATGTTACTTCTTATCACTTGTGGTGCGGGACGCGTGCACCTGGTACGAGCGCGCCACCGCGCCCGTAGCGGGGCGACAACCCGGGCGATGTTACTTCTTATCACTTGTGGTGCGGGACGCGTGCACCTGCTACAAGCGCGCCACCGCGCCCGTAGCGGGGCGACAACCCGGGCGATGTTACTTCTTATCACTTGTGGTGCGGGACGCGTGCACCTGGTACGAGCGCGCCACCGCGCCCGTAGCGGGGCGACAACCCGGGCGATGTTACTTCTTATCACTTGTGGTGCGGGACGCGTGCACCTGGTACGAGCGCGCCACCGCGCCCGTAGCAGGGCGACAACCCGGGCGATGTTACTTCTAATCACTTGTGGTGCGGGACGCGTGCACCTGCTACGAGTGCGTCATCGCACCCGTAGTGGGGCGACCACCCGGGCGATGTTACTTCTTATCACTCATGGTGCGGGACGCGTGCACCTGGTACGAGCGCGCCACCGCACCCGTAGCAAGGCGACAACCCGGGCGATGGTGCTTCTTATCACTCGTGGTGCGGGACGCGTGCACCTGCTACGAGCGCGCCATCGTACCCGTAGTGGGGCGACCACCCGGGCGATGTTACTTCTTATCACTCATGGTGCGGGACGCGTGCACCTGGTACGAGCGCGCCACCGCACCCGTAGCAAGGCGACAACCCGGGCGATGGTGCTTCTTATCACTCGTGGTGCGGGACGCGTGCACCTGCTACGAGCGCGCCATCGTACCCGTAGTGGGGCGACCACCCGGGCGATGTTACTTCTTATCACTTATGGTGCGGGACGCGTGCACCTGGTACGAGCGCGCCACCGCACCCGTAGCAAGGCGACAACCCGGGCGATGGTGCTTCTTATCACTCGTGGTGCGGGACGCGTGCACCTGCTACGAGCGCGCCATCGTACCCGTAGTGGGGCGACCACCCGGGCGATGTTACTTCTTATCACTCGTGGTGCGGGATGCGTGCACCTGCTACGAGCGCGCCATCATACCCGTAGTGGGGCGACCACCCGGGCGATGTTACTTGTTATCACTCGTAGTGCGGGACGCGTGCACCGGCTACGAGCGCGCCATCGCACCCGTAGTAGGGCGACCACCCGGGCGATGTTACTTCTTATCACTCGTGGTGCGGGACGCGTGCACCTGCTACGAGCGCGCCATCGCACCCGTAGCGGGGCGACCACCCGGGCGATGTTACTTCTTATCACTCGTGGTGCGGGACGCGTGCACCTGCTACGAGCGCGCCATCGCACCCGTAGCGGGGCGACCACCCGGGCGATGTTACTTCTTATCACTCGTGGTGCGGGACGCGTGCACCTGCTACGAGCGCGCCACCGTACCCGTAGCGGGGCGTCAACTCGGGCGATGTTACTCCTTATCACTCGTGGTGCGGGACGCGTGCACCTGCTACGAGCGCGCCATCGCACCCGTAGTGGGGCGACAACCCGGGCGATGTTACTTCTTATCACTTGTGGTGCGGGACGCGTGCACCAGCTCCGAACGCGCTGCCGCGCTCGTAGCGGGGCGACCACCAGGGCGATGTTACTTCTTATCACTCGTGGTGCGAGACGCGTGCACCTGCTCCGAGCGCGCCGCCGCTCCGCCGCACCGCCTCGTAGCAACAGATTAAAATGGATGTTATTGGTTTCGGCCAATGGTTCCAACTGAAATGGCATGAGAAATCTGCATCAACTCGCAGTCTGCCTGTCTCACAAACATATATAATTATTAGTTTTTTCGTTGTAATATTTGTATGTTTGTGGTACCGTCGCCGGAAGTCGTCCTCCGGAGAAAGTTTGAACGAAGTACTAGAGCAAAACTGATTGTTTCATAATATGAAGAGCTTATATAAAAGTTTCACCCTTGCCTCGTCTCGCTGACAGTCTTGTAAACATCATTTAAATCATGAGCGCTGCGAAGGGCGCGTTGTAACTGATAATTAAACGTAGCGCGCCGTAGGGCCGCGTAGCGCGCCGTGGGTCTGCGTAGCGGGGCGCGCCGCCGCGGTTCAGTCGCGCGCCGGTGTCCGCTCGGGTGGGGTGTGTGTGCGCGCTGGTCGCGGGCCGCTCGGCGACGTATCCGATATCTGTTAAAACTTTCCGTCGGCCGCCGCCGCCGCTGCCGCCGCCGTTAACAAGGTTACGCATCGAGTGCGTGTGTTTCGTTGATTTTACTTTGACCGTAACATTCTCAACTCGTAACAATAATATTTATTTCTGTTATGTTCATCGTCAAAAAATTTATGGTAAGTCTCTGTTTAAGTGTCGAAGAATGTGAATATCTTCATGGATGATGTATGTAGTTTTGTTCAATTACTTTAAATTTTTTATAAGATACACTTTGTGTTGAAAAGTTTTAAGTGGATTCATTTCTCCTTTAGAACAATTGGATGGCTTCTAGAAACATCATAATTAATATCATTTTCAGTCCAAGTATCTTATATGATTATCACTTTAAACTTCACATGCATCACGCGCTGCACGACTCGGCAACGCGTGCGTGCATGCGTGCGTGCGTGCGCGTGCACGTGTACGCAGTGGCCGATATATATTTATAACATGCAGTTTATAATTTTCTTTATCATGTTGCAACACGCTCTCTCCACAGTTTATAGGGACAATATAACTCACCGTTTTTTTGAAGCGTCATGTAGCGACACAAAGACAACGAACTGAAGAAAATATTCATTTTAAAATACCTTAAACGGTAATTATTTATACTAGATCATAGTGCGGTATTTGTGCGCGAGGGCACGGGCTACAGCGTAGCGCCACGTTTCCGCCCCCTCTGCCGCCGCACATCCGGTCGGCAAGGGTTGAAGCTGAAAACAGAAAACCAAAATAATTTTTAATGCTTAAAATTCGAGCTTCCCGTTTGCTTTGTACACGTAAAACTACTTCATTTGAAAAGCAATACAGCGCTGCAGTTTCCGAAAAAAACAGTATTAGTATTTCTAAACATTAAAAGGCTTTCAAAGAGACTCTTTTTATGCTTGTTGGTTTCCTTGAAAGCTCCCACGGCGCCGGGTAGCAGGCCCACTTCCTTCTGTTTCGACGAAAACGCGGAATGCACTATCTATTATTATACGTATTTTGATACCCAATACAATTAACATGATACATATACTTACGGATTCCGCGGTACATGGAACGCAATTTTTTCACACCTGTGCCGACCCATCCGTTGTGTATACGTCGTGCGTCCATCGTGCGTCCGTCGTGCATCCGTTGTGCATCCGTCGTGCGTTCGTCCTGCGTCCGTCATGCGTCCGTCATGCGTCCGTCATGCGTCCGTTGTGCATCCGTCGTGCGTCCGTCGTGCGTCCGTCGCGCGTCCGTCGTGCGTTCGTCCTGCGTACATCCTGCATCCGTCGTGCGTCCGTCCTGTGTCAGTCCTGCGTCCGGCATGCGCCCGTCCGTCCTGCGCGCGTGACGGTACCCCTGGCCGGTCGCAGCGCGCTCTGCCCCGGCGGCGGTGCGCCTGTTGCTGTTGCATTTGTACAAGTTAAACTGAAATGCTTTAATGGAAAAGAATTTGCTAAATTTGTATTGTAAGCTGGCGCTCCCGCGAGGAGCCCTTGAGGAATATCCGACTCGTGTGTCCACCTCTCGGAACGGCCTTCACGCTAATGAACTATCAATCAAACGCACGGCAGCGCGGCGACGGGGCGGCCTCGGGCCCCGGGCCACCGGCCACTGGCCACCGGCCATCGGCAACCGGCCACCGGCGACCACTCCTCTACTGTAGCAGTCGGTTAGTTTCGGTTATGCCCTCACCCAACGCCATCGGCGATGATCGTCGTTTGCTTAAAACAATGAATAAGCGTTACCTAACCTTAGTTAACCTCACCGTCCGCTCCCGCGTCCGCGTCCGCGCCCGCGCGCACACTGGCCGCCCGCCGGCCGAGATAAGCCTTTAATCTCTTTTTAATTGGTAGATTGCAAATGATCACCTCACTTATAAGGTTGTGTTGCTCCGCGCTCCGGCGTCAGATTTTCTCCTAACTTGAAATGTTTTTTGCTTAAGACGCTTAATTAAGAATTAATCTCTCTACTTCAAAAGAATGTGCAAAATGGCCGCCGATGGGGACGGCGGGGAGTATTATGCAGTGTCCGTGTTTAAAGAATGAGATTTAGATAGTTTATTGACACAGTTTATACCATAAGCCGATGACGTGCAGCACCGCGTCGCGTGCTCACTCCGCCCTCAGCCACACTCAGGCCACGGCCACGGCCACGGCGACGGCCACCACTTAGTGTAGGACACGCAAACTCAAAATTTGCAACGCGTTGCGCGCGCTGCCTTAGCGCCGTATTAATAGTCCAAGTGATTGAACAGGGTGTGGTCGCCACTTCTCTTTTTTTAACATTATTGTTGCTTTTCTAATTCTACCATGTCCACGATCACCAGCTCGTGCAGAAGGCGGCCCGAGCTGCGACAAACAGTTGTGGCGGCAGCGCTTTATCGTTGCTATATAATGGCTGGTCGCCTCCTGGGTTACTTCACAAATGTTTTCCCCGAAATTCTATTGTATATAAAATAAAGTAACTTACCTGGCTACAATCTGAATAGTTGACGATATCCGGTTAAGTGTAAGACTGGAGTTGAAAACAAAATTGGGCGAATATAGACAAATATTAAATCACATCGCCGCTACCAGCAATTCAACTTGAACTGTACCTTGATTTCAAAAGAGAGATGGACGTGGTGTAAGAAAAACGGGTCTTCAAAATCCTTCTTCCAGGTATATGCCATATCCCAGCGTTGGAGGAAGCGGTTCAATTCAATCCGAAGCATGCCACGCACAGGAAGTGGTCATTAGTTCGGAACTGTCCGTAGTGAACTGACCGCTATCAATTCGCGTTGCAATATGCAAGATTATGTGGCACGCAGCGACCGGCTTGAAGCGGCTTATTGCGTGCCCGCTCGCTCAGCGAACCAGCTGTGTCCGACGTCACCGCCGTCTCCAGCGCACACCGGTACGTGTTAGAAACTAACGTTTGCAGCTCACCACTGCTGACACGCCTGCGAGCTGGCCGACTCCTGCCGGCCGACTAACGGCGTGGCCGCAAACTCAAAATCAACATATTTTATTCAACGAGAATATTAACTCTTTAATGAACCAAAAATTCTACCGGCGATTGCGTTACTGGTGTACAAGTGTCTCGCCGGCCTGCCAACGCACTGCTTGGGAGTCAATGCGTTCTGTTTGCCCACGCCACTGTCATTCATATTCTCGTGAACGCAAGCCGGGGGGGTGGGGGGTTCGGTTTGCGAACGGAAACATTTTTAAGTTCATCAAGTAGCAAGAGCCGCGACCGCCCGCGCGCTGCAGCTCGCAGCAGCCTGGTGCCGGTGCACACGGCGGCAAGTCGCCGTCAGCTTATTTTAGTTCCAGTATTTGTACCCTGTGTGTCAGTCTGGCAAGGGCACATATTTAAGTTTTATCGGGTGTACAGAATATAATGAATGCCGCTCACAATCCCGACGCGAGTGTACCAGTATCCTCGCGCGGACGGCGCGCGCCTGCGTGCTATTCACTAATTAGGGTACTGTGGAAACAAATATTCAAAAATGTTTTGCAGCTGACGACTGCTGCTGTTCACATAGTTCTGCATTAAGTTCAAAAGTTCTTATTAAAATCTCCTCGTATCTCTCTCGTTCACGCTTCCGGTAGACATTGCACTATAGATATATATTACTTGCATTTTATATTTACATGAAAAGAGAATTTATAGAGAATATAAGAGTCCTGACGCCGAGTCCGGCCGGACCGACACCGGCCGACGGTACCTGCAGAACACCTCACAGACCAGGGACCCGCTGTGAACCGGAGTAAAACCACACACCCGCACACACGCGCACACACCCGCACACACCGACACACACCCGCACACACGCGCACACTCTCTCACACACCGACACACACCCGCTCACACGCGCACACACGCGCACACTCTCTCACACACCGACACACACCCGCACACACGCGCACACTCTCTCACACACCGACACACACCCGCACACACGCGCACACTCTCTCACACACCGACACACACCCGCACACACGCGCACACTCTCTCACACACCGACACACACCCGCACACACGCGCACACTCTCTCACACACCGACACACACCCGCTCACACGCGCACACACGCGCACACTCTCTCACACACCGACACACACCCGCACACACGCGCACACTCTCTCACACACCGACACACACCCGCTCACACGCGCACACACGCGCACACTCTCTCACACACCGACACACACCCGCACACACGCGCACACTCTCTCACACACCGACACACACCCGCTCACACGCGCACACACGCGCACACTCTCTCACACACCGACACACACCCGCACACACGCGCACACTCTCTCACACACCGACACACACCCGCACACACGCGCACACACGCGCACACTCTCTCACACACCGACACACACCCGCACACACGCGCACACTCTCTCACACACCGACACACACCCGCACACACGCGCACACTCTCTCACACACCGACACACACCCGCACACACGCGCACACTCTCTCACACACCGACACACACCCGCACACACGCGCACACTCTCTCACACACCGACACACACCCGCACACACGCGCACACTCTCTCACACACCGACACACACCCGCTCACACGCGCACACACGCGCACACTCTCTCACACACCGACACACACCCGCACACACGCGCACACTCTCTCACACACCGACACACACCCGCTCACACGCGCACACACGCGCACACTCTCTCACACACCGACACACACCCGCACACACGCGCACACTCTCTCACACACCGACACACACCCGCTCACACGCGCACACACGCGCACACTCTCTCACACACCGACACACACCCGCACACACGCGCACACTCTCTCACACACCGACACACACCCGCACACACGCGCACACACGCGCACACTCTCTCACACACCGACACACACCCGCACACACGCGCACACTCTCTCACACACCGACACACACCCGCACACACGCGCACACTCTCTCACACACCGACACACACCCGCTCACACGCGCACACACGCGCACACTCTCTCACACACCGACACACACCCGCACACACGCGCACACTCTCTCACACACCGACACACACCCGCACACACGCGCACACTCTCTCACACACCGACACACACCCGCACACACGCGCACACTCTCTCACACACCGACACACACCCGCACACACGCGCACACTCTCTCACACACCGACACACACCCGCTCACACGCGCACACACGCGCACACTCTCTCACACACCGACACACACCCGCACACACGCGCACACTCTCTCACACACCGACACACACCCGCACACACGCGCACACTCTCTCACACACCGACACACACCCGCACACACGCGCACACACGCGCACACTCTCTCACACACCGACACACACCCGCACACACGCGCACACACGCGCACACTCTCTCACACACCGACACACACCCGCACACACGCGCACACACGCGCACACTCTCTCACACACCGACACACACCCGCACACACGCGCACACTCTCTCACACAGCGACACACACCCGCTCACACGCGCACACACGCGCACACTCTCTCACACACCGACACACACCCGCACACACGCGCACACTCTCTCACACACCGACACACACCCGCACACACGCGCACACACCCGCACACACCGACACACACCCGCACACACGCGCACACTCTCTCACACACCGACAAACACCCGCACACACGCTCACACACCCGCACACACCCCGACTGGCAAGAGCACAAAAGATGTTCTCTTATTTCCACAAACAACGCGCTACTCGCAAGACGCAGCAGCTGGAGCCGCTCCACTCAATTTGTGCACTTCCGCTTTTACCTTAACCATATTATGGAATTTTCTAATATCTTATAGCTTTCGACGGAATTTTGTGCTAAATTTCAGCTCTTCAAAAACCATGAAACTGAAATTGTTCGATCCATACTTTAGGAGATCCTGATTACAACAACACATCTACAAAAATCATATTTTCAACGTCAATCACGTTGATATATAGAGATTATTATCAACTGGAAAAGAAAATGGGTTGCCGCCGCTAAATTGATAGTAATAACCCCCACTCCACTCCCACCCACCTCTATCGTGAGTACTAAACAATACCGATACTCAAAACATTGAGATATAAATTTAGAAAAATATTATATTCTCTTCTCAATGGAATTATGAAAGTGATTTTCATTAAATTTAAAACAACACCCCCTATGGCACTAATCGCGGCGACTCACTCCGGCAAAAATCGCCACTTGTCCTGGTAAAGTAACATAATACCGTGAAGAGGTTCCCCTCCAAAGCTAAGGATTCCGTCCGCGCGTCTTCACGCTGCGTAGCGCGGCCGAGGTGAGCTCGGCCAGGGAACGGCATCTGCCCCTACAGACTGGCGGGAGTTTGTGTGCGGGCTGCTGGCGCGAGGGAGCCCGCGCGCACTGCCGCCCGCCCGCCCGCCGTAGCGCCTCGTAGGGGCGCGTAGCGACGCGCTGTAACTGTAACACTCGCGCATCGTAACTAACGCTACGAAGGCGGCGAGACTGTTTCCGTAAATAATGCGCTCAGTCGCCTTTAATCTGCCCGTCGCTCGCCGCTCGCCGCATGCCACTCGCCGCCCACCACCCGCCGCCGCCGGAGTGCGCTCTGTACGTAGTGCTCGCCTATTTCTCTGCTCAAATCTATCTTGCATATTTTTATTTCTGTTGCTTTGTAACAACATTACCTATTTATTCATATACCATTATATATGTAAACTTATACACACGTATATATATATATATATATATATATATATATATATATCATCATCATCATCTGATAAACGTCCACTGCTAAACATAGACCTCCGCCAAAGATCATATATATTATATATTATATATAAGACGAAGTGTCGGTTAGCGACGAACACTATTGAAATATTTTGTTTTCTATAAATAAAATCGGACAGAAACGGTAACTTGTGACCAACTCTTAATGATGACCACGACCACTTTGTCATCAAAAGTGATACCGACGAAGAAGATAAGTAAAATATGAAATGTCTCAAACCGTTTTCAAAGTTCTCCAAAGTTTACTACCAACTGAAGCTGGGTGCTCTCCGCAGAGTGCAGTCGCCGCCATCTCCTCGCTCCGGGGGTAACACTTCCGGGTTTAAGCATTACCATAAGCGTAATTTGTAATCCGTCCGGATCTCGCGATAATAAGAAAGCTATTTAGTTGGCATCATTCTAAGCTCTTAAATGTCAACCTCGTGATTGATATCTTAGTAATTTTCGTTAAAATTTCAAATCAAATAATTTAAAAGGCAGGCGGCGGGCGCGTAGCAGTGCGTAGGAGGCGGGCACGTAGCAGTGCGCAGGTGGCGGCCGGCGGGCGCGTAGCGGTGCGCAGAAGGCGGGCGGCGGGCGTGTAGCGGTGCGCAGGAGGCGGGCGGCGGGCGCGTAGCAGTACGCAGGTGGCGGGCGGCGAGCGCGTAGCGGTGCGCAGGAGGCGGGCGGCAGGCGCGTAGCGGTGCGCAGGTGGCGGGCGGCGGGCGCGTAGCGGTGCGCAGGAGGCGGGCGGCAGGCGCGTAGCGGTGCGCAGGAGGCGGGCGGCAGGCGCGTAGCGGTGCGCAGGAGGCGGACGGCGGGCACGTAGCGGTGCGCAGGTGGCGGGCGGCGGGCGCGTAGCGGTGCGCAGGAGGCGGGCGGCAGGCGCGTAGCGGTGCGCAGGAGGCGGGCGCGTAGCGGTGCGCAGGTGGCGGGCGGCGGGCGCGTAGCGTGCACAAAAGAATTACAAATCTTCACAAAGAAGTCGCCGCACGCAACGCAGAACCGATCGATGTGGAAATCTTTGAGAGAGGCCCATGTCCAGCAGTGGACGTGTATCGGCTGACGGTGAAGCCGCCGCGCTCTCAGGTCGCACCGTGCGGCGCCCGGCAGCCAGTCCTTCTCAAACGGCACCACCACGGAACTGCCACGGTACAGCCACGGCACCATCACAGCACCGCCACGGCGCCGCTAATAATTTTTTTGTTCTGACAAGACATAATAAAAACATTTTTTTCTTTTTATTGTTAACGCGCCACATCACCACAGCACCACCCCCATCCCTCTTTATTAGTTCCGAGGTCTGTCGATTGCGCCAGCGACGCCCGCGATGGTAAGTTGCCAGTCCGTCGCCTGAGTGACGTCAGAGCACTGGTGTCTCGTTGTTGCAGCCGCGCTGATGCTGACGGCAGCCTGCGCGACCTCGCGCAGCGCGCGCCCTCTGCCGGTGGCATGAAGCAGGCGCCACTACCATGCGCGCCGACTGCAGCTGGTATGCGATCGCGGTTCTATTCCTTGTTATGCGACCAGCGGCGATGAGGCAATCCGCGGCCAGCCTCGATGGCGACACCAGACACCGCCACCGCCACCGGCACGAGCAGCACGAGCAGATCGAGCCGCCTGTCACCGAAACGGAGCTCCCTGGTGAACAATTAATTAGCCACGCTCCTCACTACGACCAGCTCCATCCGCACGAGGAGGCACCGCAGTTAGCGGTGGGCAGACACAGTCACGACGCCAGCATCTTTGCTCACAAACGGAGAAACGATTTGTTAAATGCCATGAGTGAACTAAAAGATAAAAAGCACCAGCACTGGCCGATTAAAAGGGAAGCGGTGATCGAAGGGGACCTGGTTCTGGGCGGGCTGATGATGGTGCACGAGCGCTCCGATAAGCTGACCTGCGGGCCCGTGATGCCGCAGGGCGGCGTGCAGGCGCTGGAGACGATGCTGTACACCCTGGACGAAGTGAACCGGCGCCGACTCGTGCCCGGTGTCACCATCGGCGCGCACGTGCTGGATGACTGCGACAGAGATACTTACGGACTGGAGATGGCCGTCGATTTTATTAAAGGTAGACCTCTCGTTTAACTCCTGAGCTAGCACCCCTCTTACCCCCAGTAATTCGCACTACCCCGGGGGCGGTGCGTGCCAGCTTGCGGTGCTGCACGCGCTCGGGGTGGCGCGCGCGCAGCACTCACCGGAACCCGGCCACTGATTGCAGGCTCCATCAGCAACATCGACGACGCGGAGTACGCCTGCAACGCGTCCGCCGTGCGCAAGGTGATCTCCGGCGTGGTGGGCGCCGCCTCCAGCGTCACCTCTGTGCAGGTCGCCAACCTGCTGCGTCTCTTCAAGATACCGCAGGTCAGTCGTGAAAGAAAGAAAGATAGAAAGAAAATGTTTTTATTGACACTTGACCACTTGATTATACACGTGCAATTAAATAAAACAACAAAAAAAAAGTTGTCATAATATTATATATTAAATAATTGCAACGCGGGTCGCGCCGACGCGTGGGCCGCGCCGCGCCGACGCGTGGGCCGCGCCGCGCCGACGCGTGGGCCGCGCCGCGCCGCCGTGCAGCGAGCACCGTTTGTTGGGTAGGCGTGTGCGCGGATGTTGTGCCGATGCTATTTACAAAACGAGCGCACACATTCTGTACACGCCGAACTGCACGCGCGGTTCTTGATAACAGGCAGGGACCGTACATAGTGTCACAGTAGTTAAGATTAGATAGTACTAAGCTCTCGACCAATCTTTGTCTCATTTAATTTTTGAGGAATTTCCTGATTCTGTACAGAACCTTTAATCTATAGAAGCATTTCCTTATTACTTTGTTTATGTAACATTCGAAACGAAGTTCTGGGTCTACAGTCAGACCTAAATCGGAGGCCTCTTGCACTCTTTCTATAGGACATTCATAATTTTCAAACATAGATTATGCAATAAGATGTTGCTAGTTTGGGTTTTAGTGCCTAAAACCATGAACTTAGATTTATGGGGATAGGGACCAGAGAATTTTGTTCAGCCTATTGTGCCACTCTTTCGAGTTCTAAATTACACTGATTTACTGCTGTCATAGTATCCGTGGAATTGAAGGAGAGATAAAGTTGAAGAGATGAGAAGAGTGTCATCTGCATATATGTGATACTTGCAGACATTAAAACACTTGCATATATCAGCACTGTACATAATGTAAAGTAACGGTCCCAATAACGATCCTTGTGGAATTCCTCTTTTACCGGTAGGGATCGAGAATACAACGCAGACCCGTCCTTCTTCTTAATTACCACACGCTGTGTTCTATTGGACAAATAACTTTCGAACCTACGAGTAGGCTCACACTCGAATCCATAGTAAAAAGTTTTGATAATAAAAATTTTATATTTATGGAATCAAAAGCTCTCGAAAAATCTAGCAGAGTCTCAATGTATTCCGAAACCTACGGTACGACATATAAATATGTTTACTCAATATGCCGACATAGCTCGCACTTACCCTATGACTACGCCCGCGATGCACCGCATTATCTACATATATACACATACACATACATATACACATACGCATACACTCACACACCCCACACACACGCGCACATACATATACTAAACAACAAAAAGCAGGAGTAGTTACGTATGTAATTTTAAATCTGCGCGTTAACAGAGTTTTCATCAATGATTGTTTTGACGTCCCGCTCCGTGCGCGCGCGCGCGCGGGCCGGCCGGGGGGCCGGGCCGGGCCGGGCCGGGCTGCGTGCGTCCGCGTTGCGTCCACACAAACTTCCAACCGTGTCTTTTCGCAGCGTCCATCGCTCGCCGAAATAACTGACGGTTTGTTTTAGTTAGGTGTTCGTTGATATAAAATCGCTCGGGAGGGCCCACAATCCAAAATCGGGTACTATTTACGCCGCGGCGAGCTGGTGCGCCGCGCAGTAGCCCATCGCGCAGACTGCGGCGCGCGCCCGCACCGCCACGCGCCGGGACGCGCCGGGACGCGCCGGCACGCGCCGGGACGCGCCGGGTCGCGCCGGGACACGCCGGTGCGGCCGCGTCCTCTATCTTTACCTTTAACTTAGTTGCGATGAGTTGAACCATGTGTAATAAATTTTCTCCAACTGCGTAACATCTGCGCGCAGGTATTGAAGTTCACCTCACAAGGATCTCATCTCGGTAGGTAGCTCTCCTCTCCTCTTTAAATAGCCGCAGTTCCGCGGTGACGTTTAAAAGGACTTCCTGGGGAACATCCACTTCCAAATGTCTACAAGTAGGAAGGTTGCAACTTTATATTTTTAAGTATATCTGTGATGTTTAATATTAAATAAACACAAAAAATTTTTACTTTAATTAATTTTTAAATTAGTTTTGCTTTTTTATTGAGTTAATTATCAATACTTATTAAGTTTTTAAGGCTTGTAGCCTCACTTCAATTGGTAACAAACACTTAAATATAATTCAGTTCGCTGTTACGTATTGAAGTATTTAAAAAAAAAAAGAGTTGCGAGCTCTTAACGCGGTGCACACGTCTTGCGCGTCATTGGTGCGCGGTATGCTTTAAGGGCGACACGCGTTGTAAACTTGAGTATACACGTGTGCGTGTGCATGTGCGTGTGTGTGTGTGCGTGTGAATGTGTATGTGTCTGTATGTGTGTGCACCAGGTGTCATTCTTTTCAACGTCACCGGAGCTGTCGAACAAGGCGCGGTTCGAGTACTTCACGCGCACTATCCCGAGCGACCTGCACCAAGTGAAGGCGATGGTGGAGATCGTGAAGCGGCTGCGCTGGAGCTATGTCTCCATCATCTACGAGGAGTCCAGCTACGGAATTAAGGTACCGCCGCGCGCTGCAACCCGACCATATCATTATTATTATTATTTGTATAACTTTTATCGTTAAAAGTGTAATGCACATAAAGAAACACTTTGTGACTGTTGCACGTTACCACTGCAGTGGGGGTAGTGGTGGTGGTGGTGGTGGTGGTGTTGAATGGTGAATGTTTCTTTTTAAGGAAAACCAACTCCATCGTTAAGAAAATCTAATTCCAATAAAAATTATGGAGAATTAATAGAGCTGCTTTCGGCGAGTGCGGCGCGCTATGAACCATGTTGATGGCCTCAATAATATGAACAGTTTCAAATTCCTATTCTGTTATTAGCTCACCATTACAAACATTGATGTCAGTTATCGATTGATAGATCAAAAGCTTTGTTAGGTAAAAAACTCTATTCTTTAACTAACATTGACTTCACCAGGCATTTGAAGAGCTGGAGGCGCTGCTTGCGCGAAACGGAATCTGCATCGCGGTGAAGGAGAAGCTTGCGAAGGATTCAGGTGTGGCAGCCGAAGCCGCGTATGACGGCATCGTGCAAAAACTGTTGACGAAACCCAGGGCCAGAGGTGCGTCGACGTGTAGATCGCTAAAGCATTGCATTACAGGAACCGGCGAGACCGACGACCTGTTGCCCGCGTCGCTGTCAAAGGGCAGGTCTCCTTCCCCAAGTGAGTTCCTAGTAGTAGACCCACCTGATGGTGAGCACACGGATCCTGCATATAATGCCGAAGCCATTGGAGGCGTGTTGCCAACTCAGATTTTGTTACGTATTCATAAGTAAAATAAACTTAAACTTACCGAGCTACAATTATTAATATGAAACAAAGGGGGCCGAGAGATTGGTTACTATTTGAACTGACTTTCCCTCGCGTGGGTGGCGCTGTGCCGGATGTACCGCCGGGTGTACCGCCGGGTGTACCGCCGGGTGTACCGCCGGGTGTACCGCCGGGTGTACCGCCGGGTGTACCGCCGGATGTACCGCCGGTGCCGCGGTGCGATATAAATCACCGATGTGGGCGCGCCGGGCGGCACTAAGTGGCAATCGGCAGCCACAGAGGCGGCGGCGGATTCAATTTGCAGCCACTTTAGCGAAAAATTGTTTCTCAGCGACACATCTGGCTGCGCGCCGGCTGTCGCTCGAGCGGTGCGTCGTCCGGGGACGCGATAAACTCGCACCGGCTGCACCCTCCCCACATCCAGACACCCTCGCCACCCTCGCCATCCTCACCACCCCCGCATTCCGCACCCACACCATTCTAGCTAATGAACATTCACAAAAGACCCATTCATTACAGTGCGGTGTTGTGTGATCACTCCCATGGAACATTTTTGTATGAAGTTATCTCGAATATTTTAAATAAAAATAGTGTGTTGTCAATGACCAGGAGCAATAATCTTCGGCTCGGACCAGGAGGTGGCGGGCATGATGCGCGCGGTGGAGCGCGCGGGCGCAACCGGCGCGTTCAGCTGGATCGGCTCGGACGGCTGGAGCGCGCGCGCGCTCGTCTCCGAGGGCAACGAGCGCGCCGTGGAGGGCACGATTAGCGTGCAGCCGCAGGCCAACGAAGTCATGGGCTTCAAGGAATACTTCCTCGGGCTCAACGTCAAGAATAACAAAAGAAACCCTTGGTTTATAGGTGAAAGTAACGCACTGAATACCATCTAAAGCGGAAAATCTAATAATTAATTATTACGACAATATGCGGTGCGTCGATGGAACCGCAGACCGTAGCTTCAGATAACCAGGGCAAGCCCGCCCGCGGTGACCACCGAACGGATTTTTTTATCGCGGGGGAAATCTTAAAATATACCTTGCTTCTGGAGGGATGACAAGGTAATGTGGGACTTCTACTCGCTGAACCCCTCGGTGGTCTCCGTCGATGCATGTGGTTCTCCGGGATCTCCTACGGAAAGCACCGGTGCCCCTTGCACTATGGTTAAAACAACTCACGGAAGGGCAAACCTCTCCTTAGCATCCACACTGTGCTACGGCAAACACAAGAACACCATGCATTGGCTGTCTTCCTTAGGTTCGCTTATTGAGCTCTGAGGACACCCCCCAAACCCCCTCTCCCCCACCTCAAGGGTCACGAACTCGAAGACCCTTTTAGTCGCCTTGTAGGACAGGCAATGAATATCTAAGTTTTATTCTTAATAGCCCGAGACTACAAAACTAACATCTGAACACTTAGCGAATGCTTTCTGACTGCGCCACCTCTCCCTCCTAGAAGCACATACAATAACTTGCACTAATAAACGCGATAGTTTTAATCAGCGGCTTTACCGAAAGATGACGCTGTTTTTAATTCCGCGGTGTGATTGTGTCGCTTTAAAATGTATAACTTCTGACAGTGATTTAAGGTTAACAGGCCGCAGACACAGCTCATCTGAGACAGTGTCAGATGAGCTGTTAGAAAATCAATATAGACGCTCAACATCATCAGAAAACAGTGATTTGATTTACTCTAAAGCAGTAGGAAGAAACAAACAAGTTAAGTTCATAAAAGGGCATATGTAGTATCATTAACGACCATAAAAAACTTGAGTGAATGGTGTGACGCAGTGAGGTCGTAGAGCACAGTTGTTGTCGCAGAGTTCTGGGAGGACCAGTTCGAGTGCCGGTTCCCGGGCGGCGCGCGCACGCCGTACAACGCGCGGTACGGGCGCGTGTGCAGCGGCGCCGAGCGGCTCTCCGACAACAACACCGAGTTCGAGCGGCAGTTGCAGTTCGTGTCGGACGCGGTGCTCGCGTTCGCGCACGCAATGCGGTGAGCGCGCCGCGCCGACCGCTTCCGGTCCCGCCGCAATGCCAACCGCGTACGGCGTACGGCGCACGATTCAGAGTTTTTATAAAATAACTTTACTGTTAAGTGAAACAGATTTTTATCTTTAGAGGAAATGCAGATTGCGTCTAACAACAGCGAATTAGAATTCGCACGAAACGATCAATTCACGCTTCGAGTCGACCACTCATCACGTGAGCGCGCCCGGCTCCTCTAATCAGCATGTTGACGTCACGATGCGCGTGCGCGCTGTTCTAGATAACGACGCCTTATATCCTCCAACAATTTTATTAATACAACATAAGAAATGAACAGTCAGTCTCCAAGAGACAAGAGAGACGAATGAACGGCGACAATTCGTGTCCGAAGCGCACGGGTCGCAGCATTGGTTTCGTTGTAGCGAGTGGTGGTTGTACTGTAGTTAGTTGCGTTGCACTCGGCAGCGACATGCACGCGGCGGTGTGCGGCGGGCGGCGCGGGCTGTGCGACGCGATGCGCCCGCCGGCCGGCGGCGAGCTGCTCGCGTACCTGCGCCGCGTCAACTTCACCGGTGAGGTCACACGGCGGCGGCGCACGCGCACGCACGCACGCACACGCGCACGCACACGCGCACGCACACGCGCACGCGCTGCAAACACACGAAACGATAAACAAAACCAAAGCTAAGCATGTGAATGTGAGATATAGAACGTTAGTTCAATTTATGAAGAGACAACGTTACAGTGAGCCCACCGATGATACCCGCGTCAATTGGGAACAGGTATCCAAATTGAGATGAAATCGTTTTCCTACCAATTTATTGATGTCAAATATATCTACTTTTCAAACATCATTTTATGTAACAAGTGTACAAAACAGAAGTTGACACCGACTGACGTTTCAATTCCTGCTCCGTTAGAGCGCACAGCACAGCATGGCGCGATGAGAATAGGTGAGATGTTTGGAAAAGTTAACTTTTTGTTTGTTGATGAGTTTTCCGCGTGCCGATGTACAAGATAGTCGCCGCGCAGCTTCCGGCGCGTTGCAATAAGTGGTGGGCGTAATGGCGCAGGTCTGAGCGGTGACGAGTTCCGCTTCGACGCGAACGGGGACGGCCCGGCGCGCTACAACATCCTACACTTCAAGCAGGTAGCGCGCGGCCGCTACCGCTGGCTGCAGGTGGGGCAGTATCGCGACGGCGTGCTGCACCTCGACATCGAAGGCAAGTCCCAGCACACAGCCCGCTACTCTCCCCATGCAAACGACATTTATTGTTGGCCTCGACAAGCTCTCCGTTGCGACTGGGAGATGACGCAACTCTCCGGTTCTAACGATTCCGTTTGTTTTCATCTCGATTCTGAGCAAAACCGCAAATAACACAAAAAAAAATAATTGTGTTTAGTGTGTTACTGTTTTACCTTACGGCTTTAATAAATAAAAAATTTGTTATTCCAGACATTCAGTTCAAGTGGGCCGAGCGGCGGCCGCCCGAGTCCGTGTGCAGCGCGGAGTGCGAGCTCGGCCAGGCCAAACAGTACGTGGAGGGCGAGAGCTGCTGCTGGCACTGCTTTAACTGCACGCAGTATGAGGTGAGTCACATATGGGGCGGAGGCACTGAGAGAGGAGGATATGAGTTTGTTTCAATGCGTGTAATAGAATAAAATAAATTAAAAATATTTGCAAAGGTTTGTGTAGCAGTGGTAGTGCAATAGTGCAGCAGTGCTGTAGTGCAGAGTGGTAAAGCGGTGTGGCTGCTGCAGATCCGGTCGCCGCACACGGAGACGGCGTGCGCGGTGTGCGCGCGAGGCACGCTGCCGGACGCGACGCGCACGCGCTGCCTACCCATCCCTGAGGAGTACCTGCGGCCCGATTCCACCTGGGCCATCGGCGCCATGTCCTTTTCTTCGCTCGGGATACTCGTCACCGTGTGAGTTGTATGCTAACTACTTTAATTAAGAACTATACTCTATAGTAGCCTCCTCGAGCGGGTCTCGATCGAGGCGCTTCAGCGCCCACCAAAGGCCGTCCCCGATCAACAAATGATCCGACGGAGTCTCCACGCCCTCGGGCATCTCCCAATCCCCGATACGGCGGGCCACGGCGACCCCAGCGAACTTTACGTCCACTATGGAGCCGCCATTTTTTCGTGCGCACGTGTTCGCCGTCCCCAGATTGAGCACGACCAAACCCGCTCCGATCGCGAACTCCTCGAGCGCCGCACCGCCCGCGCTCGTCGCCGGGTATCCCAACGCCTCCGACTTGGAGTTGAGGTCTTCGGCGAGGAGAATGCGACTCGACCCTGGCCGGACGATGAGAGCACCGATCTCGTCGAGAAGCCGCTCGAACTGCGTCAAGCAGCGATTCGGCAAGAAATATGCCTCCACGACCAGCACGTCTCCCACCCGCTCGGCGATGTAACCCCGACCGCGCTCCACCAACTCTAGGTCGGGGGAGTCGTTTCAGGTCACCGTGCCTATGGCCACCGATCCGTCCACGTCTCTCGCCTAGCTCTCCCACGGTGGGACGTAGTACGGCTCGATGACCACCGCCACGTTTATCGACGTTCTCTGGAGTTGTGTTTGATGTTCGCCTGGAGGAAGTTCAGGTCCATCGTCACTCGACGGACATCTGAACCTCCTCCCGCGCGGCTACATCGCTCGCGTCAAGCGCCTGCGGTCTAGTGACCCTCGGGCCCCTACCGCCGCGCTTGCCGCCCTTCGTCGCCCCACCGACGACGCGCGCCCCGTCGCAGGCGCCACCGCCGGACCTATAGTCGGCCTGGTTACCGGCTGCGCTGCATCGGTTGCAGTGCGGTTTGGCGGAGCAGGTGGCCGCCCTGTGGCCGCTCTTTCCGCAGCGATAGAACTCATCGCTGCGGTCGGAGTCGGACTTACACTGCGCCCGCACGTGCCCTTTTTCGAGGCACCGGAAGCAGCGTTGCGGTCTGCTCGCGAGCAGTGTGACCTGCACAGACACCCAGCCAACCAGAAGGTTGCCGCCGTCCACCACCCGCCGAACCGCAAGCACAGGGCAGCGTAGCCACGCCGTCCCGAGGCCGAAGGCGCCGAACGAGACGCTACCCGACCGAACCTGGTCGGCCGGACAGCCCCCCGATCGCGCCACCGCGGCGACTACGTCGGCGCTGGTGACCAGGTCATCCAGTCCGGAGACCTTCAGCTCGGCGCACTTCATCGGCCTCGAGATCCGCGCGACATCCTCGCCGAGAGACTCGCGGAGCCTCTAGTCGAGGGTATCGACTTTCTCGCCGTTTTCAAGACCGGGTACTTGAAATATTCGTGCTCCGGTCGCCGCCGTCTTGCAACACACCCCGGCAATGCCGAGGTCGGCCAGGTCGATCTGCTTCCGCGCCTGGGCGATGACTTGGGCGTACGTGACGCCCTTCGCGACCGCCTCAGGCGCAAGAGTAACCACGCCCGCCGTGGACCGTGGGGCCGGCAGCTTTCGCGGTCGGATCTCTGTCCGGAATCCTGCCGGCTTTGCGCCTCGCGCTTCGGCGCTGCTGCTGCTGTTGCGGCTTCGGCAGCAGCCCCTTCGCCCGTCGCGGCTTTCGCGCAACGACGGTCCACCCCTCCTCCAATGGAGGTGGGGCGGGCGCGGGCACTAACTTGCCTGCGGACTTCGAGAGCTTTCCCGCCGCCTTCTGCGGCCCCCCTTTCTTTTTCCCCTTAGCCACGGGGGCTTTGGGGGCGGGGTTCGCGGAGGCCGCGGTCGCTATCGGCGCTGGGCCAGCATTTTTGGCGGCCAATGCCGCCTGCCTCGACGCAGCTAGCGGTGGCCGGACAGGCTTCTCCGGTAGAAGCCTGTCGTCCAATGATGCCAGGCGGGCCGACACCATCATTCCCACCTGCACCATTACGGTGTGGCAGATATCCTCGGCCGACGTAGTTGCCGGTACGAGGCGATCGGCACCCGTGCACCGTATTTTTGCCGGCCGAATCGTCTCCTCCCCAGGAGACTCATCGCCGACGTCTGGACGAAGAGGCGCGGGTCTATCCCGCCGCTCCCACTCGTCCATCTTCGCCCTGAGGTTGGCCAACTCCTTGCGGAAATTGGCCACCTCGGCGCGCAGGTGGGCGTTCTCCGCCTGCAGCTGCCGCGTTTCGTCCGTCACTGTACGAAACGCGATGGTGGTCACGGCCACCTTGATGGAGGCCGCGGCCTCCTTCAGGTCCCGCGCTAGATCGGACTTGAGGTTCCTCGACTTGCTGGCGATCGTACTGATCAGCTCACCGTCGTCGAGGAACATCCGCTGCAACGTCCCAACCGTCTGCTCGTCTGGTGCCGTCCTCGACTCCAGCGCAGGCGATCGGGAGAGCTTCCGCTCCCGGTTTCGGCGGAACCTCGCCGCCATCATGACGAGTTCCTCCTCCGCCTGGAGCCTCCGCTCCTCATGCCTCTCGGCATCGAACGCGGCCTTAGCCCTGCTATGGCCGACATACTTACCCGTCGTGAGCGGACGCCCACGACGCACCGGCTTGATGCCGGGATACAACTCCTCGGCGCTCTTGCCGTCTTCCTCCGAGGAGACCGACGAGCCGTCCCTGCTGGGACGCCGTGGTTTGCGGTCCTGCCAAACAACTGCAGGATGCGCCTGATGCAACCGCAGCGAGGCTGCAGTCTGAAACAACAGCCTCGTTGTCGCTGATGTGGGAAACAGGGGCCATGTTTACATCGCCCCCGTTTTTGAATGGCTCCCAGTGCAGCCGCTCCAGCACCACCCACGCTGTGTGCAGCGCGGTCAGCGATAGTGCACGTGGCGCGAGCCCGTCACCACCGTGTGGTTGGCCAGCGCCCGTCCCTGAGCGCGCCCTCGTCATTTCTTGTCCTGCGCCAATCGCGAGGCGCGGCACTTCCGCCGTTGCGCAGCTCGCCGACTTGTCGGCGGTCTTCTGCGCGCACACACCATTCCCAACAGCAGTTTTGCCCACCCCAGAGTACGGGGCGCAGACGGCGCCCTTAATGGGCGCCGTGTGGGATTCCCCAGGCGTAAGGCCGGGACCCACCTGGGGGCGGAGCGGGTCGGATTAGGGATTAATAGATAAGTTATTAATGAAACATGCGAAAAACTTCTCTTCGCTCTGAAACTTAAGAAATATCCAAAGAAATGAAATTATGATGAAAACTGAAATATAAACGGAAAATAAATTCCATGAAGTTTATTAAATAGAGGTATGTTTGTATTTAATTTGTTAATACCCGCCGCGCGCCCGCGCCGCCGCACTGTCGATAAGCGCGCGCTGCTTAATTCGTATATATCATCTGTTTCCCTTCCAGTTACAGAACACAAAAAAACAATTAACAAAAAATACTCCAACTATTACTTGAAAACCAGTAAGATTTATCTAGATATTACAGTCGTCGTGGTCTACCTGCAGTACAAGTAACATCCGAGCTGGTTTGCAATGAACCATCTGTTTAGCCTTGCTCGGTGTGATCCCGTCGATACAACAATGTCTTGGATATCTGGTGGTAAGCTGTTTATATAATTGGGTATAATATAATCAAAAAATTTGATACCATAAACATTGTTGTATTTCAGGACCAAAAATTTCCTTCGAGATCTCTTACATTAAATGAACGTTTGTACTCTGTAAGCAAGTCTGAGGAAATATAATTATTAACTATTAATATTATTACGGGTACTCCACACTTGGTCCGGCACTATTTTGAGTAATGGTGATGCGACCCCGGCTTCTTGAGCTACTACTGTCTCCTTTCTGCTCTTTCCGGGTCAGTAGTATCCCTTTTTATTGTTAATCCCTTCACAAAGTCCGCATTCCCTTACTTTACACATCTCCCTACCTAATCCTTCTCATTTCCATTCTGCCTAGCCAGTGGTAAGCCGTGCCTAAGTGCTGCGTGCCCAGAAGCGAGTCTGGGATTAGCGTGCCATTGCCCTGGGACCGGGTGACCTCAGAATACGGCTAACCTTGCCCAAACATGCGGGGCTCTGTTTGGGTCGACGATTTTTCCCTCGCTTCTCGTGGGAACGCTATGGTGAAATACATTTCGTGCCAGAATGGCGGCGACGAGGTTCGCAACCCGTCATGTCTCGTCTCCCGGGGGAGTGAAAAGTGGGCTGCTGATAGCCACTTTCCTACTTTGAATGTCAGAGGAGGAATGAAAGATAAAATTAATGATGTATATGAGATTATAAGGGAAAGAAGAATTAATATTCTGTGTGAATGAAACTAAGCGGAAAGGATGCGACACCATCATACATGGACCTTACACAGCCTACTGGTCAGGAGTCCCTGAAACTAGCAGAGGCTGTCAAGGAATTGTGTGCTGCTTTCTGCTAGAATAAACGAATGTATGACTGATTTTGGTTTTGTGAGTCCTCGACTCATTTGGGTGAGGTTGAAGGTTGGCCTTACCCGCATCCTCATTCTAGGGGTACATGCTCCACAAGATGCGGGATGGAACCGGTCCTCGAGAGCACAAGCCGAAAGGGCAAAGTTTTGACATAGTCTGAAAGATGTCCTGAATGAATGTAAGCATAATGAAAGAATTGTAATGCTTGGAGATTTTAATGGATGGGTTGGAGTGCAGCGTGATGGTTATGAAACTGTGTTAGGGAAGTTCGGTGATGAAAGAGTGAATGAAAATGGAAAAAGTCTGCTTGGAGTCGAATCTTGTGGTAACAAACGCAATGTTTGACCATAAAAAGATCCACATGTACACAATAAAAGAAGGAAACCAGGAAAGTATGATTGATTTTTTAATGGTCGATAAGAGATTGAGAAAGAAAGTAATAGACACTAGGGTATACCGTCGCACTGTTATCAACACTAATAACTTCTTGGTGTTTTGCCAAATAAGGGGGATCTTTAGGCGATGGCTCCTTTATTTGGGTTAATATTTCTTAATGCTCTGTTGATTTCAGACAGCGTTAGTTCAATGTCACACAGATTTATGTCAGTGGTTTCGTTAAGATGTATTATGTTATTATGATTGTGAGTTAAAGGTTCGAAAACAGATTTGAAATGGCGAGAAAACATCTCAGCAATGATATTTGGATCCTTAGATACCTCAGAATCCAGTCTCATTTCATGAGGGTATCCTGTATTAGTTGCTTTTAGGTCTGATGCATATTTCCAAAAATGTTTAATGTTGTTTTTTAAAGAAGATTTAATATTTTCAATGTATTTATTGTAGCATTTAGCTGAAAGAGTTTTAGTGCGTTTTCTGAGTAAAGAGAATTCTTGGTAATCACGTATCGAGCTATACGTTTTCCACCGTGCCCAAATTCTGTTTTTACGCCTAAGTGTGTATAAGACTCTTCGAAAACCATAAAGGAAACTTAGTAATTCATAGTCTTAATGAGTGGTATATATTTTTCGATGATGTTATTAATATATTTATAAAATATATCCACTAATGAGTCCACACAAGAAGACTTTAGTTCTGTGATCCAATATATGCGAGCAATCTCGGCATTAATTTGGTCGTAGTTTGCTTTGAAAAAGTTTCTTTTAAAATTCGTTACTGTGGGCACAGTACTGGATTCTGTTAATGTGAACGTTATATCTAATGCGGGATGGTGCGGCACTATATTTAGTAGCGAGTCATTTGTAGTTTTAACAAAGCAGTTTGATATAGTACATAGAACAAGATCAAGTATTCTGCCTTTTTCATTTTGAACTGTGTTTATTTGGTTTAAATTCATGAAAGCCATAGTGTGAGATAAGAGTTTAGCGGTGTCAGTGGTAGTTACAGATGGACCTGTAGAATGTTCATCAAGTGACCATTGAAGGTTGGGTAAATTAAAGTCACCGTTAATCATATAATTGATAAATAATGACTCGGAATGTATCTTGTGTAATTTGTTGAATAACTTTTCACAAATAATCATTTTGGATGCAGGTGGTATGTAGCAAGCACATAGTAGCATTCCAGACAGCAAAGGGAATTAGAGGTATATTTGTTCTAAGTCGGTACCCTCCAATTCGAATTTTCTGATTACATGAATACATTTTTTCACAAACACCAGAACACCTCCGCCTTTTTTCTTTTTAGAGATAACGCGATTTCTATCGCGGCGGAATAGATTGTACCCTTTAGTTTCGACTTCACCGTCTAAAATTGCATCAGTCAACCAGGTTTCCACTAAGACTATAATATCGTAGTTACTAGTAAGCAAGTTTTATTTTAATTGTGTTATTTTAGTAATTAATCCTCCACAATTTTGATAAAATATAGACAATTTATCACGGTACATTTTCAGGCATAACTGTAGATTTTATTGCTATTTTTTTTCCCTTTTTTTTGTATTTGAATTGTTACATTTGTAATGTTTCTGCTCCCGCATCTCGCTAATAATAGTAATTGTAAAAAAAAATGTAATGTCTGTGATGTGAAGTGCAAATAAGTTAAGATAAATGTTGAAAAATCTATGAATAGTCAGTCACAAGATTTTTTCTAAGTCAACAGAATTACGAATGTGTATTACACGCGATTCGTCACTCTTTCTTACCAGGATGTTGCCGTTCTTCACCCAAACAAATTTGTAGCCTTTAGTCTTAGCCTATTGAAGTGCGTTACTGAACAATATTTTGTTTTTCAAAGTCAGGTGTTCGTTAACGTAGAAGCGCTGACTTTGAGCGTCCCTCCCGCCCCGGCCCCCGGCTCCGGCACCGGGGAGCTGCGCGGCGGTGAGCGAGCGGCGCACGCGCGCGGCCGCGGTCATATCGTCGCGCAGTCGTCGGGTAGTTAATTGCAACACAATATTTTTTGGTCGATCACTCGGTACACCCGGCGCCACACGATGAACGGACCTAATGTCACTCTCTTTGAGTTCGACGCCGACCAGCTTGCCAATTTCAATGGATATGTGAATTAAGTTTTCGGCTTTTCTTTCAGGTATGTTTTGCAATTCTAGGTTACAACTCCGGGATGCTTGATCAACGTCGTTAAATTTAGCGCCTACTTTTACGAGTTCGACACGGAGCTCCTTGATTTCTTGTACATAAGAAGCATCAGGATTACAGGATAGTTTTGCGAACCCACGCACCAGTTCCGTCACGCGCTGTTCCCGCGTATCGATACGTTGTTCCAGCTTGTTTACGTCGTGTTTGAAAGTTTTGGAAACTCACGATAGCCTCGTGCAGGTCCTCTTGACATTGTTGTCGTAGGGTACTCAATTTAGCGTCAATGTATTCCTTTAAGGCCTCGGTATCTACGTTTAAAACTGGCGTGGGTAGGCATTCCTTAATTATGGGCGGCGACGTATTTACTTGTACCCCAGCTATTTTCTTAGCCTTTCAGGAAGAACATTTCCACTTTATTTCATTAATGAGTAGGATTTTTTTGTACTCTGTTTCTGTTAAATCGGCACATAGGTAGTGCATACACATGTTGCACGTTGTGCATTTAATTAAGTCCCTTTCGGCAAAAACTTTTTTGCACTTAAAGCAATCCATGGCAGTATTTACACAGCACTTAGGGAACTGCAATTGACAGAATAACTAAACACGCGCAAATCAATTCAAATTAACATCGGATAAAAAAGACTTGTTGCCCTGTTGCACTGTGAGGCTGCAGGATATGATAGGATTACGGTCGAGATGCTGAGAGCCGGACAGGGTGTGGTAGCTAGTCAGCTGTACTACCTTTTCAACCTTTGTTGGAGGAGCGGCAAAGTGCCAGATGACTGGTGCAAAGCCGTAATCGTTCCGGTATATAAAGGAAAAGGGTCACAGCAAGACTGCAAAAACTATCGTGGCATTAGCTTACTGAGCGTCGTCGGCAAACTGTATGCAAAGATACTGATTAAAAGAGTGATGAATGAAACTGTAGAGAAAATTTGGGATGTATCAGCAGGATTAAGAAGTGGAATGGGATGCATGGACCAGGCCTTTTCCTTACGTAGCATAACCGAAAAATGTTTGGCACATAGCCAAAAGGTCTATTGCGCTTTCATAGATTTGGAAAAAGCCTATGAATCAGTAGTGAGGAATGAATTGTGGTCCATATTGTCTACTTATGGGGTAAACAGCACGCTGATACGAGCATTGAAATCACTTTATGTGGGTTCTAGTGCTTGTGTCAGGATAAACGGAGCTTACTCAGACTGGTTTAGTATCCAGGGATGTGTGGCCTCGCCGTGGCTGTTTAACGTACTTATAGACAATTGCTTGAAATATTTGAAAGATAGTGAGTATGGACGAAGAATGAATGAGTTAACCATCAAGTGCCTCCTATACGCTGATGATCAAGTTTTATTATCATCATCGGAGAGGGAGTTGCAAGCGATGGTCGACATGGTGCATGGTGCTTTAACAAGCAAAGGAATGAAAGTGAATGTAAGCAAGACGAAAGTAATGGTTTTTGAAAGAGAAGAATGTACGATAAGCTGTGATATTATGATTGAAGGACAAAAAGTGGAATAAGTGAAAGAATTTGTGTATCTGGGTTCACAGTTTACGAGAGATGGCAAGTGTGATGGTGATATTGAAAGATGAGTTTTAAAATGGAATCAAGTCAATGGGGCACTTCATAACTTTATGAATAGCCGGAACGTATCACAAAGAGCACAACTGGCTGTGCATAGAGGCATGTTGGTCCCGACACTGACGTGTGGTAGTGAATGTTGGGTATGGCAGAAGAAACATGAAAGTAGGATTAATTCTGTGGAAATGAGAAGCCTGGGAAATATAACTGGAGTGAAACCTATGGACAAAGTGAGGAACAGTGTGATAAAGAAGCGGTGCGGCGTGGTTGAAGATGTAGTGACAAGGATAGAGAAAGGGATGTTTAGATGCTTCGGCCATGTCCAAAGAATGGATGAAATGTCCTAAAGAAAGGCCGGGTCAAAAGTATTCGCAACCGACGGGCATGCATGCAGAAGCTTATGAATGTGGAGGAAGCGAGAGAGGTGTGCCAGGATCATAGTAAGTGGAGAGAGCTGGTCTATGCCTACCCCACTGGGAACGAGGCGTGATATGTGTGTATGTATGTATGTAATATTATTAATTTTGTCATGTATATTCAATGACTTGCAGTACCTGAATAAACCTTCATCGTCGTTTCTATACTTGTTTTCAACTTTATAAGGCACAATATATTATATAACTGTGTAATAAAGTAAAGTATAATAAATAACTGAGTAGTAGTTTTGTTGTTAGCTCGCTGGCCTAATGGTTAGAGCGTGCGGCTTTCATTCCTCAGGTCGCGGGTTCTAATCTCGGCATGTACCGATGACTTTAATATTTAAGTTATGTACATTTGTAGACTTTAGTTACAGCAGCGAGATACAAACGGTGAAGGAGAACATCGCGAAGAAACCCGCACATGACTTAGAATTTATTCTAAGGTATGTGTGAAATCACCAACCCGCATTGGGCCAGCGTGGTGAATATGGCCCAATCGCCCTCATATTGAGGGTAGGCCTGTGCCCCAGTAGTGGGGACGTAAATGGGCTGTTATTACTACTACTTTATTTTACTAGTTTTGTTGTTGAAAACCATACTGAGTACAATTATTAGTTATTTTTTCTCATAATATTGTTTATTTGCTTTCCAAAATATCTTATAATAATGTTATTTAAGTTTGAGAGTACGGCGGCACGCCCTAGGGCTGCACCGTGCGTATGCTACGCTGTAAGTGCGAGAAGCGTGCAGGTTCGTGTGCGGCGTGTGGGCGCGGCACGGCGGCACGCCCTCGTGTTGCCCCGTGCTTGTGCTAGGCTGTAAGTGCATGTACTAGGCTGTAAGTGCATGTACTAGGCTGTAAGTGCATCCGGCGGGAGAGCGCGGCGGCAGAACCACGCCGTCCGCTTCCTCCCGCCGTGAGCGACGGGCCCCTAGCCGGGCACAGTGTGAGGGGGCCTTCGGGCCATGGGCGTGGCCCTTTGGGCCTTTTGTCGTGTTTCCCCTGGGGGTGCGTCCCCCGGGGGAGTCTTGGTTTTTGTCCCCCCTCCCTCGTCGAAGTGGGGGGGGGAGTCTGGAGGGAGGAGGCCGCCGCCCAATTCCATCACGGGAAGGCGGTGGCAGGGCGTGCGCTCCGTCTTGGGCGCGCGCGGTCGTCTGAGGGGTCGGGGGGCCCCAACGTTCCGGTCCCGCGAGGGGCCGGTACGGGACGGCAGGTGGGTGCCTTTGCTCCCCGCGGGCATCTACCAGGAGGAGGTTTATACGCGGAGGCGCCCGGAGAGTTGCTTGGCTGAAACCCGGGCGTCTCCAGTACGCGTATTGCGGGACAAGCGGTGGTGGTTTTAGTGGGTATGGGGGTCACGCACAACATCTCAGTGGCCCCGAGCCCCACATAACCCGGCGTCCCCCCCCTTAAAAGGACGCTGGGTATGCGGTAACAGCATTTCCACCACCGATATCAAAAAAAAAAAAAAAAAAGGCTGTAAGTGCATGTACTAGGCTGTAAGTGCATGTACTAGGCAGTAAGTGCGAGCGCTACGCAGGTTCGTGTGCGGGGTGTGGGCGCGGCACGGCGGCACGCCCTCGTGTTGCCACGTGCTTGTGCTAGGCTGTAAGTGCATGTACTAGGCAGTAAGTGCGAGCGCTACGCAGGTTCGTGTGCGGGGTGTGGGCGCGGCACGGCCGTACGCCCTCGTGTTGCCCCGTGCTTGTGCTAGGCTGTAAGTGCATGTACTAGGCTGTAAGTGCGAGCGCTACGCAGGTTCGTGTGCGGGGTGTGGGCGCGGCACAGCGGCACGCCCTTGTGCTAGGCTGTAAGTGCATGTACTAGGCAGTAAGTGCGAGCGCTACGCAGGTTCGTGTGCGGGGTGTGGGCGCGGCACAGCGGCACGCCCTCGTGTTGCCCCGTGCTTGTGCTAGGCTGTAAGTGCATGTACTAGGCTGTAAGTGCGAGCGCTACGCAGGTTCGTGTGCGGGGTGTGTGCGCGGCACGGCGGCACGCCCTCGTGTTGCCACGTGCTTGTGCTAGGCTGTAAGTGCATGTACTAGGCAGTAAGTGCGAGCGCTACGCAGGTTCGTGTGCGGGGTGTGGGCGCGGCACGGCCGTACGCCCTCGTGTTGCCCCGTGCTTGTGCTAGGCTGTAAGTGCATGTACTAGGCTGTAAGTGCGAGCGCTACGCAGGTTCGTGTGCGGGGTGTGGGCGCGGCACGGCGGCACGCCCGTGGTGCGCGCATCCGGCCGGGAGCTCTCCTACGTGCTGCTGGCAGGCATTCTCATGTGTTACCTGGTCACCTTCGCGCTCGTGTTCCGGCCCACGGACATCCTGTGCTCAATACAGAGGTAGTTTCATTCTTTATTATTGTCGTGACGAATTGTTAATTAAACAATAATTTATTATAATTGTTATCTTTTTTTTCTCATTTAAAAACGTTACATAAAGAAACGCCTCCGATCAGTTGTGAATCGTTCCCCAAACACGATCAGCAACCGCCGGCAGCAGCGCGTCCGGATGTGCGAGCGTGCTTGTATGTGTATGTGTGTGTGTGCGCACGGTGCAGGTTCGGCACGGGGTTCTGCTTCACGGTGGTGTACGCGGCGCTACTCACCAAGACCAACCGCATCGCGCGCATCTTCAGCGCGAGCAGGCGCTCAGCCAAGCGGCCCGTGCTCATCTCGCCCAGCTCGCAGCTCGGCATCTGCGCTGCGCTTGTCTCCATCCAGGTACTCGTATTCTCTTTGAACTCTTTATCCGTTATACGTTTCCGCTTGTACTTCACTTATGTTTCATAATTGATATTTATCGGCGGCGGCCCATCAGCGTCACGTGATTTTTCAAAGAAAATTTTAATTAATCATGTCTGTGGATGTTAAAAGGTTTGATTATACCAAAATGATGTTTAGATAACGGATCCAATATCCTGATGGACGGCCTCACTTTGTTCCGCATGTAATGATTAATGAGCTGTCAACAACTCGCCGTAAACAACGCTGCTGCATGAGGCGGCCTTTAGTGTTATTGAAAAGGAGAATAGAAAATGCGTTCAGCGTAAACATTACGTTTCATTTCCCTTTCACTCAGCTGACTACCTGCTGGTTCCTGTGTGCCCGCTGGTGTCTTTCATTTTTGCTATTAAGACGTTTTCCTCATCTCCAAACTACTATCTCTATACTAGGTCTATAAAATCTAACAGGCAAATTTCTTTTTTATTAAATATTTTGACAGTCTTTAGACGAGAATTTAAGTCACTTTGTCAGATCAATCGGTATTCACAAATTGTTCAGGTGTTGATCGTGGTGGTGTGGATGGTGGTGGCGCCGGCGCGCGCGATGCACCACCACCCGACGCGCGAGGACAACATGCTCGTGTGCGACTCCTACATTGATGCCTCGTACATGATCGCCTTCTTCTATCCGATAGTCCTCATCATCATATGCACGGTGTACGCCGTACTCACCAGGAAAATACCAGAAGCATTCAACGAAAGTAAACATATCGGTGAGTGCCGTGCCGGTACTATAACACATTGACTATTTATTTATTTAGTTATTAAGGCTTATCAACATAGTTACATAGTTGGTTTCATAACTTAATATTAAAAATCAAGTTAAAAAAGCAACATGTAACTACACTTAAAGATAAACACATCTTGCGTTAAGTAACTGTGCATAAAGACTAACTGTATAAAAAGAAATTAAAAAACTACACAGTAATTATAACCTAAAAAATGTATTAACTTAACCTCTAAGTTAAACTAGTTATGTAAAGACTATAAATAAACTGATAAGTTTGACAAAGTTCACAAATGTTTGTATGATTGTGTCCACGACATGGCAAAGCAAGACATTAGTCATCTGCGACTGTACCGCGATTCAGTGCGCCGACAGTTTTGGATTTGAACATTGCTAATTTATCGTGAAATATATCGATGGAGCTACCTTTGTTTGTAAAATACTGCATTACTATTGGTGATGACCTCTTCTTGGTGATGACCTCTCCCCGCTCACATCCACCGCCAAACCGCAGGCTTCACCATGTACACGACGTGCGTGATCTGGCTCGCGTTCGTGCCGCTGTACTTCGGCACCGCGAGCCACGTGCCGCTGCGCGTCACCAGCATGGCGGTCACCATCTCGCTCAGCGCGAGCGTCACCCTCGCCTGCCTCTTCGCGCCTAAAGTAATCACATCCTTGTTATTACATTTTGTAGAAACATTTAATTATTAGATTTAATACCACTAAATTATTTAAGACGGCTTCTACACAATATAACTTTCGTTCCACTTATCTGTATAATAAAATAATTAAAGAATTAGACATACCACCACAACAGCCAACTTACGTCCCCACTGTTGGCGCACAGATCTATCCTCAATATGAGGGCGATGGAACCATAGTCACCACGCGAGCCCTCTTTCGCTGCTGTAACTAAAGTTCACAAAAGTACACAACATAAATATTAAAGTCATCGACACATGCCGAGATTGGAGCCTTCGGAATGAAGATTGTACACTCTAACCATTAGGCCAGGGAGCTCCTCCAACGCTCCAAGAAATAGACATCCAATAAAAATAATTTTACATGTAAAAAATCATTAATTAATTGGATAAGTAAGCTTACATATCAACAAACCGAAATTCTTTTAGAAACTAATTAATTATACGAGGAGGGATCAAAAAGTAGCGCTCAAAAAGCTTTCCACGGCATCCATCACCTTGTAATCGTCTTCGTACCTGTTTCCCCTTAAGTATTCTTTCAAATTGAGGAACACATAAAAATCGCTAGGCGCCAGATCTAGTGAATGAGGGGGTGGTCAACCGATTCGAAGCCAGCTTGCTGAATGGCAGACATCATAACTTGCCGTTATCGTGATGAAACAGCACGCTCATTCGAAGTTTCCCTCTCCTCTTCGCTTTGATGTCATTCCTCAACTTGGGAATTAAAGCTGCATAATATTGGTCTGTAATGCTAAATCCACGCTCCAGATGATCAATCAACAATATCCCTTCTAGGTCCCTATTAATTAAATATCGAGACCATAACCTTGCCAGCCGATGCCACGACACAAAACTTCCCGAGGTGGGTGATGATAGCTGTTTCTGTTTCCATTGCGAAGATTGCTGTTTTGACTCGGGATCAAAATGGAGCTATGTTTCGTCCATTGGTACGAAACGAGACAAAAAGTTTTCAGAATCTTCTTGAAACTTTTCAAACAATATCTTCGAAATGTTAAGTCGATTTTGTTTCTGAGTGTCGGTTTACATTCTCGGCATCCATCTTGCGGAGACTTCTCATATTCAAAGATTGTTTCAATATGGATTGATTACTTCCATATGAAATACCTGTTTCTTGTATTACGACAGATGGAAACTCCTCGATCGCTCAATACAATGTTCTCAACTTTCGCAACATTTTCGAGGGCGACTGACGTCGATGGATGTAATGACAGCCGCAACGATGTTCATCTTCCGTGCTCATTCTCGTTCTCCTCACTCGAAATTGAGAAGCCCACCTTGCGTCAGTGAGAGTGACAGTAGAATACGGCGGAGCAGACTCTCCATATATATATATATATATATGGAGAGTCTGCTCGTACGTATATATATATATATATATATATATATATATATATATATATATATATATACGTATATATGAGGGTTATATATTTTTTGTTAATGTATTTTGGTTTAAGTATTAATAGAGTATTGTTAAGGAAGAGCGGCGTCTCCTGACACAAGCATCTGTTTGCTTAAAAGGTGACTCCAATCACGTATGGTGGTTCTAATTTTAAGTTGAAGTAATTATTTTTTTTTATAATTCATTTTGAAAACCATATGAAAATTTTTAATTATTAATTAAATAATAAATAGTCACCGGAGAACGCGATGCCGGTGCTGACGATTGGCCCACTGTTCCAGTTGTACATCATACTGGTCCGGCCGGAGCGGAACGTGCGCCAGAGCATCATGCCCGTCCGCTACAGCCGCCGCCCGCCGCCCGCGCACCACCACACCGACGCGCATCTTAAGAGTAAAAAATTATATTCAATCTCATACCTTACAATTCAATTTTGGATCATTGAAAATCTCGTTCAACCATTCAAAGATTCCTAAGTGAAGTTAATTATTTATTATTTTGTCCCAGAAACCTGTGCAGAGAAAGAAACTCAAACAGAGACGAATAACTTTGGTATAATAACGAACGGACAAACCAAACCACTGCGACGGGTAAGTTTGGACAAGCCCAGCGAAACGCCCAAACAAGGAAAAGAAAATGTACCAGACAGAAAACTATCTAAAGATACAACGGATATCGTCAAGGAATCAAAAGATATAAAGGTTGAAAAGAAACCTTCCAAAGAAAAAGTAAATGAAAGAAATCAAATCAAACAGGAGAAATTTACTTTAAACAACTTCAAACAAGTGGACCAATGTGATATTGCAAGAAACAATATTGTCGCAGTTCAATCGACGAACGAGAAGTCGGACACGTTATAGCAACGGGTATCTTCCAAATCCCTCACCGATGTTGGAAATAACAAGAACTACAACAGCAGTCATCTCAAGACGAAGAGCTGCTCGTGCAAAGTGAGGGACCGGAAGCCGGTGGTGGTGTGAAGCGGACAGTGCCGGCGTCGGTGCGTGGAGTGTGTGTAGAGGTTGTTACACTTACTGTTGTTACACGTGCACAGGACTATGTTCGAGGCTAAGATAACGAATACGTTCGATGTAAATATAAACTTGCCGGAGAGGCTGTACATATAACTTAATACAATAACTTGTACAAGTTGCGGAGTGCGAGGGGTGCGGGTGGTGCGGGTGCAGGGTGCGAAGTAACGCATAAGAGGAGTTTCAACCTCTATTCATTACTTGTTCTTGATATGTGTGTACAATGAATAACTTATGCTAATGTTGCATGTGCGGGGAACCCCGCGGGGAGTCCCTCTCGTTGAGTATGCGACTAGATCGCCGCCCGCCGCCCGCCGCCCGCCGCGCTTCCAGTGGGCTGTTCCGTGTTGTTGTACAATAAAGTATTTGGATGTTACGCTGAAGTTTTATTAATATTATTTACAGTTGACACCGCGTGTGCACATCGACGGTGGAAGATTACGTTGAGCGACAATGAGAAAGTGCGAACACGCATCACGTGTCTAATTAAATTATAAATACGAGATCGCAAAGGAATGGAATTAAGTTCAAAATGTACAACAGGATAAATGGCAGCGCAACAAACTGTAAACCAACACACATTCGTGACGTGACGTGTATTTTTGTTGTTTTGTGGTTGATTTGGCGTTTCATTGTAAATCTTTAATACAATTGTTTTTCTAATTTTAGCCGGCAAACATAAGCGATATTGTCAGCAATTCCTGTACAGTTCCGCTTCATTTAAACATTGCAGGGATATTTTTTGAATAAAATTCGAAGAGAGTTATATAATAATTTGTAACAATGGTAATAAGTAACCTTTATTTTTCTTTTGTTTTATACAACACCGGCTGTATCGTGCAGCTCTATCTTGGGGGAGAAATTGTGCTCTTTGCAGTAGAAAATGTGCGTAGGAACATACAGTGCGTTCTCTTTTTCTTGTTCTCTTACCCCTGCAGAGCGCGCCGGAACACGCAACGCGCCCTCACCTCGGCCTCCTTTGTGCGGACGACGGATTCCCCTGAACACGTAGCTCAGAGGCCATGGGAGCCACGGGAGATATCCTCTCCGGGTTGCGTATGGTAGGTCAGGGCGTATATTTACACTTTTTAGTTTTACATTTCACTTATCATTCAATTTTCTTAAATCTAAATTCCTCATACTCATCATTTATTCTTATCATATTTTACATACATACATACATATATATCACGCCTCGTTCCCAGCGGGGTAGGCAGAGACCAGCTCTCTCCACCACCACCTCTATCATATTTTATACTCTACTTATCATTCATACTTTTCATTTATTTCTCTTCAATTGTTGTCTCTGGTCGTTTAAGGGTGTCGCACGCCGTTGAGTTAGCTCCGATATTGGGACTGTTTTTAAATATTTTAAATTGCTCTTAAAATATCTTTATGTGTAAAACCCTTTCCTTGGAGTGAAACAGTTCAGTTTTGATATTAGAAACTTGTGATTGAACTATTATGAAGGCATAAACATTAAAAAACTTTGATAAAAATAAAATTGTGCAGAATCGGGCGGTAGTGTTAACATTTGTTACTAAATTATGCAAGTGGACTCGACGCGCGACTCTCACAGTTAAGTACTAAGGATAAGCGCTATAGTCCCACACGCCTGCGTCGCGGCTGGCTCGCGCGTTAAGCGCCATAGTCATATCATCAAGCATTTGAGAGTAAAAGACATTTTTTGGCAACTTCTAAATTTGATTTCAAGGTGGCCAGTTAAAATTGGGGTTGCTGTACGCCTGACTCAAACAACAGGGACAAGCATATTTTATGCATAAAATGTAAAAAATATTTCCATCTTAATTGTATATGTCTTGATGATTCATCGATTTCTCCAGGCATGCGATCTTCTTGGAAATGTTCGGAATATACCCGTAATTCAACAAAAACCTCAAAAAAAGAACCATTTCGATGTAATACCAACACAAGAGGGACTAAACAGCAAGCTTTAGTCTCGCAGACGGATAGCACTAATTTACCACTTACCAAAAATGATATACGCGAAATTGTACAGGATGTGATTAACCAAAACATGAATGACATTCTCTGTAAGATTCAGGACAACTTTAAAAACTTTTTTGACACAGAACTTAAACCAATACGTAATGAACTTATTGAAATAAAGGAATCCACGACTTTCATACATTGTGAGTACGAAATTGGAGAAGGAATCTAAAGGTTTCAAATCAAAAGTAACTGAAGTGACTTCAAATTTTAATAAAATGATGATAGCTGTCGATGATCAATATGCGAATAAATCAACTGGAGCAACTGGGCAGTCGGAACAATATTGAACTTTAGTGTGTACCTGAAAGTGAGCGAAAACTTGATGCTGATCTTTAAAGAGATCAGTACTGTGGTCGGGTGTTGTTTAGACGATAACAAAATAGTGCACATAACACGTACATCCAAGATTAATCGCACTACCTCTCGCTCTCGTTCCATCATTGTCCAGCTTGCTTCTCCGCGACTTCGTAATGAGTTTCTAGCTGCGGGGAGGGGAGGGGGAAGACTCCTTCGACCCGGACGACGTACCGGTTGTCAGCGTAGGGGAACTGTCGGCTGCCGGCCAAAGGATGCGGGTCAAGGACACCGTTTCTGGGCCCGACGGTATACCCGGCCGCGTGTGGGCTCTAGTTATGGGTCCCCTAGAGCCCTGGACGCTGTTCACAGCGTTGCTGAAGCAGGGTCGGTTTCAACGCCTATGGAAGGCGGGGAAACTGGAGGTGTCGCTGGGCAAGGCTGCGAGGCCTTGTGTTTCCACGGCGCCCAAATGGGCTTCCGCTGGGAGCGGAGCTGATAGTCGGCGGGACTTCCATCGCCGTAGGTGCTTCGATGAAGTACTTAGGAATCGTCCTCGACGGCCGATGGAGGTTCGACGAGCACTTTCGGCAGCTGGGCCTGAAGCTCACTAAAGCAGCCGGGTCCCTCAGCCGTCTTGTGCCCAATCTGGGCGGGCTGAGCGTAGGATGCCGGCGACTCTACACGGGAGTGGTGCGTTCTATGACGCTATACGGTGATGGGCGCAAGACTTATCGACCCGTGGTGTGACGCTGCTGCGCTCGCCGTAGCGCGTGGCCATACGGATCGTACGGGGTTACCGTACCATCTCCTTCGAGGCGACGTGCGTCCTTGCCGGGACGCCGCCGTGGGAACTCGAAGCGGAATCGCTGGCGTGCCTCTACTGGCGGCAGAAGAGGGCCCTCAAGCGGGAGGGTTCGCTTCCGTCGCCAGACGATGTGGAGATGTGGCTCCGAAACGCGCGTCGAGAGGTGCTTCGGAGATGGGATCGGCGACTCCTTGAACTGTTGTACGGTCGCTGGTCATCGGTAACTGGCTGGACCGGGACTTCGGAGTCCTCAGTTTCTGTCTGGTGCAGGTACTCACGGAGCACGGTTGCTTCGGGAGCTATCTGCACCGGCGGAACTGTACAGGTAGCACGACGAGGCGTGTGACAAGTGTGGCCACCCGGTGGACACATCGTCCCACACCTTTGCCGATTGCTCGCGATGGGGGGGGGGGACAGGGCCGCGCTCGTAGTGGCGATAGGAAGTGACCTTTCGCTACCGTCCGTGGTCCGGGCCATGATCGGTAGCGAGGCGTCATGGAATACGGTATCCCGTTTTTTGCGACTCTGTTATGACGCAGAAAAAGGAGATCGAACGTATCCGAGAGTGGGCGCCGAGGGGACAGGACGCGGTCGGAGCGCGATGACAGATCACCGCCGTAAGGCGGAGCCGAGCACACGACCGCCAAATGGCTCCTCGGCAGGAACCTGGCACCGCGACCGACAAGGGCCGTTGGGCTGGTGCCCCCTTGGAGAGGGTTCCTGGAGTGCACATGGTGATGCTTCTCGTATTCCGATGCGTCGCCACGTAGGGATCTTGTCGGGAGGGGTGCTGCTTCACATCACATCCGTCCCCGGGGTGGACCCGTTCATTCGGGCGCCGATCGGGGGCCGCGAAGGAACTGAAATACGTTATCCCGCAACCCCTCGAGCATGTGGAAGAGAGTGGAATACCTTGTAAAGCTTTTTAGTCGGTTGGAGTCCGACACTACCCCGGTACCGGCCCAATATTGGTCCCGAGGTGTGCTTTCCGTTAGCATTTTGTTACACACGTTAATAAAAAATAAATAAAAAAAAAGGTACCTGCCGACTCCTGGGTGTATGTATGCTGGGTGTATGGAGAAGCTAAGGGAAAGTCAAACTCCGTGCCTTGCCTGGACGATTGCATAACACGTGGGGAAGAAATTTTAACCCAAGTGTGTGATGTATCTGAACCGTGGGCAGTTCCTCTACCACCAGGGGACAAAATTAGAAAATAGGGAGATGTTCCGGAGCAACAAAAGGGTCGGTCAAGTGGGCGGCGAAGACGCGCTATACGCTTAGACCGACAACGAAATTCGGCACGGGACAGGGATGTATGCGAGTCAGACGGGTCACATATGTCGCTAACTTCGGTAGCTTCCGAGGTCTCAAGCAACGCACGGAAGAGAAGATCTAAAGCCCAATGCATGGAGGTCGCTGCTAAGTACCAAGCGGTTATTGCCTCTGCAAGCAAAGAGAGCGAAGGTGCTGCACCATCAACTAAAACTGGGACGAATACTAATCTCCCAGAGGTTGATACCTTGGCCCTGGAAATGCAGCCTTATGCGGATATCCAACTGAAGAAGCTCATTGATAAATACCTTCATGAAATAGGGAATGTTGCAGAGCGTTCCCGTAATCTCAAAAGCTAAGTCCGTCACTTGAGATTGGGAGTTCGCAACCTGAAAGCGGCGGAAGGATAACTTAAACGAAGAGCAGGAAGCATTCAGAAAGTTGTAAGACTTGAAAAGGAGAATGGAGAGTTTCGATCACTCGTAAACGATCTTGCAACCAAGTTGGATAAGCTCACTGCAGAAATGAAGCTACTCCGGAAGCAGACGATTGGCTTGACGGAGTCTGGGAAGACAAAGCCTGCATCTGCTCTGCGTACATTAGGTAAGGAAGGCGTTACCAGGAGAGGAGAGGAAGGCCTCATGCTGCAAATAGGTTGTCTTGTACAGGGTGTCTGGTGGCAGGTTTATGTTTTCAAATTTAAATAAAAAATAATATGTTTGACATATAATTTTACTAAAAGTAAAATTATATGTCAAACATATTATTTTTTCATTTAAACGAACACGTAAACATGCAAAATTGCCGTTACTGGGCTCTAAGAACTCGCAATCCTCGACTGAAGCACCAAAAACCATTACATTGCCCAAGGGTAACTGTTTGGTGCGCTTTATCCACGAATTAGATAATCGGACCATTTTTTTTTGAAAATGCGCGGGGCCAAGCGACGAATGTCAATGGTGAGAATTATCGGCTCATGATTTCGAATTTCTTTTTGCCGAACCTGCGAGCTCATTCATGATTCTCATCACACACGTGGTTTCAACAGGATGCGGTACAGGTGCGACCGCACACACGGCCAGAGCTTCGATGGATTTGGAGCGAGAAAATCTCTCTCAAAAACTGATTAGTCGCTTTGGGGACATCCCGTGGCCACCGAGGTCACCCGACCTAACTCCAATGGATTTTTTTTTGTGGGGCTACCTCAAAGAGAGAGTTTACGCCAACAATCCGCGAACTGTTGTGGACTTAAAAGAAAATATTCGGCGAGAAATCAGCGCAATTGAACCAAGTTTACTGCAGCATGTGGCACGGAATACGAGGCTCCATTTCGAAGAGTGTGTGCAACAGGATGGAAGACATTTGGATGACATTATCTTTAAAAAATAAAATCCGCATTTGTACTCTATCTTTTAATACTTTTAGTAAAATTATATGTCAAACATATTATTTTTTAATTAAATTTGAAAACATAAATCTGCCATCAGACACCCTGTATATATGTATACATATAAGGTTGGAAAATATCTCCCTTCCGCCTTTTTGTCTTTTGAATTTCGCGGCTATGTACAAAGCGCTACAGAGCTCGTATCTGGCAATACTATACATAACTTGAAAGGTCTTGACATAACCTATAAAACGACGCTATGCATAATTAGTTTGGATATTGCGTTCAACAGTTATAAACGTGTAAACATGGAGTTCACTAACGCCGAAATTCGCGCTATTTTAAAGTTTTCCTTCGTTAAAGGCAAATCTGCTAGAGAAACGTTCCGTGAGATTAATGGTGTTTTGGGGGATGGTACTCTATCACTTCGAACCGCGGAGGAATGGTTTCGACGATTCAGAGCCGGTGAAAACGACACCATGGATAAGCCAGCCGGCGGAAGACCTGTGACGACAAATACCGACCAAATCATGGACTACATCGAGTTAGACCGGCATGTGGCATCTCGTGACATCACCCAGGAGATGGGAGTTATTCACCAAGCCATTTTAAACCATCTGCAGAAGGCTGGATACAAAAAAAAGCTTGATGTTTGGGTGCCGCATGATTTGACGCAAAAAAACCTTCTGGACCGAATCAACGCCTGCGATATGCTGCTGAAACGGAACGAACTCGACCCATTCTTGAAGCGGATGGTGACTGGCGACGAAAAATGGATCACATACGACAATGTCAAGCGAAAACGGTCGTGGTCGAGCGGTCAAGTCGGGATTGACGGCCAGGAAGGTTTTGCTGTGTGTTTGGTGGGATTGGAAGGGAATCATCCACTATGAGCTGCTCCCATATGGCCAGACGCTTAATTCTACCATCTACTGCGAACAACTGGACCGCTTGAAGCAGGCGATCGACCAGAAGCGTCCAGAATTGGCCAACAGGAAGGGTGTAGTGTTCCACCAGGACAACGCCAGACCACACACTTCGTTGATGACTCGTCAGAAGCTACGGGAGCTCGGATGGGAGGTTTTATCGCATCCACCATATATCCCGGACATAGCGCCAAGTGATTACCATCTGTTCCTGTCCATGGTGAACGTCCTTGGTGGTGTAAAGTTGAACTCAAAAGAGGCTTGTGAAAAGTGGCTGTCCGAGTTCTTCGCAAATAAGGAGGGGGGCTTCTACGAGGGAGGTATTATGAAGTTGCCGTCTAGATGGAAACAGATTATCGAACAAAACGGCGCATATTTGAACTAAATCCGATCACTGTAACACTTTTTATAAAGCATTGAATAAAGAGCAATAAAGCGGAAGGGAGATATTTGCCAACCTTATATATAAATAGTGTTTAAAATTTCTAAATCCTTTTTTTAAAACTCTTAACCCGGGCACTCCGATAACATTGGTGGCAGCGAGAAAGGATCTGAAAGAGATCCCCGGTACGCACTCCGTGTCCAGAATAAGTGAAAACTCTTCCAATTACAGTGAAAAATCAAAATCGGAAAACTTCCAAGTACAGTGAGGAAAACATTCATACAAATCGCAATAAAACTATTTTCTCTTCTGAAAAGTGAACCTAAGTGTTTCAGCAGTTCGCAGTCCAGTAACCAAAGCCCAGTATCGAACAGTGTATTAAATACGACCCCTAGAAGCTATTCAACATCCAGTATGGACCAGAGGTCGTAATTTTGCAAGATATAGCTCCAGCAGCCTGTCCCAGTTTGCTACTTCTAAACCCTCTTGATCCAGCACCTACCTACTTGACAAAGACCTGCGGAAGGATGTTCCTGCTTCTGTAAGTCTATCTAACTTTATAAAAAAAAAGAAGAAATCAAACTCAATATAATTTCGTGATATATAGTGTGTGGTTTCAAATTATACGTGAATTTGGTAAAATTAACCTAAATATTGTAATACTTAATTCTGTAACCATTTTAATTACAAGATTCCCACGACTGTAACATTCATATTACAAGTGTCTAAGGAACTCTGTGCCTTATCGCTTGATCTCCACGATCACAACACTTAGACATACGACACCTTAGTAGCTGACTATTACACCGAATCACACCTTGACACAAAATGTCTAAAGATTCTCAAACTAAACAAGAAAAACCCGAGGTAGACATAAACACCCTATTTAAATTCATTAAACAATTCGACGGTACAAGAGAAAAATTAAACTCATTTTTAACAAATTGCAATAATGCAATTGAGTTAGCCTCAAATACGCAAAGATCAATCGTTTTGAAATATATACTATCACAGCTAGAAGGAAAAGCCGAATCGGCATGCTCCATCAAAGAGTTCGAATCATGGGAACAGCTGAGTAGCTTTTTAACTACTCAATTCGGGGAACGCAAACATTACGCCTACCTTTTAACGGATTTACAACAATGTCGACAACCAACCAACGAGCCGGTAAATCAATTTGCCTTACGCGTAGAAACCTGCCTTTCTAAACTATTGACAGAAGTAACACTATCCAATAAAAAGAAGTCCGAACTGGTCGGGCGCACGGCGGCCATGGAGGACCTAGCGCTTCATACATTTTTAATTGGCCTTAAGCCTGAAATCTCCAATCTTGTCCGTGGCAATAACCCTTCGAACCTTAACGACGCTATTAACTTAGCCATATCCGAAGAAAAAATTTTGAATATATTTAATTAACGCCACTATTACACACAAGCGGCACAGCGTCCTGCTCCAAGACTCAATCATTTTTTCAGACCTAGTTCTAATAATAATCACAAAAACCAAATGACAAAACAACCCGATCGAGATTATAAAAGTCCTTACTGCCGATACTGCAAAGCCTCTGGTCATACCATCGATACATGTCGAAAACGCGAATTCAATAACAATAGGTTTAAAGTTCCCCAACTGACTCAGTTTCCATATAAACCGTATCACGAACACATGCCAGCTCGCGTCAATTTCATAGTCCAATATAAACCAAATAGATACGAATCTGAACCACAACCATCTACTAGCGCTAACGACGCGGATTACTACATTAATAACGACGGTCATGATTTAAACGAATAATGGGTCCGCGGAGGTGTCTCGTAGGATCCAAATCACCACCTCTAGCTACACCCTTAAAAAATAACGACACCATTCCTATACCTAAGGACCACCCGGGTAACCAGCCCCAACAAAAAGATGGTCATATCTCTGTATCGAAGAACATTTGCAACCAGGGTAACCAGCCCCAAATTAGAAGTGATTCTTCACCCACTGTATCCATACCAACCTACAACCAGGGTAACCAGCCCCAACAAAAAGGTGGTCATATCTCTGTATCGAAGATCATTTGCAACCAGGGTAACCAGCCCCAACAAAAATGTGGTCATATCTTTGTATCAAAGAGCACTTGTAACCTCGGTAACAAGCCCCAAAATAGAAGTGGCTCTATTATTGTACCTAACCCTACTTCTAAAAACCTTAATTCATTTGATGATTGTAATAACTCTCTTACTACATCTTGCCCTTCATGCGCAGCACCTGGATTAACAAACGACGTCTTAAAAACATGTAACATTATTACTAATCCAATGAAAACACACCTACCTTTTATCGAAGTCCAAACTTCTGTTTCTTCGAAAAGTTTAAAATTTTTAGTTGACAGTGGTGCATCCATTAGTCTAATAAAAACTAACTCTATAGAAAAAATGCCCACAATTGTTAAACATATTATCAGTTTCAGCGGAATAACTAACAATCCAATGCTCTCACTAGGATATACGTCTATAAAATTCGAAACATTGAATAACAATTTCCATATCGTTACTGATCTTGACTTCCCCTATGATGGTATAATTGGCAACGACTTTCTTTCGAAACACAATTGTAAAATCGACTACTCTGAAAATACACTGACTGTCGATAGTGTGAAATTCAACATAAAGTTTACCGATCCAACCTTTTCTATCCCTCCTCGAACCGAACAAATAATAGAATGTTGTGTCTTAAATCCCGATATTAAAGAAGGACTCATCCTTGACCAGAATCCAATCGACTCACTTTTAGTAGCAAATTGTGTGGTTAAGGTGAAACCAAATCGCAGAATTAATATTTCTGTAGTGAACACATCCGAGTCTCCTATACACATTAACTCCAAATTGAAATTTAAAATCTCACCTCTAACTAAAATCGATTGTCAAGACGTTCTACATGTATCTCATCATGACTCTTTTACCGATAATAATGCTTTGTCGCGATCTGAAGAGGTGACAAATTTATTAAGAGTCTCTCATCTCAACTCTGAAGAGACCAATGCCTTATACAACCTCTGTTCCAATTACTCCGATATCTTCCATCTCCCTCAGGATAAATTAACATATACTGATGCTCTTCAACACGATATCTCTACTTCCTCCTCAAATCCTATAAACACAAAATCCTATAGATTTCCCGAAGTCCATAAACAAGAAGTACAATCGCAGATCAATAAAATGCTTGATGAAGGAATCATAAAACATTCTACATCTCCATGGTCTTCCCCAATCTGGATTGTTCCAAAAAAGACCGACGCATCTGGCCAACGTAAATGGCGAGTGGTAATAGACTATCGCAAGCTAAACGACATCACCATTGGAGATTCTTATCCAATACCCAACATCTCTGAAATTCTGGACCAACTCGGTAAATGTAAATATTTTAGTACTTTAGACTTAGCCTCAGGATTTCATCAAATCAAACTCTCAGAGCAAGATGCTCCTAAATCTGCCTTTTCTGTACCTCAAGGACACTTTGAATTTACGCGGATGAGCTTCGGTCTTAAGAATGCTCCTGCTACTTTTCAAAGGTTAATGAACTCTGCCCTATCTGGCCTTCAAGGAATACAATGCTTCGTCTATCTAGATGATATTGTAATTTATTCCTACGATCTCGATACCCATATAAAAAACCTTTCTAACGTTTTCGATAGACTCCGAACATTCAATCTCAAACTGCAACCCGACAAGTGCGAATTTCTCCGCAAGGAAGTTTCCTACCTCGGACACATCATCACTGACCAAGGTGTCAAACCCAATCCAGAAAAAACTAACGCCGTGGAAAAATTTCCTATTCCCAAGTGTCCCAAAGACATAAAGTCATTCCTAGGACTAGTGTCCTATTATCGCCGGTTCATCCCTAATTTATCTAAAATCGCTAAACCCCTCACAAACCTATTAAAGAAAGATACTCCCTTCAATTGGACTAACGAACAACAGTTATCATTCGAAAGTCTTAAGAAAGCTCTTACCTCAGCTCCTATCCTAGCCTACCCAGATTTTAATAAACCCTTCCTTTTGACATGTGATGCGTCGAACCATGCTATTTCTGCCATATTGTCGCAAGGCCCAATAGGAAGCGACCGTCCAATCGCGTATGCGTCTCGAACCTTAAACAAAGCCGAATGTAACTATAGCGTTACAGAAAAAGAATGTTTGGCTATCATTTTTGGTACTAAGACTTTCAGACCTTACCTATACGGACGCAGGTTCTCAATCATAACCGACCATCGACCCCTCAAGTGGTTATTTAACTGCAAAGAACCTGGTTCCAAACTTATTAGGTGGAGACTCAAACTAGAGGAGTTTGATTATGATGTAATTTACAAGAAAGGGAAAATCAATAGTAATGCTGACACTCTCTCAAGGTATCCAGTTAACCCCATTTTAAAAGACCAACCCGAACCACAGCCATCAACATCGGGTCTCTCAAGTGATCGCATTATCCAGAACAGCGAATCCCCGAAAGATGACCTGAATGATCTAGTAACCCTCGAAGACTTGGGCTTCAATCCTTTAGAAGACCCAATAGATTACAGTCCATTAATTCCTCTGTCTCCTTCTGACTTCCCGACACCACCGGATCCAATTCTCGATCTACCGAACCTTACTCCAGATCCATCGAATCCAAACCCAAATATACTAAATCCAACTCCATCGCTAGATGTTCTATCCCCAAAGAATGATCGAGAAACTGATAGAACACCTTCTAATCCCCAAAAAGATTATTCAGAATTTTTAAAATCTTTTAATAAGAATGAAATCTACAACACATACATAAAAGAACACAATGAGAGTATTCTCAAAAGTAAATGTAAAACTCTATTAATTCCAACGTCTATTGACCTCGATGATGCTAACCCTTACGTTCAAGATATTCTCACTATGTCCAATAATTCCATTCAAGATGGGGAACGCGAACTTCATTCTTTTAAGAAAAATCCTATCAACGATAGGATGTTCTATTTTTTGTTCACAAAAGTTTACTATTTCGATACGTGTCCCTATCCTGATATATTTAAATCTCTTAAATCAGTCAGGGATGAAATACTCCTGGCAGGTAATATCAATGAAATCGCCATAACGGATTTCAAAAATCCATTTGAACAGAACTCCTACGTCAAAATATATAATATGCTCTTATATCTATTTAATAACACTAATATTATTGTCAATGTCCACCATAATACAATCATTTATCCTGTCCCGACAGAAATTACAAAAATCCTTAAAGAAAATCACGACATCCCTATTGCCGGACATCTCGGCTCAAATAGAATGTACGACAGAATCAAAGAGCGTTACCATTGGAAAAACATGCGCTCTGAAATAGAGGATTATGTAAAAAATTGTAAGCTATGCCAATCTAACAAAGCCCTTCGTAAAATACACAAGGCTCCAATGCAAATTACCACTACATCGACACGTCCATTTGAAAGAACTAGCCTTGATATTGTCGGTCCTTTACCTGAAGCTGGTATCCAAAAGCTAAAGTATATTCTCACGCTTCAGGACGATTTAACAAAATTCTCTCTTGCCTATCCTATATCTAATGCAACCGCAGAGGAATCCTGTGAATGTTTAGTTCATTTCATTTCTGTATTCGGTATCCCTAAGTCCATACTCACTGATCAAGGAACAAATTTTACAGCTGAACTATTCAAAAAAACATGTGAATTCCTGAAAATAAAACAAATTTGGTCTTCTCCTTACCATCCACAAACACAGGGTGCGCTTGAGAGAAGCCATTCAACCCTTAAAGAATATTTAAAATCATACGTCAATGAAAACCAGACCGATTGGCATAAATTTGTGTATACTGCTATGCTAACCTATAATAGTTCCATTCACACCACGACTAAATTCACACCTTACGAACTAATCTTCGCACATAAACCTTTTATACCTGACTCCATCTTTGAGATCCGCTCTAATACTACATATCCTGAATACATCAAAATGCTCCATCATCGCCTGAAATTATCTAGGGAGAAAGCACTACTAAATACCCAATTATCCAAAGAGAGATCAAAAACTTACTACGACAAACATAGTCGTCCAGTGCACTATAAAGTAGGGGATTACGTATATCTAAAAAACCATCTCAGACTTCGTAAAGCTCTCTCTCCTCTTTGGAAAGGCCCTTATAAAATTGTCCGCGTTAACAACAATAACACACTTAGCCTTCTCATAAATAGGCGCCACGTCACTCATCACTTTGATGAGGTAAAACACGCAACAAATAATACTAAATAATTTTATCTAAAACATACTTTATATGTTCCTTTTACATACGACATACAACTATATATACATCTACATCATCAATTTATCTACTATTCTTTTGTGTTCATTCAAAGTAAAGCTAAATTATAATTTACAGAATCTTCGCTGGCCTCTACAGCCCCGTATTTACCACCGGCGACAAACCATTCATAGAATACATCACCAAGAGTCCTGGTTTACTCTTCGACCCTGTCGGTATCTTAAAAATAGCTAATGATCAATTCCAAATAGTAATTCCTGTCGATGTTTCTCCTTACGACGAATATATAAAAAATATCCGCCTTACTATGGAATCTATTCAATCCGAGTGTCATGAAAGTATAGGTATAACTAATACCAGATGCTACAATATGCTACAGCCGCTTTATTCTTTATACAATGACATTTTACGTAATTTTAACTCCATGTCCCATATAATATCCAACAACGTTTCTAAGCGATCAGCGTGGTTTGCCGGAGTAGGCACTCTATTCAAACATATATTTGGTACTATGGATGAAGACGATGCTGACCATTATAATGAGGCAATGCAAACACTGTATCATAACGAAAAAATTCTGACAAACTCAATAAAAGAAAATATTGTAATCTCGCAAGGCGCGATTTCAAATATAAATCGATCTTTGTATGTGTTAAATGAAAATCAAAATAAGTTGAACGATGCATTTGAAAAATTATATACAATAACAAATAATATTACTAAAGTAACACAGATTAATAATTTTCAAACACATTTAAATTCCGTCTTAAATACTCTTCAATCGAATTTGCTGACTCTTTCATTTAAAATCGAAGACATTCTAAACTCTATCTTATTTGTCAAAGCTAATATATTACATCCATCAGTACTAACTCCGAAACAATTATACGAAGACATAATTAGCAACCTAAAAGTAATCCCTAAATATAAAGATTTCCCAATTCATTTAGAATTAAGCAACATCCATGTATTATTAAATATAGCAGACTTAATATGCTATTATTTCGATGGGAAACTTGTTTTTGTGATTAAAATTCCTCTAGTTAATGCCCTAGAATATAATATATATAAGAGTACTCCTTTACCAACCCCCCAAGTAAACGACACTACTAATTCCTTTGTAATGATTTCACCAACAGAAAACTATGTAGCTATAAGCAAAGATAAATCTACTTTTACTTATATTAGAAGCTTAGCTTCATGCAAAAATATTATTGTAACTAATACTTACCTTTGCGAACTGTCCGATGTATACACTATATCTGGAAACCCTTCTTGTGAAATAGATATCATGACGAAAGCTGTAACTACCTTACCTGTAAGCTGTGAATATAAAATCTTCTCTGGAGACGTAGACATCTGGCATAAATTACATAACGAGAAATGGATATTTGTACAATCAAAGCCCGTCAAACTCTCCATTGAATGTAATAACAATGACGTCATAGAACTCGTTGTATCCGGTACAGGCGTACTGAACATTCCAACGGATTGCATAGCCTATCATAAGAATTATAGATTTATTAAGAGAAGTTCACCGTCTATAACTATTCCTGTTTTAATTCCTACTTTTAATATTCTTAACGACACATGTTGTAATATTAATAATATAAGAAAATTAACTTTGCCTGTATACAAACTTCGTAATGTTAACTTAGATAGTTTAAAAGATTTTGATTTTGTATCCAATCGAATCCTTAAAGGTCTAGAACGTGTTCAACCTTCAAGCAATTGGAATAACCATGTAAGTTTTCCAATCCTGAGCGTATTTTCGTGTATTTTATGTTAAATTGTAATTCTTTTATATTTTTGTAAAAAGACCGAGTTTTCTAGAAAATTATTTAAAACAGATAAAATTATTTCAAAACAAGATAACAATGTAGATTGTGAAGTCGAACTGAAACAAGTAGAACCCCGTTTGCGCATTAGCTAATTTCCGAAAACTCACGAAAATTTGTAAGTTTTCTCTTAAAGAGGGGGCTGTTATATACGTAACTTATAAGGGTTTATGCTGACACAGATGCTGACTAGACCCTATTAAACTAGGGCCTAGCATAGTGCTCGCGGGAGCAAGTCAGTCCGGTCCCAACTTTCATCCAGAGAACTCGTTCTTATTTAATCGTAACAAATCCTTATTGTGTTATCCTTAATATATAAATAAAGTGTTTAAAGTTCCTGAATCCTTTTTTTAAAACTCTTAACCCGGGCACTCCGATAACAGTGCGCTATCGCTGACCGCGCTGCCCACAGCGCGGGTGGTGCTGGAGCGGCTGCTCTGGGAGCCATCCAAAAACGGGGGCGATGTCGACATGGCCCCTGTTTCCCGCATCAGCGACAACGAGGCTGCCGTTTCAGACGGCAGCCTTACTACGGTTGCGTCAGGCGGATCCCGCTTTTGGCAGGACCGCAAACGACGGCGTCCCAGCGGCTTGTCAACTTCCTCGGAGGAGGACGGCAAGAGCGCCGGGGAGCTATACCCAGGCCCCAAGCCGGAGCGACTTGGGCGTCCGCCCACGACGGGCAAGTATGTCGGCCTTAGCAAGGTCAAGGCCGCGTTTGACGCCGAGAGGCGTCAGGAGCTGAGGTTCCAGGCGGAAGAGGAACTCGTCGCGACGGCGGCAAGGTTCCGCCGAAACCGGGAGCGGAAGCTCTCCCGATCGCCTGCGCTGAAGTCGAAGACGGCTCCAGACAAGCAGACGGTTTGGACGTTGCAGCGGATGGTTCTCGACGACGCTGAGCTGATCAGTACGATCGCCAGCAAGTCGAGGAACCTCAAGTCCGGCCTGGCGCGGAACCTGAGTGACGCCGCGGTCGCCATCAAGATGGCCGTGACCACCATCGCGTCTCACACAGCGACGGACGAGACGCGGCAGCTGCAGGCGGAGAACACCCACCTGCGTGCCGAGGCGGCCGATTTCCGCAAGGAGTTGGCCAAACTCAGGGCAAAGATGGACGAGTTGGAGTGGCGGGATAGACCCGCGCCTCCTCGTCCGGACGCCGGCGATGAGTCTCCTGGGAAGGTGACGATTCGGAAAAACGGCGCACGGGTGCCAATCGCCTCGTACCGGCGACTACGTCGGTAGAGGAGATCTGCCGCACCGTAATGGTGCAGGTGGGGACGATGGTGTCGGCCCGGCTGGCATCACTGGAGGACAGGCTTCTCCCGGAGAAGCGTGTCCGGCCACCGCTGGCTGCCGCGAGGCATGCGGCATCGGCCGCCAAGAATGCCGGCCCAGCGCCGAAAGCGGCCGCGGCCTCCGCGAACCCCGCCCCCAAAGCCTCCGTGGCTAAGGAAAAAGGGAAAGGGGGGCCGCAGAAGGCTGCGGGAAAGCTCCCTAAGTCCGCAGGCAAGTTCGTGCCCGCGCCCGCACCACCTCCATTGGAGGAGGGATGGACCGTTGTTGCGCGAACGCCGCGACCGGCGGAGGAGCTGCTGCCGAAGCCGCAGCAGCGGCAGAAGCAGCGACAGCAGTCGCAGCCGAAGCCGCAGCAGCAACAGCGTCGGAGCGCGAAGCGCAAAGCCGGCAGGAAGAACCGGCCGCGAAAGCTGTGGGCCCCACGGTCCGCGGCGGTCGTGGTTACTCTTGTGCCTGAGGCGGTCGCGAAGGGCGTCACGTACGCCGAAATGATCGCCCAGGCGCGGGAGCGGATCGACCTGAAAGGCCTCGGCATTCTCGGGATGCGCTGCAAGACGGCGGCGACCGGAGCACGAATATTTGAAGTGCCCGGTCTTGAAAACGGCGAGAAAGGCGATACCCTCGCCAAGAGGCTCCGTGAGTCTGTCGGCGAGAATGTCGCGCGGATCTCGAGGCCGGTGAAGTGCGCCGAGCTGAAGGTCTCCGGACTGGATGACTCGGTCACCAGCGCTGACGTAGTCGCCGCGGTGGCGCGAGCGGGGGGCTGTCCGGCCGACCAGGATCGGTCGGGCAGCGTCTCGTTCGGCGCCTCCGACCTCGGAACGACGTGGCTACGCTGTCCTGTGCTACGACGTGGCTACGCTGTCCGGCTCAGCGGGTGGTGGACGGTGGCAGACTCCTGGTTGGCTGGGTGTCTGCGCAGGTGACACTGTTCGCGAGCAGACCGCAACGCTGCTTCCGGTGCCTCGAAAAGGGGCATGTGCGGGCGCAGTGTAAGTCCGACTCGGACCGCAGCGATGAGTGCTATCGCTGCGGAAAGAGCGGCCCAGGGCGGCCACCTGCTCCGCCAATCCGCACTGCAACCGATGCAGCGTGGCCGGTAAGCAGGCCGACCATAAATCCGGCGGTGGTGCCTGCGACAGGGCGCGCGTCGTCGGTGGTGGGGCGACGAAGGGCGGCAGGCGCGGCGGTAGGGGCCCGAGGGTCACTCGACCGCAGGCGCTCAGCGCGAGCGAGAAAGTCGCGCGGGAGGAGGTTCAGATGTCCGTCGAGTGACGATGGACCTGAATTTCCTCCAGGCGAACATCAACCACTGCGCCAGAGCTCAAGACCTTCTGTTCCAGGGTATGGCGGAGCAGTCGATAAACGTGGCGGTGGTCACCGAGCCGTACGACGTCCCACCGTGGGAGAGCTGGGCGGGAGACGTGGACGGATCGGTGGCCATAAGCACGGTGACCTCGAACGGCTCCCTCGACCTAGAGTTGGTGGAGCGCGGTCGGGGTTACGTCACTGGGTGGGCGGGGGACGTGCTGGTCGTGGAGGCATATTTCATGCCGAATCGCTGCTTGGCGCAGTTCGAGCGGCTTCTCGACAAGATCGGTGCTCTCATCGGCCGACCAGGGTCGAGTCGCATTCTCCTCGCCGGAGACCTCAACGCCAAGTCGGAAGCGTGGGGATACCCGGCGACGAGCGCGGGCGGTGCGGCGCTCGAGGAGTTCGCGATCGGAGCGGGTTTGGTCGTGCTCAATCGGGAGATGGCGAACACGTGCGTTCGGAAAAACGGCGGCTCCATAGTGGACGTAACGTTCGTTTCGATTGGGAGGTGCTCGAGGGCGTGGAGACTCTGTCGGATCATTTGTATGTCTGATACAGTGTGTCCGCGACCTCGGTGACTCCGGGCGATCCTTGTCGTCCCTTGATCGGGGACGGCCCTCGGTGGGCGCTGAAGCGCCTCGACCGAGATCGGCTCGAGGAGACGGCCCTAGTCGAGGCCTGGGTCCGCGGGGGCCGGGCTAAGGCGGCGAGCCTCTTCGTGGAGGAGGTGGTGGTCGACGTGGAGCGGGAAGCGGAGAGGCTCGTGCAGGCCGTGTCGCACGTGTGTGACGCGGCAATGCAGCGGGTGCGCCGCTCCCTGCCTCCTAGGTGCCGTGCGTACTGGTGGACAGCGGACCTCGTGCGGCTTCGTAGCGCGTGCGTGGCGTGTCGACGCAAGTACCACAGGTGCCGACGTCGACGGAGGCGCGATACGGCCGAGGAGGAGCGGCTGTATGCGGCGCACAGGGGCAACGTGGCCGAACTGGTGGCGGCGATCTACGAGGCGAAGAAGGCGTCCGAACGTGAGATGCTCGAGTCGTTGGACGGCGACTCTTTCGGGAAGCCGTATAAGAGGGTGCGGCAAAAGCTGCGCCCTTGGCGACCCCCCATTGACTCGTAGCCTCCTACCGGAGCTTCTCGATAGGACGGTTCGCACACTGTTCCCACGGCGGGACAACCAAAGATCGCCTCCGACAGCAACTCGTTCCCGCGGCGCGGTGGGAGGGGGAAGACTCCTTCGACCCGGACTACGTACCGGGTGTCAGCGTAGGGGAACTGTCGGCTGCCGTCCAAATGATTCGTGTCAAGGACACCGCTCCTGGGCCCGACGGTATACCCGGCCGCGTGTGGGCTCTAGTTATGGGTCCCCTAGAGCCCTGGACGCGGACGCTGTTCACGGCGTTGCTGAAGCAGGTTCGGTTTCCACGCCGGTGGAAAGCGGGTAAACTGTTCCTGCTTCCGAAAGCGGGAAAACCGGCCGACTCACCGTCGTCGTATCGGCCGATCGTGTTGTTGGACGAGGTGAGCAAGCTCTTCAAGCGCGTTATCGCGGCTCGCCTCGTTCGAGACATGGAGGAGGTCGGACCGGATCTGAGCGAACACCAGTTCCAATTCCGCCGGGGCAGGTCCACCGTAGACGCGATAACGCGGGTGCGAGCCCTGGCGGACGCGGCGGTGGCTCGCGGAGAGGTGGTGCTGGCGGTGTCTCTCGACATCGTCAATGCGTTTAACACCCTTCCGTGGAGCACGATCACCGCGGCGCTGGTCCACTTCGGGGTCCCGGTCTACCTGAGGCGTACGATCGGGGCGTACCCATCGGACAGGTTCGTGAGGTACCCGACGCGCGAAGAGTGGCGTCGGCACGGTGTGTCGTGCGGTGTTCCGCAGGGGTCGGTCCTCGGACCGCTCTTGTGGAACATCGGCTACGACTCGGTGTTGCGCGGAGCCAACCTCGGTGGAGTCGACGTGACTTGTTACGCCGACGACACCCTGGTGACGGCTCGCGCGCGCACCTTTAGGGAGGCGCGCGTGTTGACGACTGCGGGCGTGGCCCACATCGTCTCGCGCATTCGGCGCTTGGGGCTGGAGGTGGCGCTGGGCAAGTGCGAGGCTTTGTGCTTGCACGGCACCCTGAATGCGCCTCCGCCGGGAGCGGAGCTGATAGTCGGCGGGACTTCCATCGCCGTTAGTACTTTGATGAAGTACTTAGGACTTGTCCTCGACGGTCGATGGAGGTTCGACGAGCCCAACGTATCCTGGCGAACCGAGCCTGTCGGGCGTACCGTACGGTGTCCTGGACGGCGGGTACGCTTCTCGCGGGCGATGCGCCTTGGCATCTACAGGCGCAGTCACTCGCGGAAGTGTACCTCTTCCTGCGGGATGCCGGAGAGCGTCGGCCGGACCCGGCCACGGTCCGCCGGATCAGGCGCGTTGCCCATGACGCCCTGATCCGGCGGTGGGAGACGGAGTTAGGTAACCCTGCCGCCGGCCGGGACACGGTGGAGGCCATCAGGCCCCACCTGTCCCGGTGGATGAGCCGGCGGTACGGGGCCTTGACGTTCCACCTGGTGCAGGTGCTGACAGGCCATGGATGTTTCGGCAAGTACCCGCACCAGGTGGCTCGTAGAGAGATGACGCAAGAATGCGTCGATTGACACGGCGCACCACACTCTGGCGGAGTGCCCGGCATGGGGGCCGCAACGCCACGCCCTCGTCGCGCAAGTCGGCAGTGACTTCTCGCTGCCGACTGTAATCGATCGTATGTTGAGCAGCGAGAGGTCTTGGAGGGCGGTAGCCTCCTTCTGCGGCGCAGTGATGCGTCAGAAGGAGGCCGCCGAGCGCACGAGGGAGGCCGACGCCGCTGCCGCACCTTGCAGGCGGCGGCAGGCCGGCGGGAGAGCGCGGCGGCAGAACCACGCCGTCCGCTTCCTCCCGCCGTGAGCGATGGGCCCCTAGCCGGGCACGGTGTGAAGGGGCGTTCGGGCCGTTGGGCGTGGCCCTTTGGGCCTTTTGTCGTGTTTCCCCTGGGGGTGCGTCCCCCGGGGGAGTCTTGGTTTTTGTCCCCACCTCCCACTTCGAGGAGGGGGGGAGTCTGGAGGGAGGAGGCCGCTGCCCAATTCCTTCACGGGAGGGCGGCGGCCGGGCATGCGCTCCGTCGTGGGCGCGCGCGGTCGTCTGTGGGGTCGGGGGGCCCCAACGTGCCGGTCCCGCGAGGGGCCGGTACGGGACGGCAGGTGGGTGCCTTTGCTCCCCGCGGGCACCCACCAAGAGGAGTTTTATACGCGGAGGCGCCCGGAGAGTTGCTTGGCTGAAACCCGGGCGTCTCCAGTATGCGTGTGGCGGGACAAGCGGTGGTGGTTTTAGTGGGTATGGTGGGGGTATAACCCGGCGTCCCCCCCCTCTTGAAAAGGACGCTGGGTATGCGTTAACAGCATTTCCACCACCGATATCAAAAAAAAAAAAAAAGGTTCGACGAGCACTTTCAGCTCACTCGAGCAGCCGGGTATGATAATGAGTTGTTTTTTTAATGAGTTATTAATTGTATATTTTTTTTATTTGTCCAATCGATAAGATGTTTACTTGAACGTATGTGAGCTACTGGTGGTAGGTCTCTGTTGCGGGAGAATGTCTAGGTGGGTACCGCCGCAGCGTCTATTTCTACTTCTTAACAATTGTATGGAAACATTACTGCGTTTCGACTGGAAGGGCTCTATAGCTAGTTGAATTACTGGACTAACGAGGCTCTTCATTTAAAGTCTCAGGCGAGTAGCATAATGTGGTGCAGTATGTATCATTCTAACTAGCGCCACTTTGTTTAAGGTAAACATGCCCCGCTCGTCGTGTCTCTTCGTTAAATAAATATTATCGCCCAAGCTATAAGAGATAAAGGTTTCTCTCTAACTCGTAACTATTGCTTTTAAAATTATACAACTACAAAGTCATATAGAATCATTGAATAAGTAAAAGTCCGATATCGCGTCGGAACTGAATCGCCCCAAGGACGATTTAGAGGCCAAGCGCGTCGCAATAGAGAAATTACTGGAGCAAGAGAATACCCTGAAAACAAGTTATAAAGAGATAAAGAAATCCTCGAAATCCTAGAGGTATTTAAAAAGAAACTTCGCATATAAATTATTCATTCTGAAGAACGAAGACGCTTCTATGGAGAGCATACGTATTAGTAATTGTAGTGAATGATCATGTCTGACGATATCGCAAGAATACTCTGTATGTAGGTGCCATTACTTTGAGTTAGGAAGCTGATGTTCAACCGAGTCGGCAGCCGAGGTGGCAAGTTGGACCTCTTCCGCACTTTCGCCCAGACAGGAGAATTCCACACCAAGCTGCACAGACGGGTGTGGGAGTCTCAAGTAGCTGACCGGAACCTCCAGCTCTCGGTCACCCAGTACTTGCCGGGTGTGGCCGCGCTTTACCTCAAATAAAGTGGCCGCTTCTTGGACCCGAAGGTCTAGAGGAAGCAGCCCGGCAAGTACTAGGGCCGAATGCAACGACGCGGTTCGGTGAGTTCGCGCAATTTTCTGCGCGAAGCCACGCTGAACCGCATCGAGCTGCCTTCGGACCAGCAGCTTCTTAGCCGCCGGCGCCCATGCACTCGCTGCATACAAAATGATCGGCTCCAACACCGCCAGATACATCGTTCTGATCACCTCCGAGTTCAACCCCCATGACACTTTCGCGGCCCTGCACAATTGACGATAGAGGCCTTTGGCCTTGCTGCTCACGTTCTTCACGTGCGTGTTGAACGTGGGCCTATCGTCAATTGTCAGGCCGAGTATCCGAACTTCACGAGTTCGACAAAGGGGCTCTCCGCCCATATTCAATATTGGGTTGTCGTACTTGAGTTTGTTGGTGAGCACCATCACATTGGTTTTGTGTGGTGCAAACCTCAACTTGTTTCGGACCCCCCAATCGTGAATATCGGCGAGCACCGCATTTGCCTTCCTCGTGATGTCCCCGGTCTCTTGCCCCGAGAAGATCAGCACGACGTCGTCTGCGAACGCCTGGCAGTGTGTTCCGCTCTTGACCACCATCTCCAGGAGTGGATTTAGGAGGAGGGTCCAGAATGTTGGGCCGCCCACGGATCCCTGCACGCACCCCTTGGTGGTATCCCTGGCACACTCCGCCCCCGCGTACCTGACGGACACCTTGCGATCGCTAAAATAGCTATCGACAAGGCGCCGCAGGTCGACGGGGCAGCGAGTCTCGGCCAGTCTGCACCGTATGGCAGGCCACCAGGCGTTGTCGAAGGCTCCCTCTATGTCCAATGATACCAGCACAACGATCTCCTTCTCCTTCAAGCGAGAGCGTATGTGCTGGATCAGGTCATACAGGGAGTCTTCGGTACACCTTTGCGGCATGAAGCCGTATTGGTGGCTACTGATATACGGTGCAGTGTACCACCGTATCCTCCGGACCATCATCTTTTCTAGGACCTTGCCCATGACGGGCAAGAGTCCGATGGGCCGGTAGGATTTCGGGTGCGTGTAGTCATCCTTACCGGGCTTCCGCAACACCACAACCGCTGCCTCCTTCCATCTCGTGGGGAAGTGGGCAAGAGCGAGACACCGGTTGGAGAGCGCGAGAAACAGTTCGGCATCCACGGCAATGGCCGCCCGGCAGATGTCGGCGGTGAATCCGTCGAAGCCAGGTGCCTTTTTCGCGTTGAAGGTTGACACGGACCATCGGAGCTCCTCCATCGTGAAGGGGGTTCACATGGATCACCATGTCCCCCCTCGTTGACTTCATCGGACTGGGCTCTTACAGTACAGTGGTCCGCATTGTCCTCCCCGGGGTCATCCCCCGGGAAGAAAACCTCCGCAAGCAACCTGGCCGATCCCGCTGCGTCCAGCACCTTCCCTCCCTGGACGAGGGGGACGTCTTCACGCCTTACCTCCGTGCGACGCATCACGCGATAGATGCCGTCCCACATGGTCTCGCGCTCCTGCCTCTCGCAGAACCGCTTCCAACTTGAGGTCTGAGCACGCCTCACCTCGAGGCGGTAAGCTTCCTTCGCGTCGGCGTACTCGCGCAGGACCATCTCCTTACGGGCCGGCCGCGCGTTCGGGATCCGCCTCTTCTTCCTCAAGACGTCCGCCTTGAGGAGAGAGAGCTGTTCGGACCACCAGGGCAACTCTGTCCTCTTCCTCCCGGAGGCCTTCGGCAGGACCGAATCGCAGGCGTCCCCAACGGTTTCCAAGTACCTTCCGACGATGCCGTCTAACGCCCCCTTATCGGTGACCTCGGTCACCTCGGCTGGCGTCAGACGGCGGTCCGAGAGCAGCTGGGCGAAAGTTCCTTTGAACTCGTCCCAGTCTGCTCTGTAGGTACTGTACTTCCGTGTGGTTCGCCTGATGTCCGTACCGACGGACCTCACGAGATTCAACTCGAACAGGATCGCCCTGTGGTCCGACGAGGATAACCCGTCCGCGACTCGCCAGCCCTCCACTCGATCGAGCAGAGTGGTCGAGCAAGCAGTGACGTCGACGCAACTGGAATATCGCTTTCCGCCCCGATAGGTGTCGAACGTGGGCTCAGACCCCCGGTTCATCACGTGCAGCTCCAATGTGTCGAGTGCGGCTGCAACATCATCTCCCCTCTGGTCTCCGGACTGGCTGCCCCACCAGGTGTTGTGGGCGTTGACATCACCGCCCAGTATCACCTTGGCAGTCCCCAACCTTCCCACGACCGAGCCGATCCGGTCCAGGTATGGTCCGACGGGCTTATTTGGCTCCAGGTAGACGGACACCACCCCTATCTCCCAGGCCCCGGTTCTCAGTCTGGCAACGGTAATGTTTCCAGACGTGAGGTCGGGATACTGAGTGATATCGATGGTGTCGTCGAACAGCACAATGGCGGCTTTGACGACTTCCTCGTCGCCTCGGCTCACGCATTGTACTATCCTTGTCCCTGGGTAGTGCCGCATCTCGCCAATCGCGCCGATATACGGCTCCTGGACCATCGCGAACGCCCACCCTCTCTTCGGCGCTTCGCATATCAGCTCGGCTGTGGCAAGCTCGGACCTTTGCAGGTTTAACTGCACAGCGTGATACTGGCGTCGCCCAGTCCGGATATTGCGGTCGGCCCCCGGGACGCCGTTAGCAATATGCTACCGACGCCCGAGCTATGGCGTCCCACCGTCTCCGGACCGGGCATTCTTCGTCGAACGCCCCGTGGTCCCACCGGTCCGCCTTTGCTTTCCGGCAGTTCCGGCAGGCGGGAGGTTTCCCGGCTTGCCATTCCGGGCACTCGCCTCTTAGGTGCGGTCCACTGCAGTGGGTGCACCGATCCTGACGCTCGGTGCACAACCGCTTGCTGTGGCCGTATCCCAAGCAGCGAGTGCATTGAACCAAGGGGGATTGATCCTGCACCCGGACCCGTTGGAGATCCACGTGGATCATGCCCGCGTCGATGAGGCGGCCCCAGAGTTTTGGAGACACCCGCAAGACCACATGGGTGGTATGGGCGTTCCGCGCCCTCCGCCTGAAGCGCACCTCGGCCCGCCGGTCCCGCTCCGGGATGTCACCCAGCAGATGAGCGTTCTGGGTTTTCAAAGCTTTAATAATGTTCTCATCCTTATTGTAGGACATTACATCCCGCAGCACGACCAGCGGGTCTCGGCTCTGCACCTCCTCCAGCTTCAGGCCCTTGCCCGCCTTTGTCAGACGCTCGCGCACCCTCGCCAGCTCGCTCTCTGTGCCACACCCTAGTATCACTCTCCCATCCCTTACCTTCCTTATTTTGTTGATCCGGAGGCCCTCCTCCTTTGCATTGAGGGCCTCACGGATCCTTCCTACCACCTGCTCCCCTGTCGCGGCCACCTCCGACGAAACCGCCACCGAGTGCACCACCTCGCTCCCCGGTGGGGGTCTTTTTGCCGGGGCGGCCGCTGCTGCCGCTGCCGCCGCGTACGTGCCCCGCTGCCGGGCGCCCTCCTCCTCCCATGCCTTGAGCGACTCCTTGAGCCTCCCAATCTCTTGGCTACTGCTCTCAAGGAGCCGCCCATGGTCCTCCAACCTTTTGAGGAGGAGGTCTGCTGTCCCCCGATCCAGCGATGGGGGGGCGGGGTCCTCCTGTCGACCCTCTGTCTTCCGCCCCTCCTCAGTCTTCTTCGGGGGTTCCAGGACAGGGGACTTAACTCGTCTCCTGTCCGCCACGGCCTCCTTCACCAGCTCATACAGCCTCTCGACTGCTGCGGTCACCCCTGTCTTAATTTCCGATTTGAGGTTGCGCGAGCCCGCCAAGTGAAGCTTGGCTTTAGTCAGGCAGGCCCGCGCTTCCACTACGCGGTCGACGGGCGCCGATTTCCCCTCCTTTGAGGGGCCCGCGGCGCCCGCCCCGCCGGTGACCGCTCTTGTGCCGGTCTCGGTCCCTTATCATTTGGGGCACGTACCTTGGGTTTGGTTGCGGGGGCGGCTGCTCGGGGAGAGGTCTTCCTCCTTCCCTCGACCTTCTCCCACTCCCCTACACTCCTACGGACGCTGCCCCCTCTAGGGGCGTCCGCTATGGGTGACGCACTCCTCTGCATTGTGTCTCCTGCCTCACTAGGCAGGGTCACGTCGCCCGCGTCCGACTTCCTCGGGGGAGTGCGGATCATGTCGAGGGGGAGGGACGCAGGGGAACTCGTCACTTATTTAAAAACTTAATTCTAAAGCAATAGGGCTATATCCAATTTTAAAACTTATATACTAAGGCAATAGGGCCAATGTCAATATTTAAAACTTAAAACTAATTGCAATAGCAACAAAATACTTAAACCTAGTGCAAAAGGGCTTAATCTAATATCGTGGGTCAAAAAACCACACGATCTTACAATATATTTCACTCCTACTCTGACTCCACGGCAATAGTGCAACAAATACCCGGCGCCTGCCGGAGATGTTACGGCAACCGGTATTCGCTGCTATTATTTATAGCAAGGCAGGCAGGCAATTTAACGCGCCTGCGAAAAAGTTTTTAGCAACGTTTTTGGTTTTATGCCTTGCTATTTGCTTTTGCTAGGGGGGATTGGTGTTTGTCTATCTACTTAAAAAACTTAACTAACTTAAATCTAATCTTTGGTAAATTGTTATGCAACACCTTGTTCCCCTAGTTGCTACTGCCCTGGAGTCAGAGTCTGAGCGCTATGCGTCGTCGACCTGACGCACGATCGGTTTTCGCGAATACCGTCGCTTTCCGAAGAAAAGACAGTTTCGCTTTTTGACCGACCCCTAGAACCCCCGGAACAGATTTCGGTCCCGGAGGGGCAGTTTAAGTCTGTGGATTACCCCCTGCCCAACACTGGACAGGCCTCTGGGCTTTTTATAAAAATTTCCCCCCCCCCTACAATTTTACGATTTTGAATTTTTTGTTGTTTTCCGAAATTTTAATGCCAAATTATTGTCCCCGTCTTATACTTTATAGTTCCAGTGCTGCGCAGTTATTTAGGGCCCACCTGCGTCCCCCGGGACCTCCGGGGGAGTCAGAACTTTTTAGTTCCAAATCCGTCGAACTCCGCCCTGCTCGTCGCCGGCCTCCTCAGGAACCAATCCGTTGGCTCCGCTGCTTAATTGGAGTGCCCTGGTTCCGTTTTCACCAAGGCGTGGTTGTTCGTCGCCTTGGTTGACGAGAAATCCTCCTTTTTGTTTGCGGGGTAGTTTTGTAAAATTTGTTAACACTAAAAATTGTTTTGGCTTTATCTTGATAACCCCTGGACCGATTTTCTCGTATGATGTGTCACTTTTGTCCACTTTTAGCCACCTACGCACTGGTGGCACCGAATCTAACTCCACTGTCCAGGAACACTCACTCTCAGTGGAGATGGTTAGTTTCCGTCAGGAGATCCAGGAGAGTGGACGAAAAATTCTAAGTCTTTCTCCACTGACTCTAAGCGGGATTTGGAACCGAACTGCACTTAAAAATGTTTGTGTCACCGATCGCTTTTTCGCAAAGTTCGGCAATGAAATTTACTGCGGCGGTTTTTTACCGTTTCCGGCTTAACCGCTCAGCCGATTTTCGCGATTTTTACACGGTTGCACTCGCGAGATCAGCGCGCTTATTTTGATATGCTGAACAATTTCCAGCACTTTGTCACTTGTATCGGATTTTTTGAGCGCGGAGCAAACAATTTCGCTGCGTGTGCGTCAGGGCCTCGGTTAGGTTAGGTTTTTTTTTTTTTTTTTTAGTTTTTTTTTTTTTAAATGCATTCCCCTGCATATTGCAAGTCAGGGCCTTGTTGAGCACTTTTAAGCTATTTCAATCACTTATCCATTTCTATATTTATTATTCTAAGTCCTCATACCGTTCTTTCACTCTTTCCTCTTTCATTCCTTTCATCGTCCTTCCCCATTTTTCTCCGCCTCGTTTCTTTCGCTATCCATCCTATTCCTTCTTTCATACCTCTCGCTAAGTGAAGACGCCGTCGCCGCGTCATGTCAGGAACATTTTCCTCTCTGAAATAGGAGCATCCATTTTGATCTTTTTTGTTTTCTTTCTTTCTTCTTTCCTTTATTTATTTTATTTTACTTTTCTTTTGTTTTTGTTTTTGTAGATTTACAATTTGTTCCTGTTGATTGTATCCCCCACCACTTTCTTGCAATATTTTAAAAATAATTGGCGACTTTCGTCCTCACTCATCAGAGAGGCTACTGATACCTTGTCCAACCTTTTACCCATTTTAATTTCTATTTCAACCCTCTCCCGCCCAAATACGGGACAGGAAAGTAGGATGTGCTCCACGGTCTGGTCCACCTCCGGGTCACAGGGGCACGCGGGACTCTCCTTGAGCTTAAACCTGTGGAGGTACTCTGAGAATCCCCCGTGCCCAGTGAACAATTGGACCAGGACCGTGTCTAGCTCTACTTTACGGAGCACGCGGTAAGCCGAGGCGGCGTCCGGGAAAAATATCCGCGTTGTCGAAGCCGTCATGCCTTCCACGTAGCGCCTGTTCCATTCGTCAATCGTATCCAACCGAAGTTGACGTTTGACGAACGAAACGGGACACTCCTCATATTCAGGTCTCCTTTTACTTCTTAGGGCCGCGTCCTTGGCCAGCTGGTCCGCCCTCTCGTTCCCCTCCGTCCCCGCGTGCGCTTTCAGCCAGAATAACCTTACTTCCTTCCCTTTCTCTCTAGCCTCTTTCATATTTTCTTTCACTCGCATCGCAAGGGGATGGAGGGTGTCCGGTTGTGCGACAGTTTGGAGGGCGGACCTCGAGTCACACATTATGGCGCAGGACTGCGCCGACCCGCCGGCCGCGTACCCTGTTGCTTTCACTAATGCCAGCAGCTCCGCCTGGTAGACCGAGCAAAAGTTGGCCAGCTTGAGTTTTTTGTTGGTGATCTCCACGGCGTCCCGCATTACGCAGAACGCCGCGCCCACCTTCTCATCTATCCGGCTGCCGTCTGTATAGATATGCAGATAGGCAGCCGCGGTGGGAAGCCGGCCCTCCTCCGCCCGGTCGCCCAGGCAGGAGAACTCCACACCAACTTGATCAGACGGGTGTGGCAGTCTCCAGAAGCCGACCGGTACCTCCAGGTCTCGGTCACCTATTACACGCCGGGAATGACCACGCTTTATTTCATATAAATGGGCTGCTTCCCAGACCCGAAGGTCCAAGGGAAGCAACCCGGCGAGTATTAGGGCCGAGTTCAGCGACGGGGTCCTGTGGGTCTTCGCTATCTTCTGAGCGAAGCCCCTCTGCACCGCGTCCAACTGCCTGCGGACCAGCAGCTTCTTAGCCGCCGGCGCCCATGCACTCGCTGCATACAATATGGTGGGCTCCAACACCGCCAGGTACATCGTCCTGATCACCTCCGGGTTCAACCCCCAGGACACTTTCGCGGCCCTGCACAACTGACGATAGAGCCCTTGGGCCTTTGTGCTCACGTTCTTTACGTGCGTATTGAACGTGAGCCTATCGTCAATTGTGAGGCCGAGTATCCGGACTTCCCGAGTTCGACCAAGGGGCTCCCCTCCCATGGACAGTATTGGGTTGTCGTACTTCAGCTTGTTCGTTAGCACCATCACTTTAGTTTTGTGTGGTGCGAACCTAAGCTTGTTTCGGACCCCCCAATCATGAACATTGGCGAGTGCCTCGTTGGCCTTCCTCGAGATGTCCCCGGTCTCTTGCCCCGAGAAGATCAGCACGACGTCATCTGCGAACGCCTGGCAGTGCACCCCGCTCTTCTCCATCTCCACCAGGAGCGGATTGAGGAGGAGGGTCCAGAAGGTTGGACCGCCCACGGATCCCTGCACGCACCCCTTGGTGGTATCTCTGGCCCACTCCGCCCCCGCGTACCTGACGGACACCCTGCGGTCGCTAAAGTAGCTGTCCACAAGGCGTCGCAGATTCGCAGGGCAGCGAGTTTCGGCCAGTCTGCACCGTATGGCAGGCCACCAGGCGTTATCGAAGGCTCCCTCTATGTCTAACGATACCAGCACTACGATCTCCTTCTCCCGCAAGCGAGACCGCGTGTGCTGGATCATGTCATAGAGGGAGTCTTCGGTACTCCTCTGCGGCATGAAGCCGTATTGGTGGCGACTGATGTACGATGCAGAGTACCACCGGATCCTCCGGACCATCATCTTCTCCACAATCTTGCCCATTATGGGCAAGAGCCCGATGGGCCGGTAGGATTTCGGGTGCGTGTAGTCCTCCTTATCGGGCTTTCTCAACACTACGACCACCGCCTCTTTCCACTTCCTGGGGAAGTAGGAGAGAGCGAGGCACCGGTTGGAGAGCGCGAGAAACACGGCGGCATCCACGGCGATGGCCGCCCGGCAGATGTCTGCGGTGAGGCCGTCAGCGCCAGGTGCTTTCTTAGCACTGAAGGTCGACACGGACCATCGGAGTTCCTCCATCGTGAAGGGGGTTCACATGGGTCACCATGTCCCCCCCCGCTGACTTCATTGGCTTTTACTCTTACATGACAGTGGCCCGCATTGTCCTCCCCGGGGTCATCCCCCGGGAAGAAGACCTCCGCTAGCATCCTGGCAGATCCCTCTGCGTCCAGTACTTTTCCCGACTGGACGAGGGGGACGTCCTCTCGCCTCACCCCCGCGCGACGCATCACACGGTAGATGCCGTCCCACATGGTCTCGCGGTCCTGCCTCTCGCAGAACCGCTTCCAGCTTTCGGTCTGAGCGCGCCTCGCCTCGAGACGGTAGGCCTCCCTCGCGTCGGCATATTCCCGCAAGACCAACTCTTTACGGGCTGGCCGCGCGTTTCGGATCCGTCTCTTCTTCCTCAAGGCGTCTGCCTTGAGGAGAGAGAGCTGTTCGGACCACCAAGGCAATTCCGTCCTCCTCCGCTTGGAGGCCCTCGGCAGGACTGCATCGCAGGAATCCACCACGGCTCCCACGTACCGTTCGGCTGCGCCGTCTAACGCCCCCTGTTCGGTGACCTTGTCAACCTCAGCGGGCGTCAGACCGCGCTCCGAGAGCAGCTGGGCGAAAGTTCTACTGAACTCGCTCCAGTCTGCCCTGTGGGTAGTGTAGCGCCGTGTCGAACCCCCGATGTCCGTACCGACGGACCTCACGAGCTTCAACTCGAACAGAATTGCCCTGTGGTCCGACGAAGATACGTCGTCTGCTAGACGCCAGCCCTCCACTCTGTCGAGCAGAGTGGTCGAGCAGGCGGTAATGTCGACGCGGCTGGCATAGCGCTTCCCGCCCCGATACGTCTCAAACGTCGGCTCAGACCCTCGGTTCAGCACGTGCATCTCCAGTTGGTCGAGCACGGCTGCAATCTCACTCCCCCTCCGATCCCCGGAGCGACTGCCCCACCAAGTACTATGGGCATTGACGTCGCCACCCAGTATCACGTTGACAGTTCCCAATCTCTCCACGACCCAGACGATCCGGTCCAGGTATGGTTCGACGGGCTTGTCGGGCTCCAGGTAGACGGATACCACCCCTATCTCCCAAGCCCCGGTCCTCAGTCTGGCCACAACTATGTTGGCTGACGTGAGGTCAGGGCATTGGGTGATGTTGATGGTATCGTCGAATAGTACAATGGCGGCCTTTACGACCTCTCCGGCCCCTCGGCCGGAGCATTGTACCACCCTTGTCCCCGGGTAGTGCCGCATCTCGCCAATAGCGCCGATGTACGGCTCCTGGACCATCGCGAACGCCCACCCTCTCTTCGGCGCTTCGCGTATCAGCTCGGCCGTGGCGAGTTCGGACCTCTGCAGGTTCGACTGTACAACGTGATACTGGTGGTGTCCGGCCCGGTTGTCGCGGTCGGCCCCCGGGGCGCCCTTAGCAATACGCTATGGACGCCCGCGATATGGCGTCCCAACGCCTCCGAACCGGACATTCCTCGTCAAATGCTCCGTGGTCCCACCTGTCGGCCTTGGCCTTACGGCAGTTCCGACAGGCAGGGGGTTTTCCCGCTTGCCACTCCGTGCACTCGGCCCTGTGATGTTGACCACCGCAGTGGCTGCACCGGTCTTCAGACTCGGTGCACATCCTCTTGCTGTGGCCGTATCCCAGGCACCGAGTGCATTGTACGAGTGGAGAGTGATCTTGCACCCGTACGCGCTGCAGATCCACGTGCAGCGTACCCACGGCTGTGAAGCGGCCCCAGAGTATCGGCGATACCCGCATGACCACATGGGCAATGTGCGGGTTCCGCGCTCTCCGCCTGAACCTGACTTCCATCCTCTGGTCCTTCTCAGGGACGCCAACCAGAAGATCTTTGTTCTGGTTGCGGATCGCCGTGATTATGTCCGCGTCCTTGTTGTAGGACATTACGTCCCTGAGAATGACCAGCGGATCCCTGCTCCGTACCTCTTCCAGGCTCAGGCCCCTTCCCGCTTTAGTCAGCCTCTCGCGCACTCGAGCAAGCTCCGCTTCCGTACCACATCCTATTATTACTTTCCCATCCCGTATTTTCCTTACACGGTCAATTTTGATGCCCTCTTCCCTAGCATTTAGGGTTTCTCTGATTTTGACCAGGACCTGGTCCCCGGTGTCGGTCCCCGACGAGATCGCTACCGAGTGCGTAGCTTCGCTCCCCGGTAGCGGCCTTTTTGTCGGTGCGGCGGCTGCGCTTGCGTACGTGCTGGGGCGCTCGAGCTTCTCCCTCTTCCTTTCCTCCTTCCAAGCATTGAGAGACTCCTTGAGACCCTCCATCTCCTTGGTGCTGGTCTCAAGGAGCCTCGCATGCTCCTTCAACCTCTTCATCATTTCCTGGTACTCCCTTCCCGGCTGCTCCGCTCTCGGGGAAACAGCGAGGGGCACCACATCGTCCCCCTTCCCCCCGCTGTCCCCTCCGACTTGCTCGGCTGCCGGGCCCTTCAACTGGTCTCCGGTCCTCTTCCTCCTCAGCTCGAGCTCCCCCTCCTTTACTAGCTGGTAGAGCTTCTCCACCGCTTGAGTCACCCCCTCCTTTATTTCCGTTTTAAGGTTGCGCGAGCTCCCCAGGTGCAGCTTCGCTTTACTCAAGCAAGCTCGCGCCTCCTTAACCCGGTCTGCCGGGGCCATCCTTTCCGCCTTTGGCGGTTCGGACCCCCCCGCGACTGCGGGGGCCGACCTTTCCGCCTTCGGCGGTTCGGACCCCCCGCGACCGAGGGTGACCTCTCCACCAGCTTGTTCGGCACTGCGCGCGCCTTCGACTTTCCCGCCGCTGGCACGACTCTACGAGGCGGGGTCCTGTCTTTTTGGGCCTGCCCAGACTCCCATTCCCCCACGCTACTCCTAACGCTTCTTATGGGCGAGGTGCTAACCCTGCCGACCGCTTCGTCGATCAGGGTCATCTCGCCCGAGTCCCTCTTGGTCGGAGTTCTCATCATTTTCGTGGGGTTTTTTACAGGGGAACTTGTCAACTTTGAAATTTTAAAAACTTAATACTAGGGCAATAGGGCCAGTCAATTTCCTAAAGACTTAAAACTAGTGCAATAGGGCTATGGTCACAGTTTAAAACTTAAGTCTAGTGCAATAGGGCAACACAATTCTTAAACTAGTGCAAAAGGGCTGACTTAATGCTAACTCCTACTCTGACTCCACGGCAATATTACAACAAATATACAGCGCCTTACTGTTTTTCCGGCAACTGTTATTTGTTGCTATTATTTTACTTCAGGATATTTTGCGCGCCTGCAAAATATTGGCGGCAACGTTCGCTATTTTTGTTTTGCTATTAACTTATTTCTAGGGGAAGCGGTAAGTCTAAACTAAACTACTTAAAACTATCCTAATCTAATCTTTGGCTTACTTTATGTACTATACCTTCTTCCCCTAGATATCCTGGTATTGCCCTGGAGTCAGAGTCCGAGTGATTTACGTCGTCGTGAACCTGACGCGCGATCGGTTTTTAGCAATTACCGCCTTTTCCTACAGAAAAGACGGTTTTGCTTTTTGTTCAACTTCTAGAAGCTCTGGAACCCCCGGAACAGATCTCGGTCCCGGAGGGGCAGTTTTTAGCTGTGGTCTCCCCGCTGCCCAACACTAAACAGTCCTCTGGGCTTTTTACAAAATTTTTCCCCTCCCTGAAATTTTTCGATTTTGAATTTTTTGTCCCTTGATTTCCGAAATTTTTGTGCCAAAATATTGTCCCAGTCTTGTACTTATTTGTTCTAGTGTTGCGCAGCTATTTGGGCCCACCTGCGTCCCCCGGGACCTCCGGGGGTGTCAGAACTTTTTAGATCCAAATCCGTTGGCTCCGCTGCTTGTTTGGTGTGCCCTGGTTCCGTTTTCACCAAGGCGTGGTGGTTCGTCGCCTTGGTTGACGAGAAATCCTCCTTTTTGTTTGCGGGGTAGTTTTGTAAAATTGGTAACACTACAAATTGTTTTGGCTTTATCTTGATAACCCCTGGACCGATTTTCTCGTATGATGTGTCACTTTTGTCCACTTTTAGCCACCTACGCACTGGTGGCACCGAATCTAACTCCACTGTCCAGGAACACTCACTTTCAGTGGAGATGGTTAGTTTCCGTCAGGAGATCCAGGAGAGTGGACGGAAAATTCTAAGTCTTTCTCTACTGACTCTAAGCGGGATTTGGAACCGAACTGCACTTAAAAATGTTTGTGTCACCGATCGCTTTTTCGCAGCCTTCGGCAATGAAATTTAACGCGGCAGTTTTTTACCGTTTCCGGCTTAACCGCTCAGCCGATTTTCGCGATTTTTACGCGGTTGCACTCGCGAGATCAGCGCGCTTATTTTGATATGCTGAAGAAGGTATTTCCAGCACTTTGTCACTTGTATCGGATTTTTTGAGCGCGGAGCAAACAATTTCGCTGCGTATGCGTCAGGGCCTCGAGCGACACGGGTTAGGTTTTTATTTTTTTTTTTTTTTTTTTTATAGTCATTCCCCTGCGTATGGCGGGTCAGGGCCTTTTAATTCTGTTCACTTAACATGCTTTTGTTTGTTATTCTCATTCCCTTCTTTCATTCTTTCATCTTTCTCTCTAAACTTATCTTTCTTCCTGTTTTGTTCTCCGCCTCGTTTCTTTCGCTCTCCATTCTATTCCTTCTTTCATACCTCTCGCAAGATGTATAAGGAATTCAGTCGCCGCGTCAATTCTTCTCCAGCTTTGCGTTTCAGATTTTTCAGCTGTGAATTTATTTCATTTTTGTTTTACTTTTTTATCTTTTCTTTGACATTTTATTTGTTACATCTAACTTATATAATTTTTACAATGTTTTCTTGCTTAGTTATTTTACATTGAGTTTGTTTTTATTACCTTTTGAACTACTGCTCTGCAGTAGTCCAAGAACTTTTGGCGACTTTCGTCCTCACTCATCAGAGAGGCTACCGACTCCATATCCAGTTTAACGCCCGTTACTATTTCCAGGGCTGCTCTCTCCCGCCCGAATAAGGGACAGGAGAGCAGGATGTGCGCCACGGTCTGGTCCACCTCCGGGTCACAGGGGCACGCGGGACTCTCCTTGAGTTTGAACCTGTGGAGGTACTCGGAGAATCCCCCGTGCCCGGTGAACATCTGGACCAAGACCGTGTCGAGCTCGATCTGGCGAGTCACGCGATACGCTGACTTGAAGTTCGGGAAGAACATCCTCGTTGTTGAAGCCGTCGTACCTTGCACATACCTCCTGTTCCATTCGTCAAGCGTCTCCAGCCTTAGCTGACGCTTGACGAATGAAACGGGGCAATCCTCGTACTCAGGTCTTCTTTTACTCTTCAGGGCCGCTTCCTTGACCAGGTGGTCCGCCCTTTCGTTCCCGACACGGGTTAGGTTAGGTTTTTTTTTTTTTTTTTTTACAGTCATTCCCCTGCGTATGGCGGGTCAGGGCCTTTTCTTTCTAATCACTTTACATCAAATTAGTTATAACTAGTTTTCTCTTTCCTTTCTTTCATACTTCTATCTTTCGCTCGAAACTTATCTTTCTTCCTTTTTTATATTCTCCTCCTCTTTTCTTTCGCTCTCCATTCCATTCCTTCTTCCATACCTCTCGCAAGATGTGTGTGGATTTTGGTCGCCGCGTCATTTTTATGCCAATAGCCTGTAATGAATTCCTTACTTTCTACTTTACATTTTTCAACATCTATTTTAATTTTGCTATTTTAATTGTTATTTTCTATTTACTATTTAATTTATTTTACAATTTTTTAAGTTCCAAATTTTAGGCTGTTACATTTTAACTTATATTTATTCTTAGTACCTTTTGGACTACTGCTTTGCAGTAGTCCAAGAAATTTTGGCGACTTTCGTCCTCACTCATCAGAGAGGCAACCGCTCCTATATCTAATTTTCTTTTTACCTTGATTTCAAAGTCAACCCTCTCCCGCCCGAATAAGGGACAGGAGAGCAGGACGTGCGCCACGGTCTGGTCCACCTCCGGGTCACAGGGGCACGCGGGACTCTCCTTGAGTTTGAACCTGTGGAGGTACTCGGAGAATCCCCCGTGCCCGGTGAACATCTGGACCAAGACCGTGTCGAGCTCGATCTGGCGAGTCACGCGATACGCTGACTTGACGTTCGGGAAGAACATCCTCGTTGTTGAAGCCGTCGTACCTTGCACATACCTCCTGTTCCATTCGTCAAGCGTCTCCAGCCTTAGCTGACGCTTGACGAATGAAACGGGGCAATCCTCGTACTCAGGTCTTCTTTTACTCTTCAGGGCCGCTTCCTTGGCCAGGTGGTCCGCCCTTTCGTTCCCCTCCAACCCCACATGCGCCTTCACCCAATACAACCTTATATTCGTCCCTTTCTCACGTGCTTTCATAATATTCTCTTTCGCTGCGATCGCCAGGGGATGGAGGGTATCAGGTTTTGCGATCGTCTCCAGGGCGGACCTCGAGTCGCTGAGTACGGCGCACGAATGCGCTGACCCGCTGGCCGCGTACCCTGTCGCTTTCGCCAAAGCCAGCAGCTCTGCCTGGTATACGGTGCAGAAGTTGCCCAACTTGAGTTTTTTGTTTGTAACCTCTGCGGCGTCCCGCAGAACGCAGAACGCCGCACCCACCTTGTCGTCGATGCGGCTGCCGTCGGTGTAGATCACCGAGTCGGCAGCCGAGGTGGCAAGTTGGACTTCTTCCGCACTTTCGCCCAGACAGGAGAATTCCACACCAAGCTGCACAGACGGGTGTGGGAGTCTCAAGTAGCCGACCGGAACCTCCAGCTCTCGGTCACCCAGTACTTGCCGGGTGTGGCCGCGCTTTACCTCAAATAAAGTGGCCGCTTCTTGGACCCGAAGGTCTAGAGGAAGCAGCCCGGCAAGTACTAGGGCCGAATGCAACGACGCGGTTCGGTGAGTTCGCGCAATTTTCTGCGCGAAGCCACGCTGAACCGCATCGAGCTGCCTTCGGACCAGCAGCTTCTTAGCCGCCGGCGCCCATGCACTCGCTGCATACAAAATGATCGGCTCCAACACCGCCAGATACATCGTTCTGATCACTGGGGGGTTAGGTTAGGTTAGGTTAGGTTAGGTTAGGTTAGGTTAGGTTAGGTTAGGTTAGGTTAGGTTAGGTTAGGTTAGGTTAGGTTTACATCATTCCCCTGCGTATGGCGGGTCAGGGCCTTTATGTGCACTTTTAAGCATTTCGATTACATCACTTATCAATCTATTTTTGTTAACTCTAATTTCCTCATTCCTTCTTTCACACTCTCAATCTTTCACTCTTATCTTATCTTTCTTCCCTTAATATCTCCTCCTCTTTTCTTACATTCTCCATTCCATTTCCTTCTTTCATACCTCTCGCTGAGTGAAGACACTGTCGCCTCGTCATGTCCGGAACATTTATTTTCTCTGAAATAGAAGCATCCATTTTTGTCTTCTTTTCTTTTGCACCTACTTCCATTTATTTTTATTTTCATTTACTTTTATTATACTTATATACATTTATTTTTCTTTTTATATTTATTTACAATTTGTTCCTTAATATTACCTCCTTTACTACCTTTCTGCAATATTTTAAAAATATATGGCGACTTTCGTCCTCACTCATCAGAGAGGCAACCGCTCCTGTGTCTAAACTTTTTCCAGTTTGGATTGCAAGGTCCGATCTCTCCCGCCCGAATAAGGGACAGGAGAGCAGGACGTGCGCCACGGTCTGGTCCACCTCCGGGTCACAGGGGCACGCGGGACTCTCCTTGAGTTTGAACCTGTGGAGGTACTCGGAGAATCCCCCGTGTCCGGTGAACATCTGGACCAAGACCGTGTCGAGCTCGATCTGGCGAGTCACGCGATACGCTGACTTGACGCTCGGGAAAAACATCCTCGTTGTTGAAGCCGTCGTACCTTGCACGTACCTCCTGTTCCATTCGTCAAGCGTCTCCAGCCTTAGCTGACGCTTGACGAATGAAACGGGGCAATCCTCGTACTCAGGTCTTCTTTTACTCTTCAGGGCCGCTTCCTTGGCCAGGTGGTCCGCCCTTTCGTTCCCCTCCAACCCCACATGCGCCTTCACCCAATACAACCTTACGTTCGTCCCTTTCTCACGCGCTTTCATTATATTCTCTTTTACTGCGATCGCCAGGGGATGGAGGGTGTCAGGTTTGGCGACAGTCTCCAGGGCGGACCTCGAGTCGCTGAGTACGGCGCACGAATGCGCCGACCCGCTGGCCGCGTACCCTGTCGCTTTCGCCAAAGCCAGCAGCTCTGCCTGGTATACGGTGCAGAAGTTGCCCAACTTGAGTTTTTTGTTGGTAACCTCTGCGGCGTCCCGCAGAACGCAGAACGCCGCACCCACCTTGTCGTCGATGCGGCTGCCGTCGGTGTAGATCACCGAGTCGGCAGCCGAGGTGGCAAGTTGGACTTCTTCCGCACTTTCGCCCAGACAGGAGAATTCCACACCAAGCTGCACAGACGGGTGTGGGAGTCTCAAGTAGCTGACCGGAACCTCCAGCTCTCGGTCACCCAGTACTTGCCGGGTGTGGCCGCGCTTTACCTCAAATAAAGTGGCCGCTTCTTGGACCCGAAGGTCTAGAGGAAGCAGCCCGGCAAGTACTAGGGCCGAATGCAACGACGCGGTTCGGTGAGTTCGCGCAATTTTCTGCGCGAAGCCACGCTGAACCGCATCGAGCTGCCTTCGGACCAGCAGCTTCTTAGCCGCCGGCGCCCATGCACTCGCTGCATACAAAATGGTCGGCTCCAACACCGCCAGATACATCGTTCTGATCACCTCCGAGTTCAACCCCCATGACACTTTAGCGGCCCTGCACAACTGACGATAGAGGCCTTGGGCCTTGCTGCTCACGTTCTTCACGTGCGTGTTGAACGTGAGCCTATCGTCAATTGTCAGGCCGAGTATCCGAACTTCACGAGTTCGACAAAGGGGCTCTCCGCCCATATTCAATATTGGGTTGTCGTACTTGAGTTTGTTGGTGAGCACCATCACGTTGGTTTTGTGTGGTGCAAACCTCAACTTGTTTCGGACCCCCCAATCGTGAATATCGGCGAGCACCGCATTTGCCTTCCTCGTGATGTCCCCGGTCTCTTGCCCGGAGAAGATCAGCACGACGTCGTCTGCGAACGCCTGGCAGTGTGTTCCGCTCTTGACCACCATCTCCAGGAGTGGATTTAGGAGGAGGGTCCAGAATGTTGGGCCGCCCACGGATCCCTGCACGCACCCCTTGGTGGTATCCCTGGCACACTCCGCCCCCGCGTACCTGACGGACACCTTGCGATCGCTAAAATAGCTATCGACAAGGCGCCGCAGGTCGACGGGGCAGCGAGTCTCGGCCAGTCTGCACCGTATAGCAGGCCACCAGGCGTTGTCGAAGGCTCCCTCTATGTCCAATGATACCAGCACAACGATCTCCTTCTCCTTCAAGCGAGAGCGTATGTGCTGGATCAGGTCATACAGGGAGTCTTCGGTACACCTTTGCGGCATGAAGCCGTATTGGTGGCTACTGATATACGGTGCAGTGTACCACCGTATCCTCCGGACCATCATCTTTTCTAGGACCTTGCCCATGACGGGCAAGAGTCCGATGGGCCGGTAGGATTTCGGGTGCGTGTAGTCATCCTTACCGGGCTTCCGCAACACCACAACCGCTGCCTCCTTCCATCTCGTGGGGAAGTGGGCAAGAGCGAGACACCGGTTGGAGAGCGCGAGAAACAGTTCGGCATCCACGGCAATGGCCGCCCGGCAGATGTCGGCGGTGAATCCGTCGAAGCCAGGTGCCTTTTTCGCGTTGAAGGTTGACACGGACCATCGGAGCTCCTCCATCGTGAAGGGGGGTTCACATGGATCACCATGTCCCCCCTCGTTGACTTCATCGGACTGGGCTCTTACAGTACAGTGGTCCGCATTGTCCTCCCCGGGGTCATCCCCCGGGAAGAAAACCTCCGCAAGCAACCTGGCCGATCCCGCTGCGTCCAGCACCTTCCCTCCCTGGACGAGGGGGACGTCTTCACGCCTTACCTCCGTGCGACGCATCACGCGATAGATGCCGTCCCACATGGTCTCGCGCTCCTGCCTCTCGCAGAACCGCTTCCAACTTGAGGTCTGAGCACGCCTCACCTCGAGGCGGTAAGCTTCCTTCGCGTCGGCGTACTCGCGCAGGACCATCTCCTTACGGGCCGGCCGCGCGTTCGGGATCCGCCTCTTCTTCCTCAAGACGTCCGCCTTGAGGAGAGAGAGCTGTTCGGACCACCAGGGCAACTCTGTCCTCTTCCTCCCGGAGGCCTTCGGCAGGACCGAATCGCAGGCGTCCCCCACGGTTTCCAGGTACCTTCCGACGATGCCGTCTAACGCCCCCTTATCGGTGACCTCGGTCACCTCGGCTGGCGTCAGACAGCGGTCCGAGAGCAGCTGGGCGAAAGTTCCTTTGAACTCGTCCCAGTCTGCTCTGTAGGTACTGTACTTCCGTGTGGTTCGCCTGATGTCCGTACCGACGGACCTCACGAGATTCAACTCGAACAGGATCGCCCTGTGGTCCGACGAGGATAACCCGTCCGCGACTCGCCAGCCCTCCACTCGATCGAGCAGAGTGGTCGAGCAAGCAGTGACGTCGACGCAACTGGAATATCGCTTTCCGCCCCGATAGGTGTCGAACGTGGGCTCAGACCCCCGGTTCATCACGTGCAGCTCCAATGTGTCGAGCGCGGCTGCAACATCACTCCCCCTCTGGTCTCCGGACTGGCTGCCCCACCAGGTGTTGTGGGCGTTGACATCACCGCCCAGTATCACGTTGGCAGTCCCCAACCTTCCCACGACCGAGCCGATCCGGTCCAGGTATGGTCCGACGGGCTTATTTGGCTCCAGGTAGACGGACACCACCCCTATCTCCCAGGCCCCGGTTCTCAGTCTGGCAACGGTAATGTTTCCAGACGTGAGGTCGGGACACTGAGTGATATCGATGGTGTCGTCGAACAGCACAATGGCGGCTTTGACGACTTCCTCGTCGCCTCGGCTCACGCATTGTACTATCCTTGTCCCTGGGTAGTGCCGCATCTCGCCAATCGCGCCGATATACGGCTCCTGGACCATCGCGAACGCCCACCCTCTCTTCGGCGCTTCGCATATCAGCTCGGCTGTGGCAAGCTCGGACCTTTGCAGGTTTAACTGCACAGCGTGATACTGGCGTCGCCCAGTCCGGATATTGCGGTCGGCCCCCGGGACGCCGTTAGCAATATGCTACCGACGCCCGAGCTATGGCGTCCCACCGTCTCCGGACCGGGCATTCTTCGTCGAACGCCCCGTGGTCCCACCGGTCCGCCTTTGCTTTCCGGCAGTTCCGGCAGGCGGGAGGTTTCCCGGCTTGCCATTCCGGGCACTCGCCTCTTAGGTGCGGTCCACTGCAGTGGGTGCACCGATCCTCACGCTCGGTGCACAACCGCTTGCTGTGGCCGTATCCCAAGCAGCGAGTGCACTGCACCAGGGGGGATTGGTCCTGCACCCGGACCCGTTGGAGATCCACGTGGATCATGCCCGCGTCGATGAGGCGGCCCCAGAGTTTTGGAGACACCCGCAAGACCACATGGGTGGTATGCGCGTTCCGCGCCCTCCGCCTGAAGCGTACCTCGGCCCGCCGGTCCCGCTCCGGGATGTCACCCAGCAGATGGGCGTTCTGGGTTTTTAATGCCTTGATAATGTCCTCATCCTTATTGTAGGACATTACATCCCGTAGCACGACCAGCGGGTCTCGGCTCTGCACCTCCTCCAGCTTCAGGCCCTTGCCCGCCTTTGCCAGACGCTCGCGCACCTTCGCCAGCTCGCTCTCTGTGCCACATCCCAGTATGACTCTCCCATCCCTTATTTTCCGAATTTTGTTGATCCGGAGGCCCTCCTCCTTCGCATTGAGGGCCTCACGGATCCTTCCTACCACCTGCTCCCCTGTCGCGGCCACCTCCGACGAAACCGCCACCGAGTGCACCACCTCGCTCCCCGGTGGGGGTCTTTTTGCCGGGGCGGCCGCTGCTGCCGCTGCCGCCGCGTACGTGCCCCGCTGCCGGGCGCCCTCCTCCTCCCATGCCTTGAGCGACTCCTTGAGCCTCCCAATCTCTTGGCTACTGCTCTCAAGGAGCCGCCCATGGTCCTCCAACCTCTTGAGGAGGAGGTCTGCTGTCCCCCGATCCAGCGAGGGGGAGGCGGGGTCCACCTGTCGTCCCTCTGTCTCCCGCCCCTCCTCCGCCTTCTTCGGGGGTTCCAGGACAGGGGACTTAACTCGTCTCCTGTCCGCCACGGCCTCCTTCACCAGCTCATATAATCTGTCGATTGCTGCGGTCACCCCTATCTTTATTTCTGATTTTAGGTTGCGCGAGCCCGCCAAGTGAAGCTTGGCCTTTGTCAGGCAGGCCCGCGCTTCCACTACGCGGTCGACGGGCGCCGATTTCCCCTCCTTTGAGGGGCCCGCGGCGCCCGCCCCCGCCGGTGACCGCTCTTGTACCGGTCTCGGTCCCTTATCATTTGGGGCACGTACCTTTGGCTTAGTTGCGGGGGCGGCTGCTCGGGGAGAGGTCTTCCTCCTTCCCTCGACCTTCTCCCACTCCCCTACACTCCTACGGACGCTGCCCCCTCTAGGGGCGTCCGCTATGGGCGACGCACTCCTCCGCATTGTGTCTCCTGCCTCGCTAGGCAGGGTCACGTCGCCCGCGTCCGACTTCCTCGGGGGAGTGCGGATCATGTCGAGGGGGAGGGGCGCAGGGGAACTCGTCACTTATCTAAAATCTTAATCCTAGTGCAATAGGGCAATAATCAATTTTAAAACTTATAAACTAAGGCAATAGGGCCAATGTCAATATTTAAAAACTTAATCTAATTGCAATAGCAACAGTATACTTAAATCTAGTGCAAAAGGGCTTAATCTAGTATCGTGGGTCAAAAAACCCACGATCTTACAAATATACTTATATACTAAACTCCTACTCTGACTCCGCGGCAATAGTGCAACAATACACCTTGCTATTTATTTTTGCCAGGGAAGTAGGTATTTGTCTACTTACTAAAACTTAACTAACTTAAAATTAATCTTTGGTTACTTACTATTTTATACCTAACTTCCCCAGCTGTCCCACTATTGCCCCGGAGTCAGAGTCTGAGCGTCGTCGACCTGACGCGCGGTCGGTTTTTACGGATACCGTCGTTTTCGGACAGAAAAGACGGTTCCGCTTTTTGTCCAATTTTACTGTTTCTGAGACCCCCGGAACAGATCTCGGTCCCGGAGGGGCAGTTTAAGTCTGTGGGTTACCCCCTGCACAACACTGGACAGCCCTCTGGGCTTTTTATAAAAAATTTCCCCCCCCTGTAATTTTACGTTTTTGAATTTTTTTGTTAGTTATTTTCCGAAATTTCTATGCCAAATGGTTATCCCCGTCTTATAATTTATGGTACCAGTGCTGCGCAGTTAATTAGGGCCCACCTGCGTCCCCCGGGACCTCCGGGGGTGTCCGAACTTTTCGTTCCAAATCCGTCGAGCTCCCTCCGCCTGTCGCCGGCCTCCTTAGGAACCAGGTCCGTTGGCTCCGCTGTTTACTCCGGTGTGTGTCCTGGTTCTGTTTACACCAAGGCGTGGTGGTTCGTCGCCTTGGTTGACGAGAAAATCCTTTTGTTTGCGGGGTACTTTTAAAACTTTTGTTGACAGGGGAACTTGTTTTTCCCCTATCTCCGTACCCCCTGGCCCGATTCTCTCGTGCGAGGTGTCGTTTTTGTCCTCTTGTGTCCACCTACGGACCGGTGGCACCAAATCCGACAACACTTTATTGGAACACTCACTTCCGGGGGAGATGGTTAATTTCCGTCAGGAGATCCAGGAGAGTGGACAGAAAATTCTGAATCTTCGTCCACTGACTCTAGACAGGATTAGGAACCGAACTGCACTTAAAAAAGTTTGTGTCACCGATCGCTTTTTCGCAGCGTTCGGCAATGAAGTTTAACGCGGCGGTTTTTTACCGTTTCCGGCTTAACCGCTCAGCCGATTTTCGCGATTTTTACGCGGTTGCACTCGCGAGATCAGCGCGCTTATTTTGATATGCTGAACTAGGTATTTTCAGCACTTTGTCACTTGTATCGAATTTTTGAGCGCGGAGCAAAACGATTTCGCTGCGTATGCGTCAGGGCCTCGAGCGACACTGGGTTAGGTTAGGTTAGGTTAGGTTAGGTTAGGTTAGGTTAGGTTAGGTTAGGTTAGGTTAGGTTAGGTTTTTTTTTTTTTTTTTTTTTTTTTTTTTTTTTTTTTTCTCGTCATTCCCCTGCGTATGGCGGGTCAGGGCCTTTATTTACATTTTTGTTATACTTTCACTTATCATCACTATTTCCTTATAACTAGTTTTCTCGTTCCTTTCTCTCACACTTCTATCTTTCATACCCTTCTTATCTCTCTTCCTGTTTTGCTCTCCACCTCGTTTCTTTCGCTCTCCATCCCATTTCCTTCTTTCATACCTCTCGCAAGATGTGTAAGGATTTCAGTCGCCGCGTCGATTCTTCTGCAGCTTTACATTCCAATTTTTTCTGCTGTGAAGAAAGTCATTCCATTTTTTGCATGATTTCTTTACCATTTTGTTTATTGCATCTCACTTATTTATCAGTTTTTATACATTCTCCTAGTTTTAGTATATTTGCATTGAGTTTGTTTTAAGTGTCTTTTGAACTACTGCTTTGCAGTAGTCCAAGAAATTTTGGCGACTTTCGTCCTCACTCATCAGAGAGGCTACCGACTCCCTATCTAGTTTTATACCCATTTTCATTTCCAATTCCACCCTCTCCCGCCCGAATAAGGGACAGGAGAGCAGGACGTGCGCCACGGTCTGGTCCACCTCCGGGTCACAGGGGCACGCGGGACTCTCCTTGAGTTTGAACCTGTGGAGGTACTCGGAGAATCCCCCGTGCCCGGTGAACATCTGGACCAAGACCGTGTCGAGCTCGATGTGGCGAGTCACGCGATACGCTGACTTGACGCTCGGGAAAAACATCCTCGTTGTTGAAGCCGTCGTACCTTGCACATACCTCCTGTTCCATTCGTCAAGCGTCTCCAGCCTTAGCTGACGCTTGACGAATGAAACGGGGCAATCCTCGTACTCAGGTCTTCTTTTACTCTTCAGGGCCGCTTCCTTGGCCAGGTGGTCCGCCCTTTCGTTCCCCTCCAACCCCACATGCGCCTTCACCCAATACAACCTTACGTTCGTCCCTTTCTCACGCGCTTTCATTATATTCTCTTTTACTGCGATCGCCAGGGGATGGAGGGTGTCAGGTTTGGCGACAGTCTCCAGGGCGGACCTCGAGTCGCTGAGTACGGCGCACGAATGCGCCGACCCGCTGGCCGCGTACCCTGTCGCTTTCGCCAAAGCCAGCAGCTCTGCCTGGTATACGGTGCAGAAGTTGCCCAACTTGAGTTTTTTGTTGGTAACCTCTGCGGCGTCCCGCAGAACGCAGAACGCCGCACCCACCTTGTCGTCGATGCGGCTGCCGTCGGTGTAGATCACCGAGTCGGCAGCCGAGGTGGCAAGTTGGACTTCTTCCGCACTTTCGCCCAGACAGGAGAATTCCACACCAAGCTGCACAGACGGGTGTGGGAGTCTCAAGTAGCTGACCGGAACCTCCAGCTCTCGGTCACCCAGTACTTGCCGGGTGTGGCCGCGCTTTACCTCAAATAAAGTGGCCGCTTCTTGGACCCGAAGGTCTAGAGGAAGCAGCCCGGCAAGTACTAGGGCCGAATGCAACGACGCGGTTCGGTGAGTTCGCGCAATTTTCTGCGCGAAGCCACGCTGAACCGCATCGAGCTGCCTTCGGACCAGCAGCTTCTTAGCCGCCGGCGCCCATGCACTCGCTGCATACAAAATGGTCGGCTCCAACACCGCCAGATACATCGTTCTGATCACCTCCGAGTTCAACCCCCATGACACTTTAGCGGCCCTGCACAACTGACGATAGAGGCCTTGGGCCTTGCTGCTCACGTTCTTCACGTGCGTGTTGAACGTGAGCCTATCGTCAATTGTCAGGCCGAGTATCCGAACTTCACGAGTTCGACAAAGGGGCTCTCCGCCCATATTCAATATTGGGTTGTCGTACTTGAGTTTGTTGGTGAGCACCATCACGTTGGTTTTGTGTGGTGCAAACCTCAACTTGTTTCGGACCCCCCAATCGTGAATATCGGCGAGCACCGCATTTGCCTTCCTCGTGATGTCCCCGGTCTCTTGCCCGGAGAAGATCAGCACGACGTCGTCTGCGAACGCCTGGCAGTGTGTTCCGCTCTTGACCACCATCTCCAGGAGTGGATTTAGGAGGAGGGTCCAGAATGTTGGGCCGCCCACGGATCCCTGCACGCACCCCTTGGTGGTATCCCTGGCACACTCCGCCCCCGCGTACCTGACGGACACCTTGCGATCGCTAAAATAGCTATCGACAAGGCGCCGCAGGTCGACGGGGCAGCGAGTCTCGGCCAGTCTGCACCGTATAGCAGGCCACCAGGCGTTGTCGAAGGCTCCCTCTATGTCCAATGATACCAGCACAACGATCTCCTTCTCCTTCAAGCGAGAGCGTATGTGCTGGATCAGGTCATACAGGGAGTCTTCGGTACACCTTTGCGGCATGAAGCCGTATTGGTGGCTACTGATATACGGTGCAGTGTACCACCGTATCCTCCGGACCATCATCTTTTCTAGGACCTTGCCCATGACGGGCAAGAGTCCGATGGGCCGGTAGGATTTCGGGTGCGTGTAGTCATCCTTACCGGGCTTCCGCAACACCACAACCGCTGCCTCCTTCCATCTCGTGGGGAAGTGGGCAAGAGCGAGACACCGGTTGGAGAGCGCGAGAAACAGTTCGGCATCCACGGCAATGGCCGCCCGGCAGATGTCGGCGGTGAATCCGTCGAAGCCAGGTGCCTTTTTCGCGTTGAAGGTTGACACGGACCATCGGAGCTCCTCCATCGTGAAGGGGGGTTCACATGGATCACCATGTCCCCCCTCGTTGACTTCATCGGACTGGGCTCTTACAGTACAGTGGTCCGCATTGTCCTCCCCGGGGTCATCCCCCGGGAAGAAAACCTCCGCAAGCAACCTGGCCGATCCCGCTGCGTCCAGCACCTTCCCTCCCTGGACGAGGGGGACGTCTTCACGCCTTACCTCCGTGCGACGCATCACGCGATAGATGCCGTCCCACATGGTCTCGCGCTCCTGCCTCTCGCAGAACCGCTTCCAACTTGAGGTCTGAGCACGCCTCACCTCGAGGCGGTAAGCTTCCTTCGCGTCGGCGTACTCGCGCAGGACCATCTCCTTACGGGCCGGCCGCGCGTTCGGGATCCGCCTCTTCTTCCTCAAGACGTCCGCCTTGAGGAGAGAGAGCTGTTCGGACCACCAGGGCAACTCTGTCCTCTTCCTCCCGGAGGCCTTCGGCAGGACCGAATCGCAGGCGTCCCCCACGGTTTCCAGGTACCTTCCGACGATGCCGTCTAACGCCCCCTTATCGGTGACCTCGGTCACCTCGGCTGGCGTCAGACAGCGGTCCGAGAGCAGCTGGGCGAAAGTTCCTTTGAACTCGTCCCAGTCTGCTCTGTAGGTACTGTACTTCCGTGTGGTTCGCCTGATGTCCGTACCGACGGACCTCACGAGATTCAACTCGAACAGGATCGCCCTGTGGTCCGACGAGGATAACCCGTCCGCGACTCGCCAGCCCTCCACTCGATCGAGCAGAGTGGTCGAGCAAGCAGTGACGTCGACGCAACTGGAATATCGCTTTCCGCCCCGATAGGTGTCGAACGTGGGCTCAGACCCCCGGTTCATCACGTGCAGCTCCAATGTGTCGAGCGCGGCTGCAACATCATTTCCCCTCTGGTCTCCGGACTGGCTGCCCCACCAGGTGTTGTGGGCGTTGACATCACCGCCCAGTATCACGTTGGCAGTCCCCAACCTTCCCACGACCGAGCCGATCCGGTCCAGGTATGGTCCGACGGGCTTATTTGGCTCCAGGTAGACGGACACCACCCCTATCTCCCAGGCCCCGGTTCTCAGTCTGGCAACGGTAATGTTTCCAGACGTGAGGTCGGGATACTGAGTGATATCGATGGTGTCGTCGAACAGCACAATGGCGGCTTTGACGACTTCCTCGTCGCCTCGGCTCACGCATTGTACTATCCTTGTCCCTGGGTAGTGCCGCATCTCGCCAATCGCGCCGATATACGGCTCCTGGACCATCGCGAACGCCCACCCTCTCTTCGGCGCTTCGCATATCAGCTCGGCCGTGGCAAGCTCGGACCTTTGCAGGTTTAACTGCACAGCATGATACTGGCGTCGCCCAGTCCGGATATTGCGGTCGGCCCCCGGGACGCCGTTAGCAATATGCTACCGACGCCCGAGCTATGGCGTCCCACCGTCTCCGGACCGGGCATTCTTCGTCGAACGCCCCGTGGTCCCACCGGTCCGCCTTTGCTTTCCGGCAGTTCCGGCAGGCGGGAGGTTTCCCGGCTTGCCATTCCGGGCACTCGCCTCTTAGGTGCGGTCCACTGCAGTGGGTGCACCGATCCTCACGTTCGGTGCACAACCGCTTACTGTGGCCGTATCCCAAGCAGCGAGTGCACTGCACCAGGGGGGATTGGTCCTGCACCCGGACCCGTTGGAGATCCACGTGAATCATGCCCGCGTCGATGAGGCGGCCCCAGAGTTTTGGGGACACGCGCAAGACCACATGGGTGGTATGCGCGTTCCGCGCCCTCCGCCTGAAGCGTACCTCGGCCCGCCGGTCCCGCTCCGGGATGTCACCCAGCAGATGGGCGTTCTGGGTTCTCAGTGCCTTCACTATGTCCTCGTCCTTGTTGTAGGACATCACATCCCGCAGCACGACCAGCGGGTCTCGGCTCTGCACCTCCTCCAGCTTCAGGCCCTTACCTGCCTTAGTCAAGCGCTCGCGCACTCTCGCCAGCTCGCTCTCCGTGCCACATCCCAGAATCACCCTCCCATCCCTTACTTTCCTAATCTTATTGATCCGGAGGCCCTCCTCCTTCGCATTAAGGGCCTCACGGATCCTTCCTACCACCTGCTCCCCTGTAGCGGCCACCTCCGACGAGACCGCCACCGAGTGCACCACCTCGCTCCCCGGTGGGGGTCTTTTTGCCGGGGCGGCCGCTGCTGCCGCTACCGCCGCGTACGTGCCCCGCTGCCGGGCACCCTCCTCCTCCCATGCCTTGAGCGACTCCTTGAGCCTCCCAATCTCTTGGCTGCTGCTCTCAAGGAGCCGCCCATGGTCCTCCAACCTCTTGAGGAGGAGGTCTGCTGTTCCCCGATCCAGCGAGGGAGGGGCGGGGTCCTCCCGTGGTTCCTCTGCTCCCCGCCCCCCCTCCGCCTTCTTCGGGGGTTCCAGGACAGGGGACCTCACTCGTCCCCTGTCCGCCACGGCCTCCTTTACTAACTCATACAGTCTCTCGACTGCAGCGGTCACCCCTGTCTTAATGTCAGTCTTGAGGTTGCGCGAGCCCGCCAAGTGAAGCTTGGCTTTTGTCAGGCAGGCCCGCGCTTCCACGACGCGGTCGACGGGCGCCGATTTCCTCTCCTTTGAGGGGCCCGCGGCGCCCGCCCCCGCCGGTGACCGCTCTTGTCCCGGTCTCGATCCCTTTTCGCTTGGGGCACGTACCTTGGTCTTAATTGCGGGAGCGGCTGCTCGGGGAGAGGTCTTCCTCCTTCCCTCGACCTTCTCCCACTCCCCCACACTTCTTCGGACGCTGCCCCCTCTAGGGGCGTCCGCTGTGGGCGACGCACTCCTCGGCATTGTGTCTCCTGCCTCACTAGGCAGGGTCACGTCGCCCGCGTCCGACTTCCTCGGGGGAGTGCGGATCATGTCGAGGGGGAGGGACGCAGGGGAACTCGTCACTTATTTAAAAACTTAATTCTAAAGCAATAGGGCTATATCCAATTTTAAAACTTATATACTAAGGCAATAGGGCCAATGTCAATATTTAAAACTTAAAACTAATTGCAATAGCAACAAAATACTTAAACCTAGTGCAAAAGGGCTTAACCTAATATCGTGGGTCAAAAAACCACACGATCTTACAATATATTTCACTCCTACTCCGACTCCACGGCAATAGTGCAACAAATACCCGGCGCCTGCCGGAGATGTTACGGCAACCGGTATTCGCTGCTATTATTTATAGCAAGGCAGGCAGGCAATTTAACGCGCCTGCGAAAAAGTTTTTGCAACGTTTTAGTTTTATGCCTTGCTATTTGCTTATTCTAGGGGGGATTGGTGTTTGTCTACCTACTTTAAAAAACTTAACTAACTTAAATCTAATCTTTGGTAATTTGTTATGCAACACCTTGTTCCCCTAGTTGCTACTGCCCTGGAGTCAGAGTCTGAGCGTTATGCGTCGTCGACCTGGCGCGCGATCTGTTTTTTAGATCTACCGCCGTACTTTTCCGGTAGAAGGCGGTTTCGCCTTTTTGTCGGCTTCTAAGACCCCCGGAACAGATCTCGGTCCCGGAGGGGCAGTTTGGGTCTGTGGGTTACCCCCTGCCCAACACTGGACAGCCCCCTGGGCTTTTAATAAAAATTTTCCCCCCCCTAGAATTTTTCGATTTTGAATTTTTTTGTTAATTGTTTTCCAAATTTTTGTGCCAAATGATTGCCCCAGTCCTATACTTTATAGTTCCAGTGTTGCGCAGCTAATTAGGGCCCACCTGCGTCCCCCGGGACCTCCGGGGGTGTCAGAACTTTTTCGTTCCCAATCCGTCGAGCTCCGCCCCGCCTCTCACCGGCCTCCTCAGGAACAGATCCGGTTGACTTCGCCGCTTGATCCTGTGCCCTGGTACCGTTACACCAAGGCGTGGTGGTTCGTCGCCTTGGTTGTTGAGAAAATCGTCCTTATTTTTGCGGGGTATTTTTATATAATTTGTTGACAAGAAACTTGTTTTGTCTTTTTCTCTGTGACCCCTGGTCCGATTTTCTCGTGTGATGTGTCACCTTAATCCACTTTTTGCCACCTACGCACTGGTGGCACCGAATCTCACACCACTGTCCAGGAACACTCACTTCCGGAAAAGATTTCCTGTTTCTCTTCAGGAGATCCAGGAGAGTGGGCAGAAAATTCCAGATCTTCCTCCACTACCTCTCGACTGGATGAGGAACTGAACCGCACTTTAAAAAGTTTGTGTCACAGATCGCTTTTTCGCAGCGTTCGGCACTGAAGTTTTACGCAGCGGTTTTTTGCCGTTTCCGGCTTAACCGCTGAGCCGATTTCCGCGATTTTTGTACGGTTACACTCGCGAGATCAGCGCGCTTATTTTGATATGCTGAACTGGTTTTTACGAGCACTTTGTCACAATAAACGATTTTTTGAGCGCGGAGCAAACAATTTCGCTGCTTTCGCGTCAAGGGGTTGGGTTTTTTTTTTTTTTTTTTTTTTTTTTTTTTTTTTTTTTTACATTGTTCCCCTGCGTATTGTGGGTCAGGGCCTTTGCTTGCACTTTTAAGCATCGTTTCCACACTTATCATCTTTATCTTAAGACTAATTTCCTCATTCCTTTCTTTCATACTGTCCTATCTTTCACTCATTCCTCTGCCTTCCTTTATATCTCCTCCTCTTTTCTATCACTCTCCATTCCATTTCCTTCTTTCATACCTCTCGCTGAGTGAAGACACCGTCGCCTCGTCCGTTTTTAACTGGGCTTTCTCGTACCCTGAAAGAGATCATCCTGTCCTATATTTCCATTTTCAGTTTTACATTTTTAGGTTTTTTATTAATTTTTATTTAACATTTTTGGTGTTTTTATTTTAAAACATTTATTTATTGCACTTTATTTTTCTTCATTGTCTCTTCTATTGCTTTTTTGCAGTATGTCAGAAATATCTGGCGACTTTCGTCCTCACTCATCAGAGAGGCAACCGACACCATGTCCAGCTTCCTTCTCAGGACTATTTCAGTCTCTGCCCTCTCCCGCCCGAATAAGGGACAGGAAAACAGGATGTGCACCACGGTCTGGTCCACCTCCGGGTCACAGGGGCACGCGGGACTCTCCTTGAGCTTGAACCTGTGAAGGTACTCGGAGAATCCCCCGTGCCCGGTGAACATCTGGACCAAGACCGTGTCGAGCTCGAGCCTGGCGAAGCACGCGATATGCCGACCTGACGTCTGGGAAAAACATCCTCGTTGTTGAAGCCGTTGTACCTTGCACATACCTCCTGTTCCATTCGTCAAGCGTCTCCAGCCTTAGCTGACGCTTGACGAAGGAAACGGGGCAATCCTCGTACTCCGGTCTTCTTTTACTCTTCAGGGCCGCTTCCTTGGCCAGATAGTCCGCCCTTTCGTTTCCTTCCATCCCCACATGCGCCTTCACCCAATACAGTCTTACATCCGTCCCTTTCTCACGCGCTTTCATTATATTCTCTTTCACTGCGATCGCCAGGGGATGGAGGGTGTCAGGTTTTGCGACTGTCTCAAGGGCGGACCTCGAGTCGCTGAGAACGGCGCACGAATGCGCCGACCCGCTGGCCGCGTACCCTGTCGCTTTCACCAAGGCCAGCAGCTCTGCCTGGTATACGGTGCAGAAGTTGCCCAACTTGAGCTTTTTGTTCGAAACCTCTGCGGCGTCCCGCATGACGCAGAACGCCGCGCCCACCTTGTCATCGATGCGGCTGCCGTCGGTGTAAATGGCCGAGTCGGCAGCCGAGGTGGCAAGTTGGACATCTTCCGCACTTTCTCCCAGGCAGGAGAACTCCACACCGAGCTGCTCAGACGGGTGTGGTAGTCTCAAGTAGCTGACTGGAACCTCCAGCTCTCGGTCTCCGAGCACTCGCCGGGTGTGGCCGCGCTTTACCTCAAATAAAGTGGCCGCTTCTTGGACCCGAAGGTCCAGAGGAAGCAGCCCGGCGAGTACTAGGGCCGAATGCAACGATGCGGTTCGGTGGGTTCGCGCAATTTTCTGCGCGAAGCCACGCTGAATCGCATCGAGCTGCTTTCGGACCAGCAGCTTCTTAGCCGCCGGCGCCCATGCACTCGCTGCATACAGAATGATCGGCTCCAACACCGCCAGATACATCGTTCTGATCACCTCCGAGTTCAACCCCCATGATACTTTCGCGGCCCTGCACAATTGACGATAGAGGCCTTGGGCCTTGCTGCTCACGTTCTTCACGTGCGTGTTGAACGTGAGCCTATCGTCAATTGTCAGGCCGAGTATCCGAACTTCACGAGTTCGACAAAGGGGCTCTCCGCCCATATTCAATATTGGGTTGTCGTACTTGAGTTTGTTGGTAAGCACCATCACGTTGGTTTTGTGTGGTGCAAACCTCAACTTGTTTCGGACCCCCCAATCGTGAATATCGGGGTTAGGTTAGGTTAGGTTAGGTTAGGTTAGGTTAGGTTAGGTTAGGTTAGGTTAGGTTAGGTTAGGTTAGGTTAGGTTAGGTTAGGTTAGGTTAGGTTAGGTTAGGTTAGGTTAGGTTAGGTTAGGTTAGGTTAGGTTAGGTTAGGTTAGGTTAGGTTAGGTTAGGTTAGGTTTTTTTTTTTTTTTTTTTTTTTTTTTTTTTTTTTTATTTTTTAACATCATTCCCCTGCGTATGGCGGGTCAGGGCCTTTATTTACAATTTTTGTATACATTTCACTTTCCATCTCTATTTTTTAAAACTAACATCTCTTTCCTTTCTCTCACACTTCTATCTTTCATGCCTTTCTTATCTTTCTTCCTATAAATTCTCCACCTCTTTTCTGTCGCTCTCCATTCTATTTCCTTCTTTCATACCTCTCGCTGAGTGAAGACCTCGTCGCCTCGTCATCTCTGGAACAATCTTATCCGGGCTGTAATAAAGCATCCAACTTTTCTTTTCTTTGGTTTACATTTATGATTATCTATTCTGTCCAGTTTTCTTATTTTGATTTGTTTTTTATTTCATTTTTATATTTAATATTTACATTTTGTTCTTATTTAATACGTATTTTACAACTTTTTTGCTGTACTTTATAAATATTTGGCGACTTTCGTCCTCACTCATCAGAGAGGCAACCGCTCCTGTGTCCAATCTTGCTCCTGTATACAGTTCCAGGTCCGCTCTCTCCCGCCCGAATAAGGGACAGGAGAGCAGGATGTGCGCCACGGTCTGGTCCACCTCCGGGTCACAGGGGCACGCGGGACTCTCCTTGAGTTTGAACCTGTGGAGGTACTCGGAGAATCCCCCGTGCCCGGTGAACATCTGGACCAAGACCGTGTCGAGCTCGATCTGGCGAGTCGCGCGATATGCTGACTTGACGTTCGGGAAAAACATCCTCGTTGTTGAAGCCGTCGTACCTTGCACATACCTCCTGTTCCATTCGTCAAGCGTCTCCAGCCTTAGCTGACGCTTGACGAATGAAACGGGGCAATCCTCGTACTCAGGTCTTCTTTTACTCTTCAGGGCCGCTTCCTTGGCCAGGTGGTCCGCCCTTTCGTTCCCCTCCAACCCCACATGCGCCTTCACCCAATACAACCTTATATTCGTCCCTTTCTCACGTGCTTTCATAATATTCTCTTTCGCTGCGATCGCCAGGGGATGGAGGGTATCAGGTTTTGCGATCGTCTCCAGGGCGGACCTCGAGTCGCTGAGTACAGCGCACGAATGCGCCGACCCGCTGGCCGCGTACCCTGTCGCTTTCGCCAAAGCCAGCAGCTCTGCCTGGTATACGGTGCAGAAGTTGCCCAACTTGAGTTTTTTGTTGGTAACCTCTGCGGCGTCCCGCAGAACGCAGAACGCCGCACCCACCTTGTCGTCGATGCGGCTGCCGTCGGTGTAGATCACCGAGTCGGCAGCCGAGGTGGCAAGTTGGACTTCTTCCGCACTTTCGCCCAGACAGGAGAATTCCACACCAAGCTGCACAGACGGGTGTGGGAGTCTCAAGTAGCTGACCGGAACCTCCAGCTCTCGGTCACCCAGTACTTGCCGGGTGTGGCCGCGCTTTACCTCAAATAAAGTGGCCGCTTCTTGGACCCGAAGGTCTAGAGGAAGCAGCCCGGCAAGTACTAGGGCCGAATGCAACGACGCGGTTCGGTGAGTTCGCGCAATTTTCTGCGCGAAGCCGCGCTGAACCGCATCGAGCTGCCTTCGGACCAGCAGCTTCTTAGCCGCCGGCGCCCATGCACTCGCTGCATACAAAATGATCGGCTCCAACACCGCCAGATACATCGTTCTGATCACCTCCGAGTTCAACCCCCATGACACTTTCGCGGCCCTGCACAATTGACGATAGAGGCCTTGGGCCTTGCTGCTCACGTTCTTCACGTGCGTGTTGAACGTGAGCCTATCGTCAATTGTCAGGCCGAGTATCCGAACTTCACGAGTTCGACAAAGGGGCTCTCCGCCCATATTCAATATTGGGTTGTCGTACTTGAGTTTGTTGGTCAGCACCATCACATTGGTTTTGTGTGGTGCAAACCTCAACTTGTTTCGGACCCCCCAATCGTGAATATCGGCGAGCACCGCATTTGCCTTCCTCGTGATGTCCCCGGTCTCTTGCCCGGAGAAGATCAGCACGACGTCGTCTGCGAACGCCTGGCAGTGTGTTCCGCTCTTGACCACCATCTCCAGGAGTGGATTTAGGAGGAGGGTCCAGAATGTTGGGCCGCCCACGGATCCCTGCACGCACCCCTTGGTGGTATCTCTGGCACACTCCGCCCCCGCGTACCTGACGGACACCTTGCGATCGCTAAAATAGCTATCGACAAGGCGCCGCAGGTCGACGGGGCAGCGAGTCTCGGCCAGTCTGCACCGTATAGCAGGCCACCAGGCGTTGTCGAAGGCTCCCTCTATGTCCAATGATACCAGCACAACGATCTCCTTCTCCTTCAAGCGAGAGCGTATGTGCTGGATCAGGTCATACAGGGAGTCTTCGGTACACCTTTGCGGCATGAAGCCGTATTGGTGGCTACTGATATACGGTGCAGTGTACCACCGTATCCTCCGGACCATCATCTTTTCTAGGACCTTGCCCATGACGGGCAAGAGTCCGATGGGCCGGTAGGATTTCGGGTGCGTGTAGTCATCCTTACCGGGCTTCCGCAACACCACAACCGCTGCCTCCTTCCATCTCGTGGGGAAGTGGGCAAGAGCGAGACACCGGTTGGAGAGCGCGAGAAACAGTTCGGCATCCACGGCAATGGCCGCCCGGCAGATGTCGGCAGTGAATCCGTCGAAGCCAGGTGCCTTTTTCGCGTTGAAGGTTGACACGGACCATCGGAGCTCCTCCATCGTGAAGGGGGGTTCACATGGATCACCATGTCCCCCCTCGTTGACTTCATCGGACTGGGCTCTTACAGTACAGTGGTCCGCATTGTCCTCCCCGGGGTCATCCCCCGGGAAGAAAACCTCCGCAAGCAACCTGGCCGATCCCGCTGCGTCCAGCACCTTCCCTCCCTGGACGAGGGGGACGTCTTCACGCCTTACCTCCGTGCGACGCATCACGCGATAGATGCCGTCCCACATGGTCTCGCGCTCCTGCCTCTCGCAGAACCGCTTCCAACTTGAGGTCTGAGCACGCCTCACCTCGAGGCGGTAAGCTTCCTTCGCGTCGGCGTACTCGCGCAGGACCATCTCCTTACGGGCCGGCCGCGCGTTCGGGATCCGCCTCTTCTTCCTCAAGACGTCCGCCTTGAGGAGAGAGAGCTGTTCGGACCACCAGGGCAACTCTGTCCTCTTCCTCCCGGAGGCCTTCGGCAGGACCGAATCGCAGGCGTCCCCCACGGTTTCCAGGTACCTTCCGACGATGCCGTCTAACGCCCCCTTATCGGTGACCTCGGTCACCTCGGCTGGCGTCAGACAGCGGTCCGAGAGCAGCTGGGCGAAAGTTCCTTTGAACTCGTCCCAGTCTGCTCTGTAGGTACTGTACTTCCGTGTGGTTCGCCTGATGTCCGTACCGACGGACCTCACGAGATTCAACTCGAACAGGATCGCCCTGTGGTCCGACGAGGATAACCCGTCCGCGACTCGCCAGCCCTCCACTCGATCGAGCAGAGTGGTCGAGCAAGCAGTGACGTCGACGCAACTGGAATATCGCTTTCCGCCCCGATAGGTGTCGAACGTGGGCTCAGACCCCCGGTTCATCACGTGCAGCTCCAATGTGTCGAGCGCGGCTGCAACATCATTTCCCCTCTGGTCTCCGGACTGGCTGCCCCACCAGGTGTTGTGGGCGTTGACATCACCGCCCAGTATCACGTTGGCAGTCCCCAACCTTCCCACGACCGAGCCGATCCGGTCCAGGTATGGTCCGACGGGCTTATTTGGCTCCAGGTAGACGGACACCACCCCTATCTCCCAGGCCCCGGTTCTCAGTCTGGCAACGGTAATGTTTCCAGACGTGAGGTCGGGATACTGAGTGATATCGATGGTGTCGTCGAACAGCACAATGGCGGCTTTGACGACTTCCCCGTCGCCTCGGCTCACGCATTGTACTATCCTTGTCCCTGGGTAGTGCCGCATCTCGCCAATCGCGCCGATGTACGGCTCCTGGACCATCGCGAACGCCCACCCTCTCTTCGGCGCTTCGCATATCAGCTCGGCTGTGGCAAGCTCGGACCTTTGCAGGTTTAACTGCACAGCGTGATACTGGCGTCGCCCAGTCCGGATATTGCGGTCGGCCCCCGGGACGCCGTTAGCAATATGCTACCGACGCCCGAGCTATGGCGTCCCACCGTCTCCGGACCGGGCATTCTTCGTCGAACGCCCCGTGGTCCCACCGGTCTGCCTTTGCTTTCCGACAGTTCCGGCAGGCGGGAGGTTTCCCGGCTTGCCATTCCGGGCACTCGCCTCTTAGGTGCGGTCCACTGCAGTGGGTACACCGATCCTCACGCTCGGTGCACAACCGCTTGCTGTGGCCGTATCCCAAGCAGCGAGTGCACTGCACCAGGGGGGATTGGTCCTGCACCCGGACCCGTTGGAGATCCACGTGAATCATGCCCGCGTCGATAAGGCGGCCCCAGAGTTTTGGAGACACCCGCAAGACCACATGGGTGGTATGCGCGTTCCGCGCCCTCCGCCTGAAGCGCACCTCGGCCCGCCGGTCCCGCTCCGGGATGTCACCCAGCAGATGTGCGTTCTGGGTTTTCAGTGCTTTGATGATGTCCTCGTCCTTGTTATAGGACATCACATCCCGCAGCACGACCAGCGGGTCTCGGCTCTGCACCTCCTCCAGCTTCAGGCCCTTACCTGCCTTTGCCAGACGCTCGCGCACCCTCGCCAGCTCGCTCTCCGTGCCACATCCCAGTATCACTCTCCCATCCCTTACCTTCCTTATTTTGTTGATCCGGAGGCCCTCCTCCTTCGCATTGAGGGCCTCACGGATCCTTCCTACCACCTGCTCCCCTGTTGCGGCCACCTCCGACGAAACCGCCACCGAGTGCACCACCTCGCTCCCCGGTGGGGGTCTTTTTGCCGGGGCGGCCGCTGCTGCCGCTGCCGCCGCGTACGTGCCCCGCTGCCGGGCGCCCTCCTCCTCCCATGCCTTGAGCGACTCCTTGAGCCTCCCAATCTCTTGGCTACTGCTCTCAAGGAGCCGCCCATGGTCCTCCAACCTTTTGAGGAGGAGGTCTGCTGTCCCCCGATCCAGCGAGGGGGAGGCGGGGTCCACCTGTCGTCCCTCTGTCTCCCGCCCCTCCTCCGCCTTCTTCGGGGGTTCCAGGACAGGGGACTTAACTCGTCTCCTGTCCGCCACGGCCTCCTTCACCAACTCGTACAATCTATCAATTGCTGCGGTCACCCCTATTTTTATTTCAGCCTTGAGGTTGCGCGAGCCCGCCAAGTGAAGCTTGGCCTTTGTCAGGCAGGCCCGCGCTTCCACTACGCGGTCGACGGGCGCCGATTTCCCCTCCTTTGAGGGGCCCGCGGCGCCCGCCCCCGCCGGTGACCGCTCTTGTACCGGTCTCGGTCCCTTATCATTTGGGGCACGTACCTTTGGCTTAGTTGCGGGGGCGGCTGCTCGGGGAGAGGTCTTCCTCCTTCCCTCGACCTTCTCCCACTCCCCTACACTCCTACGGACGCTGCCCCCTCTAGGGGCGTCCGCTATGGGCGACGCACTCCTCCTCATTGTGTCTCCTGCCTCACTAGGCAGGGTCACGTCGCCCGCGTCCGACTTCCTCGGGGGAGTGCGGATCATGTCGAGGGGGAGGGACGCAGGGGAACTCGTCACCTATCTAAAATCTTAATCCTAGTGCAATAGGGCAATAATCAATTTTAAAACTTATAAACTAAGGCAATAGGGCCAATGTCAATATTTATAACTTAATCTAAATGCAATAGCAACTGTATACTTAAATCTAGTGCAATAGGGCTTAATCTAATATCGTGGGTCAAAAAACCCACGATCTTACTAATATACTTATATACTAAACTCCTACTCTGACTCCGCGGCAATAGTGCAACAATACACCTTGCTATTTATTTTTGCCAGGGAAGTAGGTATTTGTCTACTTACTAAAACTTAACTAACTTAAAATTAATCTTTGGTTACTTACTATTTTATACCTAACTTCCCCAGCTGTCCCACTATTGCCCCGGAGTCAGAGTCTGAGCGTCGTCGACCTGACGCGCGGTCGGTTTTTACGGATACCGTCGTTTTCGGACAGAAAAGACGGTTCCGCTTTTTGTCCAATTTTTCTGTTTCTGAGACCCCCGGAACAGATCTCGGTCCCGGAGGGGCAGTTTAAGACTGTGGGTTACCCCCTGCACAACACTGGACAGCCCTCTGGGCTTTTTATAAAAAATTTCCCCCCTGTAATTTTACGTTTTTGAATTTTTTGTTAGTTATTTTCCGAAATTTCTATGCCAAATGGTTATCCCCGTCTTATAATTTATGGTACCAGTGCTGCGCAGTTAATTAGGGCCCACCTGCGTCCCCCGGGACCTCCGGGGGTGTCAGAACTTTTCGTTCCAAATCCGTCGAGCTCCCTCCGCCTGTCGCCGGCCTCCTTAGGAACCAGGTCCGTTGGCTCCGCTGTTTACTCCGGTGTGTGTCCTGGTTCTGTTTACACCAAGGCGTGGTGGTTCGTCGCCTTGGTTGACGAGAAAATCCTTTTGTTTGCGGGGTACTTTTAAAACATTTGTTGACAGGGGAACTTGTTTTTCCCCTATCTCCGTACCCCCTGGCCCGATTCTCTCGTGCGATGTGTCGTTTTCCTTCTGTTGTGTCCGAACCAATGTGTAGGAACCAATCCGTTGGCTCCGCTACTTATTTGGTGTGCCCTGGTTCTGTTTACACCAAGGCGTGGTGGTTCGTCGCCTTGGTTGACGAGAGAATCTTTATTTTCTTTGCGGGGTACTTTTGGAACATTTGTTGACAACTTTCTTGTTCTTCTTCTATCTCCGTACCCCTTGGCCCGATTCTCTCGTGCGAGGTGTCGTTTTTGTCCTCGTGTATCCACCTACACGCCGGTGGCACCAAATCCAACACCACTGTCCAGGAACACTCACTTTCAGAGGGGATGGTTAATTTCCGTCAGGAGATCCAGGAGAGTGGACGGAAAATTCTGAATCTTCCTCCACTGACTCTAGACAGGATCAGGAACCGAACTGCACTTAGAAAAGTTTGTGTCACCGATCGCTTTTTCGCGGCGTTCGGCAATGAAGTTTAACGCGGCGGTTTTTTAACGTTTCCGGCTTAACCGCTCAGCCGATTTTCGCGATTTTTACACTGTTGCACTCGCGAGATCAGCGCGCTTATTTTGGTATGCTGAACAATAATTTTCCAGCACTTTGTCAAATGTAACGAATTTTTTGAGCGCGGAGCAAACAATTTCGCTGCGTATGCGTCAGGGCCTCGAGCGACACTGGTTAGGTTAGGTTAGGTTAGGTTAGGTTAGGTTTTTTTTTTTTTTTTTTTTTTTTTTTTTTTTTTTTTTTTACATCATTCCCCTGCGTATGGCGGGTCAGGGCCTTTTATATCTTGTCACTTAACATCTTTTAATTTGTTACATTTTTCCTCTTTCCCTTCTTTCATTCTTTCATCTTTCACTCAAAACTTATCTATCTTCCTGTTTTGTTCTCCACCTCTTTTCTTTCGCTCTCCATTCCATTCCTTCTTCCATACCTCTCGCAAGATGTGTGTGGATTTTGGTCGCCGCGTCATTTTCATGCCAATAGCCTGAAATAAAGTTCTTCCTTTCTACTTTACATTTTTTCA